>JAEQBH010005034.1:0-224944 GCA_016808115.1 Tetrastigma voinierianum
GACCTTCTCTGGTCCACTGACACGCCTCGATGCCGACAAAGATGTGTCCCAAAATCTTACCTCGTGAAGTCAAAACTTGCACTTATCGAATCTTAGTATACAAACATGGTCTCGACAACCTGTAAACCATCCTCATGACACCATGCTCCCACTGATCAAGAGTAGATCAAATGTCATCCACAAAGACTACGACAACCGATCATAGATAGGGGCTAATACCATATGCATGAGGTCCATGAATGCCGGCCGCGCTACTCACAATCCGGGCGGCATCACCAGAAACTCAAAGGGCCCATAACGCGTCCCAACGCCGTCTTAGTGGATATCCTCGTTCTCCCTTAACCTCACCGATATAACCAAATACAAGGTCTATCTTGGAGTAGACTCAAGGCCCCCAACCTGACAACAAATCATCAATCCGGCAATGGGTACCGATTCTTGATCGTAACTCGCTCAACTCCGCTTGTAATCAATGCACAATCGAAGGGTTTTGTCCTTCTTCGCAAATAGAATCGTAGCGCCCCATGGCGGCTAGCCTGCCTAATGAACCTCATTCAAGATCTTAGCCGACTCGAGTTCCCGTGAACTCAACCGGTGCCATCCGATGAGTCATAGAGATTGGCGTAAGTACTGTGCGTAACTCGATACCGAAGCTCCAACTCATGGGAGGCAACCTGTGAGCTCATCCGAAAACATCCTCATACTCATTAAACTAGCCGAGGTAGATCTAAGTCCGATCTCACCTCATCCTCCAGGGTAAGGCTTGCTAGCCAACCCGTCAACTGTCCATGACACTTGGACTCGTACACTGTCTGAGGCAAAATATCATGCTTATCCCCCTGGAATACAACACGAGTACCGTCTTGCGTGTAGGCGGTAACCCTCCTACGCTCCCAAGGATGACATCAAACTCTGACATGTCGATGATCCTCAGGTCTACTGTGAGTAGAGTCCTCGAGATCTCTAACTCGTAGCCATGACATATCATCCCTATCCTCACCCTAACTTGGGAGAACTCGTGACAAGGGCTCCTCCAGGCCTCAACCTCTAAGCCCAACTTCTATCACAACCGATGCAAATGATAACGAATACGATGCACCGTAATCAACAACACTCTTGCCTATAGTGAGATAAAAACGCACCAGATAACTGGTCGATCCACGACTCACCTGCGGGTATAACGGCGTACACGCCCGAACTCCTCGACATCCTTACATGTGGCCTCGCTCTCTACCTCGCCCATAACCTGGCCTATCCGCTCAGTTCGTAACTGAGGTGCCTCGTGCGCCCCGGATCAAACCGTCTCGGGCTCAGACGGCCGTGAGGAATATACTGCATCCTCTCCCGTCCCACCGCCGACTGATCAGGCCGTCCCGAAACCCTGGGATCCCTATCTCTGGGGGCAATCCTTCCTCATATGTCCGGGCTGCTGGTAATGGTAGCACACCATCTGCCTAGCCTAACCGGCAACTCTGATTTGTCCCTGGCCCGGATGGTTGCGACCCTGGAACCCTCGTGAACTAGAAGCCCTCTGCTTCTTTCCCGAACTAGATGAAGACCGACTCTCCTTCTTCTTGCTACTAACACCCGCATCCCGATTGCTCCGAAGAGCATTCTCATCTCTCTATGGTTAGGGTTGTCCTGCACCCATGTAGCCCTATGTCCCGTAGCGAAGTCTTATAATCCGCCCGAATGGATTAACTCTGCCCATCCTCTCGCCCGTGACGGCCGTGGGAGGAATATACTGATCCTCTCCCGTCCTACCGTTGACCGGGAGATTAGCCGTCCCAAACCCCGGGATCCCTGTCTCTGGGGGCAATCCTTCCTCATATGTCCGGCCGCCGGCAATGGTAGCACACCATCCGCCCACTCGACCTGGGCACTCTGAGCCTGTCTCGTCCGATGGTCGCGACTCGAAGCTCGTGAACTAGAAGCCCTCTGCTTCTTTCCCGAACTAGAAGAAGACCGACTCTCCTTCTTCTTGCTACTAACACCCGCATCCCGAGTGCTCCGAGCATTCTCGATCTCTCTCTCTATGGTTAGGGCTGTCCCAGCCATAGAGTCCATGTCCTGTAGGCGAAGTCTTATAATCCTGCCCCCGAATGGACAACTTCAGCCCATTCTCGAATCTCCTGACTTTGACCATGTCCGTGGCCACGTAGTCATCAGCAAAATGGGCTAGCTCCGTGAATCTAGCCACATAATCCATCACAGTCATCATCCCTTGCTTCAAATGAACTCCCGAGCCTTCGCATGCCTCTTCACAAGATCCTAAAATACTTACCCATGAACAAAATTCTCCCGAACTCGCCCCATGTCATTACCCCAGGTCTCAGAGGTCTTGCCCGGCCCACCATACTTGTGCCTCACCCTAGCCGGGAATGCGTACTAGTCTAATCCATGTCGTATCGTGAGGTAATCTCCATAACCTCCAACACCTTCTCGACCTGCATGAACCAATGGTCTGCCACCATCGGATTTCCTCCCCCTGTGAATGTCGGAGGACGATGTGCCCTAAACCTCTGGAGGTTACTCGGACCTCCTTGGCTACCTGCTACACTAGCCTGTGCAATAGCAGCAGTCGCAATACCTACAAATTTCGCAAAAAGCCCGCCGGTCAAACATCAGGTGCCTCATCAAGACTCGCGGACGACCTCTAATGCCCTCGCCTCGACTAGCCATCTACATGTCAAATGGCATTTAATTTAATGCAAGATTCTAAGGCTTAATCACAAATTCGAGACACTATTCATATACGTAAAAATATTTCATACATAATTCCATGCATTCATTGGTAATGGCCATAATTTCATATATTAAATCAAAATCAAATAAAATAATTTAATTTTAAAAAGATTTTTTATTTGATTTGATTTGGATTTTATTATTATTTTTTTTTGAAAAATCTGTGAACAAAGTAGTCTAAATAGTGACCAATGCGGTGCATTGAGTCAAATCGAGTCGGGTGCACTGTGCACACTTTGCCCGGCCTTGGCGCGTGATAGTCAGCGGGACATCGCGCCAGCGCCAGGCACACAAGGCCAGGTCGCAAGCCCGGCCGGCCGCGGTCGCCAGCCCGCCCGGGCCGCGGTCTTAGCATGGCCCGCCGCGGTCGCAAAGACACGCCCGGGTCGCGGTCGTGAGCGCACGCCGGGCCAGACATGTGGCCGCGGGCCGCAGGCGCTGGTCGCCGCGCGTCGCTACCGCCAAGGCGCATCGTGATCTCTCTCGCGCCGTATCGCGGGCGCTCCGATACGTATCGCAGCCCCGGTCATTCCGTATCACGACGCATGGTCGCCCCCTCTTAGCCATGATACAATCTTGTATCACGACCTAACTCCCAACGGCCAAGCCATAGCCTTCGGCCGCCGCCCGCGCTGGGCCGACCTCATCACGGTCCTCCGATGGCCGACATGGCGCAGGGCCTGACCAGGTCAGCGGTCGAAGTCCCGCTGTGGCCGTGGCCCCCACCCGCGCCTAGGCCAAACTTTCCTGAACCTTTGTGTCACGACATACAAATTGCTATATCGCGGACCCAAAGGCATGCTAAAAATGGGCACAACTAGAAATAGAAAGAACCTCGCAACGTTTCCTTTTTTTTTTTTTTTTTTTTTCTCATCATTTTTTTTTCATTTTCTAGTAAACTAAATAAATTTATTAAAATTTATTTTATTAAATTTTTTCCATTTTTACATCAGAACTAGAAAAAATTCTTCACATCATTTTTTTTTCTTACTGACCATTTTGTCAAAATTTCGAACACCTAAGGTTACATTTTCTCGACTCCTGTTCAACATCTCTGATATCTACCAGCATACTATTTCACCACAATTCATACATTAACAACTCATGTTATGTACACCATTTACACATAAAACAATTATGCATGCAAAAGTTCTATCTTCGTCCCGTGATTACCTAGGTAATCACATACCTAACTCTAACATCGAGCTACTAAGTCGTGATGTTCTTTACACCTTATGACCATGACCTGGGTTTCTCCAAGTCCCTCAAGCCCTAGGTTTTCATTTCACCTAAGCTCTACACTCCACCGAGCCCCACGGTAATCGCTAATTCAGCTATGATACCAAGCCGTGACACCCTAAAACCGTGGTGTCCGTTGACAACCCGACAACCTCAAGGGATGAGTCGTGGATGCCTGCAACCGACACCACTCATAAAAATCGCACCTCCTTTGTACTCGAAGCTCTACTCTCAAATACAACCTGTCCCAAATGGGCTCACAATGACCGCATGTATCCACATATGAATAAAAATGAGTAAAAATGGCCATTTCGGCCCATGCATCAATACTCATCAAAATATATTACATGGTTCAAGAGTTTTTACATTACTCTTAATTCAACATATATTAAAATTTACAATTCTAATACATGTCATACAAAATCTCTACCAAAGCCACAACCCTCGTTCTTAAATCGCTACGAGCGAAGGCCAGTCCCTTGCACACTCCTCAAATTAAACAGGATCCTCGACAAGGAAAGCAAAGCCCAAGAAGGATAATTTCACGTGGGCTACTTCCCCACTCTAAGTGCACATGTCATGGCAAACAATCACATTCAAGCAATTTCATGAACCTACTAACAGTCTACACATCGATCCCGTGTCTTGAGTCCTCACCAACTCCCTCACATATACCTAAGCCGAATGCGAGTAAAATATCCAGTTTTCAAAACAAAAGATTTTTGTTCTCGAAAACTCACTACCGAATTTCGATAAAAATATTGAACTACCCTCCGAGGTGAATTGCTGGATAACTCTCCGAAACAATCATGGTCCTCATCCGAAGTGATCTGTTGGACGTCCCTCCAAGGCAATTCTTCGGAAAATCTTCCTTGAAATTCCTTTCACAAATATTTTCATTTTTGTTTCATTTCATGTCATGCACTCACTCCTAATATTCTAGGGTGCCCCAATGTATATGGAATGCATGATGCCAATCCCAAAACATTCATGCTAATATATCTACATGCATATCACATAAATCATGTTATGCAAATTCACCATCAATAACACAAAATTAGCTCACATGGGCTAATTAACAAACATAAGCAATTCATTTTGAATCACTTAACAAAACACATTTTCACACCAAAAATGTCGCGTCACTATTCATGTGAACAGTGAAACCCTCGGGTTACTGTTCATGACCACACAAATAGGAATTTTCTCCACTCGGTTCAAAGCTTTTGAGACCGAATTTACGGCAAAACAGTTTCATAACATTCCTAAC
Organism: Tetrastigma voinierianum; assembly: GCA_016808115.1. Taxonomy (NCBI): domain Eukaryota; kingdom Viridiplantae; phylum Streptophyta; class Magnoliopsida; order Vitales; family Vitaceae; genus Tetrastigma; species Tetrastigma voinierianum. The sequence goes on from JAEQBH010005034.1 coordinate 5,255, forward strand.
CATTTACATGACTCTTAGCCAAAGATTACATAGGGAAAAGATCCCTACCTCTTGAGTCAAGCCGGAACTCCACCAAATCGGTGTCCACTTGTTCTCGTCAGATCGACTTTGCTTCTCGCCCGTCTAGGAACCGACCATTCAAACGAATCAAAATCTAGAGAGAAGGTGCTTATCTCTCTTCTAAAAATATCAATCCCCAAACACGCATCTCCAAATTTCTACTACCCGCTTGGTTTTCAAACGGAGAAGATGATAATTGCTCATCTTCGTCTTATTATCATTAACAATTCCCATCATGTCCCTTCTTCTAGATTTTTGACACTTGACACTATCTAGGCTGTCCATTTCCATCATCTCTCTAATCTTGCAACATGTGTCACAAGAGTACATGTAGTAAGTGACTTTTGTCACATCACATGTCTTCTCAACTGTTTTTTACTTACCCGATACTTGCCTTGAAAACATGAAATCTCGACCGCCTCGAATTCGACGGGTAACTAGATTTCGTGGAGACGATTCCAACAAGTGGAAATCCTTTCGCCATCCGAGATCTAGAAAATTTGATTTGACCGAAATTACCTTTACTTCATTTTTTCAAAATCGGAATTTTCTCGTCTTACACATTAGCTTGACTATTATTTTAAAATACAAATTATTGTCTTAAAAGATCATTTTGAGACATTGCTCCAAATACTCATGTCATGAAAATCAAAGGGTTCCTTTCAGGGACCATTTCTATTTTTATATGTAAAGATGAAATGCTTCAAAAACAAAAACCAAGCTAAAATGGGGGTCATGTCAAGACGTGTCAGTCTAAAAAAATCAAATCTCATTTAATTACTCTCTCAGTTGTCCTCTTTTGGGTCAACCATTTTGCCCATTCTTTCCCAACTTTTAGTACTCTTTTATCTCAACCAATCATACGTTAAAACCATGAAATAGGATATTGCTCTTTTACTTGAAGGAAAAAAAAAGGACAAATAATAGGAAGATGATGAGTTGGGCCAAAATGGGTCCTATCAATTCCGCTTATTTTTATTCGGGTCAATTATTAACAAGTCCAACTCGTTTTTACATGGATCACAGGTTAAATCGGGTTAAAATGGACTAAAATACTAAAATTACTACAATATGGTATTTCCATGTTATTTTTATTAACGATGATTTTATTTTTATTTTTACTTTTAATAATTTGATCAAAGATGTAACCAACTTTGAAGAAAGACTTCTAACCCATCTGGGATGAATCTCATTACATGCATTTCGTCCAAAACCTTATTATCTCCATCAATATCATTCTTCTTGGAGAGGGCTTTCACGAGTATATTACATGTAAACACATTAGGAATAATACCAAACTTTTTTCTACGGTTCTTGAACATCAAATGAACTACATCAAACGCTTATTTTGAACTAGGTGTTCAAGAGAGTGTTGAAGGATCTTACTAAGGCTCGAGACCGAAGCTTAGACGAAAGGTGAAGGAACATATTGCGAACTCGATCACCCGCTTGTCGTGAGTTATAAAATGAAGGTGATGAATATGTTTTCACCGCATTTGATTTGGGATTTTCGTAAATAGGAGATTAGGGTTTCCATGGGCTCAAAGGCGTGAGCTCTGGAGAGCTTTTCGATCATGGCAGGGTATGTTTTGTAATTGTGGGTGAAATTAGGGTGGTATTTGTCGGCGTATTCGAAGATTTAGAGGGCGAGGTCGAGGTTTTGATAGCAACTAATCATCGAGATGAGGGGTTTTGGGAAGAGGATTTGGTGCCAGGGTTTGGTTTGGCGAGTGACGGGGTAGGATTTCAGGAGGGTGAATTTCGAGTCCATGACAACGAGGTGGTGGTGCTATGGGTGGTTGGTGGCAACTCAAGCAGCGGTGGAAGCAGAATGGATGGCGGAGATCGAGTGGAGGAAGCGGGAAGTCAACGAGGGTTTTGTAGCATTCGGGTTGCAAAATTTATACTTCAAAAAATACAAAACTGCAATAATTCGAATCCGACGCCCGTGGGTCTATTCGAGCTAAGCCAAAGGGTCCGGATTCTATTTGCGTCTTCATTTTTTCAATCTAATCCTTCTAAATTTCGGATCAGCCCATTCAAACCCATCGGATTAAACCCATATTCCGACCTCTAGCATACAAAATTATGGTTGGGAGAATTACTACACAGGAAAATATTCTTAATCTAAATTTATGTTTTATTTTCCCTAATTTTTCTTTCTTTCCCTTTTTCATTAATTTACCCCCAATTTTCCATCATAGACTGCTTCCAACCGTTTGGCTTAACTTGAGCACTGCTAGTGGGTATGCTCGCTATACAACCTTCTAAGTACCCGTTTAGTAGTTATTTCTAAAAGCTTTTTTAGTCGTGAAAATACTTTATAGTGTTTTGAAGATGAAAAATAGGTGTTTTGTTAATATTTTGAAAAGCACTTTTGAAATTTGAGAGGTGTTTGTTTTGTTTTAAAAAAAACACTGTAAAAGTTTTTCAATACATTTTAAAATAAATATTTATTTTCCTTAAAATACCTATTTATTTTTAAAAAAAAACTTCAAAAGTTTTAAATATTCCTAAAATGCTTATTTATTTTTTCTTAAAATACCTATTTATTTCTCCTAATTCTCCTATTTCCTTAATTTTTTTGTAAATTTTTTAAATTTTTTTTCATAATCATAAAAATAATTATTTGTTTTTCTTTTACATTTATTCATTTTTCAATATATTATATTAATATGTTCCTTCACAAATTTATCCTCAATACTAGGAGCTCTAAAATATGTCCTCATTAGCGCTTTTATTAATACAAATGTTTATATACTTTAATTCATTAATTCAAATATTTTAAATAATATATTTTTAAATTTTGGAAGATATATACATGTAATTTTTTTATTATGATATCATATTTTGTAAATAAAATTTAAATATCAGTTTTGGTAATTTTAATAAATTAAAAGTATTTATATACTCTAGCAACATAAGTTATGAACATCGCTATTTCACTTTTCACCCTATAAAAATATTTTTCATGAAAGTGCTACTGAGAAGGCATTTTACAAAAAAAGAAAACACTTTGACAAGTAGTGTCAAACGGCCTCTAAAAGACCTGGTAAGAGACAAACAGCAACATAATCAAAACCACTAGGCTTGGTAAGGAGAAAATTTATTTCATGCGGTTTGATGACTTATTATCGTCATGCACCAATTTTAAAAATGAAAACGGAAACTCCTTCCTTCATGTACACTTCTGATGTGAAATGTCACCATAATAATAGTCAGAATTGTTCAATTAAACTTAAATTTCTCTAATTATGGATGCTGGTTCAGATTAAGAAACAAAAGAAGTTAAGAAAGGACTACTGCTGTAATTACCTTCTGAGCAGTGTAGATAGTTGGTTAATGCATGTAGATAATGCATTACTCTGAGAACAGTACATCTCCATACTAGATTCTCTGAATGAAACCAGTAGGACTGCTGGGAAACAAAATCGAGCATGATATTGTCAACTTTGAGTCTGAAACCCACGGTTTATACTCAGCTTTAGGCGACACTCCAATGAAATGGGGGAGTTTAATAGTTGAAGTTAAGAAAGAAGATTAGAGTTTGGAGTTAATGCATGATCTCTAATAATAGTACATCTCCATACTAGATTCTATGCATGAAATCAATACATGGTTTTATTTTTGGGCTTCTCTCAAAAGGCTTCATACCAATTATATATTGTCCATACTTATAAACTCATGATCCTCCCTATTTCTAACCGATATGGGACTTTGGCTGCACACCCAATAAGACTATGTTCTCTAAATTTATTATATCATGGGTCTGGAACCTTCAACATCAATAAAAAACACATGCTTACGGCTATAAGCCAAGGCCACAATTATTATAAGATGATTCATCATCATGAACGTGCATCGCAACTCTTTAATTCCTCCACCCTTTACATTTCTGCATTAGTATGGGGGAATCTTTGCACCGGGCCAATCTATATCTATTTGCCATTGGCAAGGTATGCGCGTTCACATCTTTGAGTTCCGACTCTCTCCGTCCATATTACCACCTACCGTCTCATTTTCAGTTATCTATTTCCCTGCAAATTAAGATGGAAGAAATTAACCGAATAAAGCTGCTTCCATAAATTAACATACTACAAGGAAACAATTAAATATAATGACTGCCAAAGAGAAGATTCAGACCTTGAAGAAGCAATGTGATGGTTATCCAATGCTTGGCTGAGCTTGCTTTCTTCATGGTAGGAAATCATAGCAACAAGAGATCAGTTGCTTTCAGTTGATGATGATCAGTTTGAGAAGATAAAATGGAGCTTCTCATATCCGTTTGAGTTTGAAAATATCATTGAGACATTTATTAATATATTTAGTTTAGTTCTACTTATCCATTTCTTAATTCACCATGCACGCTGGATTATAAAGGTCATTTGATCAGTTTGATCAACTTAATATAATTTACAAAAATATTTATCAAAGCTAAGAACTTGCCTTCAAAATCAATGACCAAAGGAGTCATTGGCCATCCCAAGGTAAATTAATCAAGACCAATATAATCTAACGATTAAAAATAGATCAATGTCAAGAGAATAATTCCTATAAGGGCTACTTTACACCTAAGTGCACTTGCAATGCCATTTCACACATTCAAGTAAAAACATACACATTCATACTCAAATGTCTACATGCCATGGATGAAAATGTGACTCACCTTGTCCCAAGTCTCGAGTCCTCACCGACTCCCTCACACATGCATATGCCAAGTGTGAAAACCATCATTTATGTTCCATCAATGACCATTTTTCCAAAACAAAAGGCTTTTATTTGATAAACAACCATTTGACAACTGATATTTTACCTTGCTCACTTGGGTCGTAGTTGTAGTATCGGGTTCCACCATTTCATCACCCGACACACCCATCCCGATATATGGTGCAGAACGTGAATATTAGTTCTTCATGGTAGTATCGACGCTTACATCGGCGATTTCATTCTATACAAGAACGGTTTTGAACGAACCCATTTATCGGTCTGATCGATCAACACAAAGATCGACCAACATACCAAGACATACCATCGAACACCAAACACAATGTTGATTTACCAACCATGCACTCACGACCATTTAATGCGATGTCCCTGTGCATATGCAATGCAAGATGCCATTGCATGTTATATCATGTCATATGCATAATGAATGCTACATGGACAACACAATCCACACCACTTACCGGTGTCATGGACAATCACATCACCCGTGATATGACTTCCATAACCATTTCTATCCATGTCAACCTATCATGCAAACATATATCAACATTCATATTCAACATTTCATTCTATGATCAAGAAATAACACACACAAGCAAGCCATGTAATGGCCATTGCACATAACAATTCATCTCATGTCAACATGTTAGAGCACACACATTGACACCCAAACACGTCACTCTTAGTCAAACAATGATATTTGATCCTTAAGACCAGTTGTGGCATAGAGATGCCCAACAAACATTCCTCACAACAAGCCATCATAGCCCATAGAATAGTTCCAAACTTAGTTCAGAAACTAGTCCCCTAACATTCCCAAAATCTGGACACAAACCATTAAACGACCTAAGCTATAGTAGTCCCAGAAAACAGACCATAACTTGAGTTATAGAGGTCTGATTTGGGTGATTCAAAATCCTAACATCAAGTTCTCAGATAGAGCTACAATTTCCTTGAAGGATACTAGTCCAAATTCTTACTTTTTCCTAACCGAAAATCAGTCCCAAAAATCTGGACAGTAGGTTCGGCCAAAATAGGGCAGCTGTGGTAGTCTCGGAAAACGGACCATAACTTTGGCTATAGATGTCCAATTTGGGTAATTCAAAAGCCTAACATCAAGTTCTCAAATAGGGATACAATTTCCTTGAAAGATACTAGTCCAAATTCTCCCTTTTTCTAACCGAAAATCAGCCCAAAAAACTAGACATCATATAGGATCAAAACAGGGCACTATTCCCATAACCCATTATTTTGCCAAACAACCCCTTAGGGCAAAAATGGCCAAACAGCCCCTTAGGGCATTAAAACTCAATCAAACAGCCCCTAGAATGGAAAATAAACCAAAGTAGGAAGAATCCCTACCTTTTGGAGCATAGAAGAAACTCTAGGAAGTCTTAAAACACTTCTTAACTTGAAGCCCTTGATTTCCCCAAATCCCCTCCTATGGATCTTTGATGAAATCCCTCATTTTTGGTGCCTACAGGTAGCCCTCGTCGAGACATGCAAAAAATTGTAGGTTAGTGTTTTGATCCAAACACACCGCATCTCGAGTAGCAGATGTGGTGGTGCACAGCAATTTTTATTTATATATATATATATATATATATATATATATATATATCATTAACTAATCCAAATGCAAACATTGAAATAATAAAAATAGAAATAAATGAGAAGAAGTGGTTCCCGAATCTGTATATATATATTTTTTTCACAGTAAATGCGCATATATATATATATACCATTAATCTGAATCCAAATGCAAACATGGAAATAATAAAAAATAGAAATAAACGAGAAGAAGTGGTTCTCGAATCTGTATATATATATTTTTCACAGTAAATGCGCCTATATATATATATATATATATATATATATATATATATATATATATATATATATATATATATATATATATATATATATATATATATATATACACCATTAATCTGGATCCAAATGCAAACATGGAAATAACAAAAAATAGAAATAAACGAGAAGAAACCACGTCCCAATCCGTTTAACGTAATCGAGAATTGTGGATGTTTTGCAAATATACAAATCAACCGAAACTTTACAAAGGAATATCACCACCAGAAACCCTAAACTCGAAGAAGATCACAAAACTAAACCTTACATAATTCCTAATAATCAAAACATGTCTCAAGCCCGATACCACTATGTTGAAAAGTAAAACCGATCAAACCCTAGGATCAACAATGCCTAATCATTAAGAATTATAAACATTTATAATTAAAGCATACCCGAATCCATTAGAGATGAGTGAACCTAAATCAACAAAATTGGTTTTAGCTCTTCCAAACAAAAATGCAGCCTAGAGAGAGTTTCCTCGCTTTCTCTTTCTTTCGAATGAACTGGGTGATTACGTAAGAAGGAACCTTCGTTGAATTTGGGGACCAAGACCCCTTTTATGTTAGGGAAGTGATGCTTCACCAAGCGTCACTTCTCTATTATTGTTTTCTGTTTTGGCCCATCAATAAAACAGAAAAACAAAATGTCTCTACACATAATTTGAGGACCACATCTTAACCTTGATGCATAAAAGCCTATGAAATATAAAAAATGATAGATCACTTAAAATAAAGGCTTAAAATATTATTTGGATGCACAACACATAATAGTTACATATAAGCCCACTAATGGGTTAAATAATCCAACACTGATACCAGTGTTCTCTCCCCTATAATCATCTTCTCCACCTTCTGCCTCGATTGAACTTGATGCCTTACTGTGTGGATACCTCCAGCCCCACGCCTATCGATCCATCCGTGCCAATGCCCGGATCCACCTCATTCACGTTGAAGTGCTCACACCCCAATGTCCTCTACCGCCACTCTATATACGCATAGTTCTTTGTTTACTTGTCTCCTTCCTATCGTGCCTTACTACTTCTTTGTCTTCTCGTGGTCTGTTCCTCCTTAGCATGTAGAGGCTTGGCTCATCCCGTTGGTTTGTTGCTATGGAGGAGGAGATGAATGCCTTCAAGGAGCGAAATACATGGACCTTACTACTCTACCTCCCGATATGATGTCGTGGGGTTGTCTTTGGGTCTTTTCATCAACATTTGCCCGATGGTCGTATTGAAAGGCTTAAAGCTCGCCTAATAACATGGATATACTCGTGAACCAAGTGTTGACTTTTGAGACTTTCTCCTCCGTTGTAAGGTTAAATTCATTCTGTATATTATCTCTTTTGTCGTATTTTGAGTGGCCCTTTTGTTTCACTTGATGTAAAAATGCCCTTTTGTATGGTGATTTGCCGCTTAAGAAATTTTACGGAGCAAACTACTAGGGTTTGCTGCTTAGAGGAGAGACATCTGGTTTGTAGATTGGAAAAGGCATTGTTGAAGCAATCCCCCTGCTTCTCGCTTGATGTCGAGTGGATCTTGATGCAGGTTGGCTTTGACCTATGTCACGTAGATCATTTAGTCCTTGTAAAATCAACTTCTTCAAGTATCGTTGTTCTTGTGGTGTATGTAGATGATATAATTATTTCTGATAGTGATCTAGCATGAATTGAAGAGGTTAAGGAGTATATGAAGAGGCAATTTCAAACAAAGGATTTGGAGCAGTTGCGCTATTTTTTGGGGATTGAAGTGGCTAGGAGCAAGCAAGGAGTAATATTATCGCAACAAAAATACATTCAGGGTCTGTTAACTACCACAAGCATGTTGGGAGCTAAACTTGCTGGGTCACCTATGGATCAGAATGTTGTTTTAGATGATACTTCGAGTCCTAAGTTTGAAGATACTAAGAGATACAAGAGTTGGATTGGAAAACTCCGATCTATCTCATAAGGATGCAGTCTCTGACATTTTGCAATTCGTGTGCTCAGTTAGTATATGCAAGATCCGTAACAATGTCATTGGGATGCATGCTATAGAGTGTTGAGATACTTGAAGGGAACTATTGGCCTTGGAGTCTTATATGAAAAAGGGAGCAAACTGGACATTGTTGGCTATTCTTATGTAGATCACCGGGTTCAAAGAATGATAGGAGGTCTACTAATGCGCTATTGCGTTGTTCATTGCCAAATCTTGTTATATGATATAAGAAACAAGGATCGAGCGAGAAGCATGAGTTGAATCTGATTAAAACCTATTGTGAGAATTCGTAAAGTAGTTAGTAAGCTCTAACAATGTTTTGTGATAAATCCAAGCAAATGGCACATTGCCAAGAATCCTCTATATCATGAGAGTGACAAACACATTGATGTGGGACCGCCATTTTATCAAGAAAGTGGTGATTTAAAGCGCTAAGTTTGCACTCCATATATTAAGTCTATCGAGTAGTTATGAGACTTGTTTACCATGGCATTGCCTAATGTTACTTTCTCTTATCTTTGTTCCAAGCTGGGTATGCAAAATATGTTTGCTTCAGCTTTAGGGGGAGTATTAGAACACTTATATGTTTAGTTTGGTTTTTTGGTCATTTTACTCTCTTTTATGGACTATATATATTGTAACCTTTTACCCTAATAGAATTAGATAACTATTTTCCACCTCCCTTTCTTTTCCTCCGACAAAAATCAAAGAAAATCATTTTTTAGTAGTTCTTTTCTTCTTTCCTTATTATTTTTCCTCTGGAACCAAACACAACCGAAATGTGTCTTCAAAGATGCATGCCTCGATTAGTTTGGTCGGTTTGATTAGTTCGGGAGGAGATAAAACTGATTCAACGGGCATACAAACATCCCCAAATGAATAAATTATGTGGTAGACCACAAGACAAGAGGGAATTGAAAATAAAACATTTAGTTCTCGGCAAGATTGGGGTTTGTTTAAAAGTAGTAAGATTGAGGATATAATTAAACTGACGTCTAAACTGGCATATATAGTTTAATAAGTGGGGGTGTTTTTTTTTTTTTACTTAATTCTAAATAAAAATTTTGTTCTAAGTAGTGCTTAATAGGGTTAAGTATTTAGTTGTTTGTTTTTTCTAAAAAAAAAATCTATCTTTTTTAATTTTATCTAAATTTGAGAAAATAATTTTAAATAAAATTTTAAAATACATATGCTTTGCTTAATTAACATGCTACTATGAGAGTTTCAATTGGATCATAAAATATATGATTTTCTCATATTTGAATATATAGTTTTTCTTAATAAAAAAACATTAAAAAGAGCATTAAGAAAAAAAGCCAAAAAAAAGAGATATTTTGACTTTTTCTATTCCGACAAAAATTTTAAAAAATTCAGCAATAAGTCATGAAAAATTAATAAACAAATAGGTTGAATGCTCAAATAAATTGCTTTCAAGCCAAAAACAAACACCATCTAAGAATTAATCTTTGATTTTTCTCCGAGTAATTATTATCATAACTTGCATACTAGATTTCAACATCACACCTGCATGAGTACTCAGCCAGTTTTTTTGCAACTAAATAAATTTATGTATATATATATATATACCCAAGTCATTTGTAATTCCTTTAAGTTCAAATATGCTAATATTACATTGGAAAATATTAATTAAATAAAATAAAAGGAAAAAGTGATATAAGAGAAACTTCTTAATTTTAACAAATAAAAATAAGAAAGATCCGAAGTAAAATATTTGACGGATCACAAGATAAGAGGGACTTTTTTTTTAATAAAACATTTGTTCTCAGATCAGATTTAGGAGATAAACATTTTTTTTAATAAGAGAAGCTTTGCAAACTAGTATTTCACAATAATTTTTTGACATGGATTTGAATTGATAACAAACCCAAGTCATATGTCAATTCTTTAAGTTCAAATAAGCTAATATGAAATTGGAAAATTCAATTAAATAAAATAAAGTATCATTAATAAATGAAAAGAAAAACTTATAGGTAAGCTTCTTATTCTAAAATATTTTTATAATGAATTAAGTAAAATATGTTATAGTATGGTAGAATTAGAAACTATTTGAGAAAATGCAACATGTATTCATGTAGAGTTAGGAAACTTCATATTCTTTCATATTTGATTTGGGATTGTCTTATATACATGGATAAAAATATAAGTTTCGATGGATATATCGGTACTTGAATTTTACGGATATATCAGAGATATATCATAGATATATTGGTGGATATATTTTTTTAAATATCGATAAATCCGAAATTATTCAAAACTCATATACTTTTATTTATTTTTTATATTAACATTAGTTTATCCTAGTAATTGATTAATCTTAAAAATTGATATTTTTAATCTTTATATTAAGACTTTATCTTGTAGAAAACTATATATATATATATATATATATATATACTATATATATATATATATATATATATATATATATATATATATATATATATATATATATATATATATATGCTTTATCTTATCAAATTAATTTTAATTTATAAATTATAAATTTTTTAACTATCTAATTTTTTTAATCAATATATGTTTCAGTATTTTTAAAATTTTAAAAATATTAATGTGAAAAAAAATAAAGTGATAGTGATTTTTTTTAATAAAAGCATTAATGGAAAAAATGAAATATTTAATATTGAAATTCTAATTTAATTAAGTTATATTTAAAATGTAAAATAATTTTTAAATTTAATAAATTTAAGTTATATATAAACAATATAAAAAAGACATTTTAAAAAAATTTCAATACAATAATTAGAATTACTATTAAAACAACTTTTACACTATACTAATTGAATGGCTAGTTGGGCTGATGGAAAGGGAGGCGCAACTTCTCACCTTTTGGCTGGGTTTGAATCCCATTAAAAGCCGTCGATATTTGTAAAAAAATCGTCAAAATATTCGTTAATCGATAGTCGGTAGAGCTTATTGTATCAGGCAGGTCCGATATCCAATATATCGACGAAATATCGTCGATATATCCCGAAATTTCAAACCGCATATATAAATGAGTTGTTTGTGATCGATAAATCATAAAATTTTCCTTCAATTAACTGTAACTCTAGTTACGAGAGATTAAGATTTTTTTTATGGGTAAGCGATTGAGAAATTTTATTTTATGTTTATGGTACATTTACACAACTAGAAATCTATGTAGGGAATGGATTAAACAATGAATATCTTGTGCATTAATCAAAATTTCTCCTCTTGTGAATGGATTCTAATTTGCGATTTTTTTTTCCCTTAATTTTGCTTGATTTCATACTATAATTAAGGGTTAACAAAAAATGAAAAGACTTTAAAGTGTAAGTTATTCATATTCAATAATAATAATAAAATAAATAAATAAATAAACAAGGGCTCAAAAAATTACTTAATATGAGATGAAGTGAAGCGGATATCTTACTTGATTTGGGTGAGAGCCTCCCTCCATTCCTTCATCCTCTTCATATCATACTTGACCTCTTTTCATGAGTGCCTTCAACTTTTTTTTTCATGGTACGCCAGGCTTTAGAAACTTCCTTTGGTTTCTAGGCATCAGATGGATTCACATGGTAGAAAATTGGCATAGCTCCAGTTGTTTGGTATTTTGAATTACGCAATATCTTCTCAGTTCATCTAGGCACCACTTTGAAGATGCATAGTTTTATGAAAAAACAATAATGCATGTCTTGATCTTCAATCACTATAGAAAATGGATTAATCAATTCACCTCTTCTAAGCTGATCATCCAAAAAGCTCTCAGTTCCTTTTGCACGTAACGGAGATGGTCAGTAAATGTGTAGCGAGTATCTGTTAAATTATTTCGTAAAATTAAGGGTATTTATTGATCCAACAATTGTTCAATAACAAAAATCCGATAAATACATTACAAAATAATAAATTTATTGAAACGATAGTATATCAATTCGTACTAAGTAGAAAACATACGTGACATGGATCCATAATTATTTGGCTACCATTTATCTCAAAAGAAATATGTAGGGGCAAGATCAAAGAAAAAATGCTTTAGGGTTGAAGATGGATCTTTCCTTCTCCCTAAAAGTGTTATCTTACAAAACCCTTGTAAATTAAGGGACTCAATTTTTTATATATATATATAGAGCAAGGGAACAATTGTGTTTTTTGGTCTAATAGGCTTACCAAAGCATGGGAGAAGATAGAACCATGAGCCCATAGTTAATATTAAATCATCTCATAAATGGCCCATAACTAACATGCACAATTACACAATTAAAATTGTAATATGTTTATGCTTAGTCCATAATTATTAAATAAATCTAACATTTTCCCATTTGGACGGCATAATCATAACTCAAATGCTTTCTCAATAGATTTACATAGTTATAATCAATCATATACAATTAACATACTGAGAGGATATATAAATTGTACATAATTGGGCGTTGCTAATCAAATTATAGCTTTCAAAATGCTTCCACAAAAAGATTTACATAGTCATAACCAGTATGTGCTCGTTAATACACCGAAAAGGATGCATAATCATACATAATCAGACGCTACTAATCTAGAAGCATTACAATGACAAGAGTATTGATTCAATAGAAAGAAAAGACATCATTTTGTCATTCATCTAGCCAAAATGACAAAATCATAAGATAATGACAAACGTCAAAATATGCATGTAATAATGAAAAAGCATGAGTTTTCTTTACAAAATACATGAAAAAGGCAAAACTCGCACTAAAACAAAGAGTCTAGGCTCCTAACAATCCCATGCGGGTGACGTGTTCTTGAAACACACAACTAGGTAAGCCTTTGGTTAATGGGTCTGCCAACATGATAGTCGTAGGCATGTGCTCAACAGAAATAAGGGACTCTGCAACTTTTTCTTTAACAAAAAGAAACTTCACATCAATGCGCTTGTAGCGAGAAGTGCTCCTAGTGTTCCTAGAGAAAGATACAGCTGCAGAATTATCACAAAACAATTTCAGCGGTCTAGAAATTGAGTGAACGACCTCCAAATTGAAATGAAGTTTCGCAACCATATTGCATGACAAATAGCCTCATAAGACACCACATATAGTAGAAGAACCTGTAAGTGTGATGCCTGGCTGGCTTTTTGGTGTCAGCGAGGTGTCATTTTTTATTTTTATTTTACTATAAACTTATAAACTTTAAGTTTGTTCATTCATATAATGTTAAACATTTAACTTGTACTATATTCTGTAGCAGCGAATTATGAAATATATACAAGCTCCATATATGGAAGTGTTCAACATTTACAATATTTACATTGCTTACAAAAGAAACAAAAAAACATATACATTAGACAGATGGTCTTAGTAGGGCACTAGTGATGTTGACTTTGGCTAGCGTGCGGATTGTCCTGTCCTCTGGTTTCCTCTTCTGTACCTACATGGATGAAACACCCATGCTAAGATTATACTTTAGTGGGAATAATACTCGTGGACGACCCCTAATAAGGATCATCTCACTTTAGATACATGCATATACTTATGACAAATATAACATTTATATATAGTTATCCATTTCTCATATCTATTTTTTCATAACATGTTTCATTTCTTATCGTATTTCATATACTTTTTCGTGTCATCTTACCTTTACTTGTTCTTGTAGCAGAGTATACCATCGTCACATACAGTGCTATGCTTCTCATATCATATCATGTCATATATCATATACACATCTCATTTTGCGTGTACTTGTCATTTTTTTTATGTTTCATGCATGCATAAACCTTAGAAGTGGATACGGGAAGAACTATATGTACGAAAGGTACTATCATTATGCGAGACGGAGTGATCTGTCTTTATGACCCCGAATCGGTATTTATAATGATCCAAACGGGATCTATGTCATCGACCCAAACGGGACCTAGATATCTATAAACTGTATGTTGTAACAACTATATCCTTATAGGCATGCTTATCTATCCAACTACCTGGTCATAAGAAGGCAATCAGTTTTATTATATTTTCTTAATAATCTTTTAGGTATCAGAAAAAGATATCTCATATACATGAATAACTATTTATATCATATACTTATGAGATATTCATTATCAAATATTCTTTTATAAACATTTGCTTGTACTTTGCACTTTTTCATATAACAAAATTATACGTGTATTATTCTCTTTAGCTTTCATAACACATGTTATCATGATCATATTACTATGATGCATTATTTCATATATGATACATTATATAACCTTTATACGAATTTCAATTTCCATAACAATGCCACGAAACGATTCGGCGGTTCCCGAGTCGTTTCGACTACAATTTTGACCCTGCGGATTGTTAGAGAAAGTGATCTTCTAACTCAATATACCCCCATGTCTTAAGTTTCTTATGGTTCAGACATCATGTCATTTGGACTTTTAATTTGGAAGATATGGTCTAAACATTCCGAACTTCTCCTGGACAGTTTCCAGGAACAGAATCTGGAATTGTGTCTTATATTTGAAAAATTTCTGGGAATGATAGAGACATAATTTGACCATAATTTTTTCATGAAAGTTGTTTTTCCAGATTTCTAGTTTGTACAAAAATTTGAATCACCTCATTTGGATCATTATAACTCAAGTTGCTGATTTAAACAACCAGAATTACTCCAATTCGGAAATCGTTATGAGACGTATTTAGTGGATAGAATTTGTTCCCTACTTTAATGAATTTTCTGGGTCCAATGGAATCCAAATTTGGATATACTTATTTTAGGGAGATTTGTGCTCCTAGAAGTCTAGTTTACCCAAAAATTTGAATCACTCAATTTGGATGAGTGAACCAAATGCAGGTATTACTAAAATCGTTTTGAAACCCAAAACTGTATCAGAACTGAACCAGAATTGACTTAAAACAGAGCTTCACTTTGACGAATTTTCTGGGTCCAATGGGGTCCAATATTGGAGACACCTATTTCAAGGGGATATGTTGTCCTCGAAGTCTAGTTTACCCATAATTTTTGATCACTCAATTTGGGTCCTTAATTGGCAATTTACCAATTTACCCTTGACTTTTATATTAATTATGGGTTTTGCTTATTTTATTTTTAGCATTATTTTATTCTGGAAAAATATACATTTACTTTTATTATACCCTAAACATGTTATAAAACTGTCAGGGTATAATTTGGGGTGTTACAGTAAGTGTCTGCTTGATACTTTTCCACGAGATAACTCCTTCAGCCATCATAAAGATATAACCAGAAGTGAACTTTTTATCATCCACGCAGCCTGCATAATCAAAATCACTAAAACCAACCACCTCAAGAGTGTCGATACACCGATATGTCAACATGAGGTACCCTAAAGATTCCTCAAAACTTTCTTAGTTGCTTTCCAGTGGATTTGACAAAGATCACTCAAGTACCTACCCAACACACCGACAACAAAAGCAATATCAAGGCGTGTGCGAACTTGAGCATACATCATGTTGCCCACAACTAAAGAATAAGGGACTGCTTTCATTTGATTTCTCTCAATATCATTATGAGGACATTGGCCTTTGGAAATCACACCCTTACAATTGGTGCCTTACCGTAATAACATGCTGATTGCATATCAACCTTTTAGAATGCATTCAATATTCGTCTATTGAGACAATCTCAAAATGCCACTAGGTTTATCGCGAAGTATCTGTGTTTTCTTCGTAGAAATGACTAATACTGAGGTTTACACTAGTGATTGTAATTTGGATATTGGGATTGTGATAAAAGTGTTTGGTTTTAATGGTCATTACTGAAATAAAACAGAGCTAGAATGTGGAAAGAGGTCCCTCAAGTAATAGGACACTAGGCTTGGGTTCCTTAGGCAAATTAGGGGTTTCCGGGTTGTTACTCGCATTGTGGAGGATAACATATAGTTATCTCCCAACTGCATCTTCATTTAGCTAAGGCAAAAACCTAACCCTCGCTATATCTTTGAAATGGTATCCATCGCTTCCTTAATGCTCTCGCTGAAACAAACGCCTCTCGACTTACCTTCCAATGGCTCATAAATGATAACTAACGAACATCATTGTATCTAGCATTAAGCATCCAATTAGTCCTAAAAGCTTACCAAATACTGACCATTCAAGGTGATTCGAAGGGATCAAAACCTAAAGTTGAAGAGAAGAACTGTAATGACAGTGAATACCTACGTGAAAAACATGGAAACCCTTAGTTTGCCTTAGGATCCTTCATCCAGTGGCCTTCTACTTCAAGGAGAAAGGGGTTTTAGCCACTCATCCTCTGAGAAATCATGTCAGAGGGTGTTTGGCTAGTGAGAAAAGAAAAGAAAATGAGAGAAAAAGAAAGAAAACGGGAGCTTGTTCGACAAGCTTCCCAAAACTTCAATAAATCAAAATCAAGAAGTCCCTTTACAAAGTGTTCTTGGGTATTATATACCACCAAAACAATGCAAATTACAAAAATATATAAACTAAACACTATTACATAGCATAATCAGAAGAAATCACAAAAAGAGAGACAAAAGTCAACAAAAATGGGCAGAGTGCGAAATTAGTCTCATGAAATTTCAAGAGGTCATAAATTTCACAACCCCGTGGAATTACCTCGTTTTCGCCGCCTTTGTTCGCAAACAGTTCCAACTGATTTCTTCATGCTCGAGCTGCATCCCTATCTTCAATATATATAGCTTGTGAAAACTACAAAAACTACTATAAAATTGGATCGAAGTACTTAATCCTTAACGTTAACCGTCTAATTGCCGATTACTATGCAAAAAGTGCTTAAAACCCGGAGTGTTAAGAGTATGGAACAACACTATTTGGGTAGTAATCATGTATTTGCTCCCACTGCCCTTCATATATATGCATTGATCAACGATGTTCTCTTTAAAACCATTAGTGGTGACAACTTCATCAAACTTGAGATACGACTGCCTAGAAGCCTGTTTTAAACCATAAATGGCTTTTTGGAGTTTACAAACCAATGTGTTCCACTACCCTCAAAGCAATAGGTTAAGACATGTAACCATCCTCAACTAAGTCTCCATTCAAGAAAGTTGTCCTCACATCCATCTAATGCAACTCCAAATCATAATGAGACATTATAGCCATAATAATGCGTAGAGAGTCTTTAGTGGACACGAGAGAGGAGGTTTCCTTAAAATCAATACCTTCGTTGGATCACCAGAACTCCTAGCCACTAATTCGCTTATATCTCTCTACATGTCCCTTGGCGTTGCGCTTGGTCTTAAACATCCATTTGCACCAATAGCTCTACAATCATCTGGCAAATCTACCATGCTCCACACTTTATTCTGTGTCATGGAAGTCATCTCATTTTTCATTGCATCAATCCAGAAGTCGGATTGAGGACTAATAATGGCTTCTTAGAGGGTAGTCGGATCTAATACATCACCCACCTCATACTCATGCTCCATGAACTAGACATGAGCTATCTGAAATTACAGCTCACGAGCCCTCTCTAACCTCCCATGATCATATCTAAGGCTACTAGATCTACATCCTCAATTGGTTTATCATCTGTGATATAATGGATGTTGGTCAACAATAGGCTAGATCGTGAGTGGAAGCACAGGGATAGGAATAACAATTGGGCATTCTTTGAACACACTTATCTTGGCCCTTGGTTTGTACCAAAGATCATCCTCAAATGCATAGCTCGACGGACTCAATCATTCAGTGGTGTGCAACAGTAATAAAACCCGAACCTCTCGATCCCAATACAATAACCAATGAAGTTCCCGCTGATGGTTTTTTAATCAAGTTTTTGGGATTATTCTACTTCCACCTACAGCTCCCAAACATGGAAGTGATGAAGATTAGTTTCTTTTTGCACCATACTTTATATGGAGTCTAGAACATACTTATTTCAGGCACGTGTCAAAATCTAAGAAATCAAAATTCAAAAGAATCTCATCCTTAATTAATCTGTCCATTCTCTATCTGGAAATATGACCCAACGCTTGTGCCAAAGAATAGAAGACTTTTCATTCAATCTAAAATGCTTTGTGCTACTAACAATATTAATGTATGAGAAAATGAGCAAACTATATAACTCTAACTGTGAAAGATTCCACAAAGTAATCATTGCCAATCAATAAAGAATCTCGATATAAATTAACTTTTCTTGTTCAAAAAAAGAAAACTATATCCAAGTCTATCCAAAATAGGTACAGATGTCAAATTTCTCCTAATGGATGGTATGAAAGCCACCTTTTGCAATTAAAAAAAATAAAATAAAATTGTACTAAGATGCAATCTAAAAACTCCTAAAAAGGCAACTTGAACTCTTATGCCATCTCCCATGAACACGTGATCAAGCCCCGACTAGTTGGACTCATTGTGCTTATCATCGCCTGCACAGAATTAAAAGCATGAATAGTAGCACCACTATCTAACCACCAAGTATCAGAAGGCACATTAATGACATTGGATTCAAAACAAACATTTACCCAATGATTACCTTTATTTTCCTGAATGACCTTCAACTTCCCGTAATCCGTCTTCTTGTGCCCAAACTTGTGGCAATATATAGTTGCCTTTTCCCTTAAAGCCCTCATTCCTAGGGGCATTGGAAGGAAGACACATTCGGGCATTTTGTCGCTTGACATACTTCTTTCATTGGAAGCTGTATTATAAGGATACTCTTCTGATCCCCATTGCCTTGGGTAGTCACGATAGATGACAGGACCCAACCCGGATACCCTTCCAAGGTACCCCGGGTGATCCCGCCTAGTGGAGTCCCATTGTACAATCCCTAGGGAATGCACAAAGGGGCCCCACCTAAAAGAGAAGTAAACACATGCAATACCATAATACCTCAATTATATAGAAAAATCCACGATTGACCTATCTAAATGTAGGTCATAACCACAACATACAATAAGGACCCATATGAGTTTAATACTAATATCGTGAGCATTCTAAGAGTATTTGCAACAGGTTGCATCGAAATAACAGTCCAAATAAATTACGCATGCATGCACCAGTAGAAAACAAGAAATTTGCCGCAGAAGAGCGGTGTTGAATCTTGGCCTGAGGTAGACCCTACGAACCGGCCTCGGGACCTAGGGAACACTAAACAAACAATAAACGTGAGATAAATAATCTCAGTGAGTGGCATAATTATAAGGAAAATAATACTTTTATTATCAAAATTTATGCTCTCAAGACCTCACGTCCGCTCTTTATAAGGTTCCCCGTTTAAACCATTTCACAAAACCCATCATTACCCAAGTCCAACAATATGAAATTCATGCTCAAAAATCTAACCGACATGATTTTTAAGAAAACTATTGTCTGAATCGTTCGCAACATAAAAATCAAGCATAAAACATGTATAGCCATCAATGTCGTAAAATAACCATGAAAGTACCAAAACTTATAGGTATCAAATAGTTACACCTTTACCTGGGAATCAACAATGTACCGTACCATGTAATTGGCTATAAACCGTGGGACACCCCACTCACGCATAACCAACATCGGAAATGTCAGGGTAAACTAATGATGATAAACCGCCAGAAACTCGACCACGCACCGCGGAAATAATATATGACCGCTCGGGTAAACCTCAACCTCACGACACCGCGGGCAAAAACCCCGCATTACCAAACTGTTTGCAACCCGACCACGGCCGTGGAAATAATATACGACCTGCTGGATGTAACCAAAACTCACGACACCGTGGCAACTAAGATACTAAACTGGCGGTAAACCCGACTCACTCGCCGTGAAATAATATATGACCGTTGGATGTAACCAACCTCATGACACCGTGGCAATCCCAGTGCACTATAATATAAATACTGAACCCAATCTCTCGTTACAATTTGGTACATCACCTTATAACCTCCAACACAATGTCCTTACTCACATGTACTCAACATTATCAGATATAACTATTTCGCAAATCTCAAAATCCCTTCTTAAAACAATAGGTTTTCAAATTGGTTTAAAACCCCATCCACATACCCTAAAATATCTAAATACCACATCATCCACTGAACCCAGATTTCCGCTTTGTGTTAAAATGTCGACAAAATTCATACATGAAATGATAACTTGTTTTATATGAGACCGATAATACATTTGTATGCAACCAACCATTTGATCAAAACAGATATATGTAAAATATTTAATCACAATAGATATATCACATAATACCCCAAATCATTTAAAAACATGTAAACCACTCACAGACTATAGACGCTCAGTCCTGCTCCCCCGCAGGATCGTCTCCCGGCCCGACGTGAGTGCCTGTAATATAAATGAAACACCACTTAGGCTCTAATAACTGAACCAACAACATTAGGATACCCCGAAGGCCTTAGAATAATTTTTTGAACTATGAAACCATCCAAATTGGACTCCGACAAACCACTACACAAGCAGCCCTATGTGCCCGATACCCAAAATTGGGGCTTTTCACCCGGAGCCAATTTCTAAATTGAACCTCGTCCAATAATCTCTAAAAACATCCAATTTCACTTAATCTAACTTCAATTTTTCCAAATTTTACCCAATTGGTACTCTATTTTGTGCCCCAACTTCTCAGAATTACCCGAACAACCTAAAACTTGAAACAATCAACCACATCTGCATTTATAAACCACATATCAGACTGAAAGCCCAAGAGATCAGGAACTCATCAAAGACTTCCATTACCTTCACCCCAACAGTCGCTGTGGTGGCCTTAAAAATCTCGATCCAACCGGCTGTCCAACTTTACTACTGTGAATCCTTTCAAATGGTGAGGAATCGCAAAAGAGACCACTGAATGAGTTCGGGAGGGCCCAAAATGCAGGGAGGAGCTATGGGGTGGTCTGAAGCCAAGCCTTTAGTGTCAAGAACGCTCTCGGTGACTACAGAGCCGTCGGCCGTCACGGCCGATCCGAAGGCCCGGCGAAGTGCTGGTCGTGAAATTCAGCTGGGCCAGGATCACCCGGGAGGTGGCGCACCTCCCTCGTCTGGCGCAGAAGGTAGGTTTGCAGGCTCGCTTGTCCAATACCCACTGCCTGAATTGGTCAAAATGACCCAACTCTGGGTCCACAAGTTTGAGAGAAACTTCTCTAGGTTTTGGAGTTCAAGGATGGTGTTTCGTGGGCTGGGTTTCATTTGGCATCCAAAGTTATGTTTATATAGGCCCTGGGTCGCTTTCAGTAAAAATTGAAAACGCTTTGACACTGATAGCAATGCCGCCGTTTGAACTTTAATGGTCATAACTTTTTATCCGTGAGTCAGATTTTAACGTTCAACCCGTCTATGAACTCGTGTCGACGAGGCCTACGAAATGGTGTCTTAGTCAACCCAAAATTATTCATCCTTGAAAAAGTCAACTTTGGTCCACATACTATGTGTTGGTCAAACCTAGTCAAATCTGGTCAAACTTAGTCAAACATGGTCAAACGTGTTACAAACTTGTATTATTTGGTGCGGGTCATTAAAATAGAAATACTCATGGATCTTCCCTTCTTCATATCTTCCTTCTCCTTATCAAGGATGGCAGTCATCTCTTCAATGGTCCATTTCTCCTTATGAGCATTACAACTAGATCTAATACTATCAAAATTCGAAGGCAATGTCCCTATGATCAGCCAAACAACATAATCCCAATCAAACTCCATACCAATGATCTTAATTCTAATACAGCAAGCTAATATTTTATCAATGTGTTCGCACTCCCCACTATCCCATCATAGAAAGTGGGAGAAAGAGTATTCGTAAGCTCATTCTTCTTCAGAATTTGTGTATTTTCATCCAAGAACCCTTTTGTACTCTATGTCTCTGGGAATGCGTTTCAACAAGGTTATACTTCAAATCTTCGCTCAAAGTGAAGAGGGGGAATACGGCACTGGACTAAGACTCCTTTACCTGAGTTATTGATATTAGTGGGCCCATTTCGAAATATAACTGAATGTATTAGAATATAACTTAAGCTTAATCCATAAGGAAATAAAACATTTAACACTACCACCATACCCGGCAAGTGTTCTATACGTCCTCACAAATATTTGAGTCCCATTGACTTATACATATACAAGTCCTATTATGAAAAAGAAAACTTAAATGTACATATTCAAAATCAGAGGTAGCGACCTATCTATGTTGACTCCTATTGCTGTGCCTAGCCTCCCAGGTGTCAAGGACTAGATGTCCTCTTCAAGCACGCACCCGATGAAATACCCGTGCTGCTTATAGCTTAGTGGGAAACATATATTATATATGACCACTTATATGGTCCTCAATAATATACAATTAACACAATTCCTATTTGCACATTAGCTGTCTAGATAGTCCATCATTTGTGTGCACAGACACATTATTAGAGTTCCCTACTTCATCTTCTAATACATATAGTACTTTTGGTATTATCGTAGCTCTATCACATTTTTCAATTCAAACACTTATTTTCTGCAGGTATTACATGGTTCTACAACTATTTCCACTATTTATCTCACTTGTATCCTGCCCAGACATTCACAGATAATGGTATAAACTATATGTACTGGTTGCACTATCAATGTATACAGACAAAGGATCGGTATCAGATGACCAAAACGGGTCGTTGTAATGACCCAAACTGGTCACAGAATGATTCAAACGCACTTGAATGACTTAAACTGTAGCCAAGACATTGTACACTTAATAGTAATGCTCACTATCCATCTACCCGGACATATGTAAGATCAATCTTATTACATTTTTATTTGTGTTCAATCTATGAATATCTCATATACATGGATAATGTCAATCACATGTATTCATGATGAGATACTTTCGTAAAGTATTCCTTTATCCATATACTATAATCAAGACTTTATCATAACTGTAGGATCATGTCTCTTAGTATTGCTCGTATTTCTTTCATAATCATATTTCATATAGCAATCACTTTTATAATTCTTGCAATCGTATTTATTCACTTGAATCTCTTTATACCAAACATTCTACAAACAAAGCTCCTTGATCCGACGGGCACAATGGGGTCCAAATTTGAATTCAATTATTTCAAGGAGATTTGTTTTTATAGAAGTCTAGTTTACCCAGAAATTCGAATCACTCAATTTGGATGAGGGATGGCCATGTTATGGCCTAAACACTAAAGCTATACCAAAATAGACGAGAAACTGCCCGAAAACAGACCTTCACTTTGACGAATTTTCTGGGTCCAATGGGGTCCAAATTTGAATACAGTTATTTCAAGGAGATTTGTTCTCCTAGAAGTATATTTTATCCATAAATTTTAATCACTCAATTTGGACAGTGGATGGATGTTATGGCCTAAACACCAAAGTTGTACCAAACATACTTAAACTCACAGCTCGAAAAACAGCTTCACTTTTGATGGAATTTTCGGGTCCAATAGTCCAAATTTGAATACACTTATTTCAAGGAGATTTGTTCTCCTGTAAGTTTAGTTTACCTAGAAATTTAAATCACTCAATTTGGATGAGCTATAGCGAAGTTATGGCCATGATCAAAACGTGGGTTTTGGAAAATTTTTGACAACATCTCCCATAAAACCCCAACATTTTCTTTATAAAAACATTTCTCAATTGAGGACCACAACCAACTCAAACAACCATAAAACTGAGCTGAGACCCATAACCATCATTATTATGCAAAGTTAGGGTTTTCCCCGAACCCAAACATCATCAAAAAGAGTTTTAGCTTTAGTTTCCATACCTTAATCTTTTTCTTTTCTCTTCTTTCTTCTTCCTTCTTGATCACCAAAATCCTTGGTCACATGGAGCAAAACAACCAACTCTTCTCTTCTTTTCTCAACTTTAACCCTAAGCTCCTCTAAAGGAGAAATGTCTCCTTACAAGACCAAATTGTTTATTCAGATTCCAATTCTTTCAAGGCCATGTTCGCTTGTCATTTTGTTAAATTTTCCATTTTTTCAGATAAAGTCCTTTCCTTTCTTTCATTTAAACTTCTACTTATCAAATATTCTACAATGACATATGGTTTATTCTCTTACAACCCTTGAGTCCTAATGTGACATTTTACTATTTTACCTTTTGACTCTGTATTAATTCATTTTATCATTTTTTCATTCTTGCAATATAAATCTAAAAAATACAATTTTAACTTATTTTAAGGAATTCTAAACATAAGAAAACTATTAGGATATATTTTTGGGTGTTACAACTCCATATCCCCCCTCCTTAAAAGAATCTGCCATCTAAATTACTTGAACTCCAAGGGTTGAGGGTACTGTGCCTTTAAGAAGGTTTAGCTCCAAGTAGCTTCTCTCTCTCTCCTCTCCCTACACATGGTGTTGCCAAAGCACTTTCACTAATGGCACTTGCTTTTTCCACAACTGTTTTATCTCTCGAGCTAGAATAGCTTTTGGTTCTTCATCATATGAGAAATCTAATTGCACTTGTACATCTTGTACGGGCAAGATATGTGATTCATCTTATCTATATCTTCTTAGCATGGACATATGGAAGACATCATGTAGCTTGGTCAACTCGAGGGTGAGCCATCCGATAGCTGCTGTGTCCTACTATTTCAAAATTTCATACAAACCGATGAATCTTGGACTCAACTTTCCTTTTCTTCCCAGTCTCAAGAATTCTTCCCTCCATGGGATACCTTTAGGAACACTTTATCACCTACCATACTCAATATATCTTCCTTCAAATCGACATATGACTTTGTCAGATCAAGAGAATTTTTGACCTTGGTCGAATAACCCGAACTTTCTTCTCGTATCTTTACTATGTCCTAATTCAATCACCTTATGCTCATTTAATTATGTCCAACATACTGGAGTTCTACATCTCCGGCCATACAAAGCTTCATATGGTGCTATGCCAATGCTTGCTTGATAACCTGTCAAGTATGTAAATTCCATTAA
Source organism: Tetrastigma voinierianum (assembly GCA_016808115.1). Classification (NCBI taxonomy): domain Eukaryota; kingdom Viridiplantae; phylum Streptophyta; class Magnoliopsida; order Vitales; family Vitaceae; genus Tetrastigma; species Tetrastigma voinierianum. The sequence goes on from JAEQBH010005034.1 coordinate 30,744, forward strand.
TGAACATACTTATCCCAACTCCCCAAAGCACCGCGCCCAGATTAGTCTGGCTGGGTGATAGTCTATTATGCGCCAATCTTTAAACAACTTAACCACCTCCACTGCCTCATTCAACTCTTTATGAGTCACAGGCACTGGTGACTCCTCAGGATCTATAAAGATTCTATTATTTTTCACCATATAAATAGTGTCGCTATATTTTCAAAGCAACCTCACGTTTCAACCTCTAAACTGCGTGAGATAGTTCTCGTCAGGTTTTAATTGTCCGGAGGCATTTGCCACCACTTTTCCATCTCGCATCAATACACATCCCAAAACCAATTACGCATCACTATACATGGTATAGCTCCTCTATCTGGTTAGACGAAGTCAACACCGGGTGCTTCAAATCAAGATTTTCTTTAACTGTTCAAAACTTGATTGACACTTGTCATCCCACTTGAACTTTACCCCTTTCTGGAGTAACTTTGTTAGCGAAGATGCTATGATAGAAAATTCCTTTACAAACCGTCGATAGTATCATGCAAAACCCAAGAAACTTCTCACCTCGATTACATTTCCGAAAAAGCTCTCAACTTACATTTGCTTCCACCTGCGGTCAACCCTTATAATTCTCAGAGATACAATACGTCATGAATGACACTCTTAAGCCAAAAATCACATTTACTTAACTTTGCAAATAACCTGGTTTCTTAGAATATGGCCACTAGCCTCAAATGTTGTTCATGTTCCTATGTGTATCTTTAGAATACACCAGATGTCATCAATATGAATACCACTGAGTCAGGGGATGAATCATGCGCAGGTTTCAAATTTAAATTCCCTGTTCTTTATAGCTAAATGCATGATTCACAATCTCTTTTCATTAATATTATGCGAATCCTCATTATATTATTCTATAATAGTCATACATGTTGGAATCAAAAGGCAAATTTAAAAGACGTAAAAAACAGAAAGGGTATAGAATGATGAAAAGGCAAAGATGACAAAGGTTTACTGGGTTCGCCGAGAGAAGAGCCCTTCATTGAGTGAAACGAAAGCCTGAAATCAAAGGCCCTGGGTTCGCCGCTATAAAGTCACCTTCGTCGCGGCAAAGCGAGGTTCCCTTTCCATTACGGGAACTAAAAAAAAAACCCTAGCTTTTTGGGCCATTGATGGTCCCGCGTCTCGAGGTATAAAATGGGAGTAATTTCGAAGTAGAAAAGAGAGGGGATCGAGAAGAAGGAAGAGATACAGGAGTGAGAGATCAAGCTAGACGGATTCGAGTCAGATCATGAAGACGGAATTTTCTGTAGTCTTTCCTTCAACTACTATGATCGAATTCTTCAATCTCGTAGAATAATATGAGAACTAATTCTTTCTCTAGGGTTTTGCCAACCCTAACCACGCTTGATGATTGATTTTCGCTAGCTTTTTTGAATGTTAAGGAGTTCATATGTTTGCTTTGGCCTCCGGGTTTAATTATACTGTTATTGTCCTGCCAACTGTGGGTACGTTAAAACTGGGGAGTTTGAGATCGAGAGAAGATAACTTGTGGATATGGTTAAAGCAACACTTGGGTAGCTCAAGAATAGAGATACTTTGCATCGCAAGTGTGGCACTATGGTTTACACATTTAAGCCGCTTTCGTAGTCGAGGGGTTGAGGCGATATGCAATACATCCCTAATCGGCGAGATAGAAAATATATCTCGAAGAGAGACATCTTTGTGTGAGATCAACCCGCTAACATAACTCATATGAATACTTTAATAAGTCCTTAATTGATTGACATCTATCAAGAGTGGCAGGAGACTCAGAAAACTTGTAGGTTTCAAATACTCATATAATCAGAATACATTCAATTTTAGGTTTTATTAATTCAAGTAATTTAGTCACACTGGCTTAGGAGTAGATCCAAACATTATTGAAGCCATTAAAATCGCATTTTAACACGCTTCTCTTCAAGGGAACGACACTTGACTAACCACTACACTACATCAACTCGACGCGTGCACTTGCGCACATGAGTTTGCGTTTTCCAATTAATTTTATAAACTCACCATAGGCCCATCAAGTTTTTGGCGCCGTTGCCGAGGAGAATTTTAGTGTTGATATTGACAACCGTGCCATAGATAGTACTTTGGATAAATTTTACTTTCTTTAGTTATTCTCACTTCTTGATCATTTATTTTTTACTTTTATTTATGGTTTATGTGTTCTTCTTTATTGCATCTGTGATGTGATTTGGTTTCGTTCTTATCCTATGATTTCTGGAAAGTATTTAGAGTGTATGCAAAGACAAGATCATAGGGAAATGCTTCACTCCCATCCCCGAACTAGAACGGACACTACACCATTGTTGTAGAAAGACCCACGTGAATCTGCAACACCTTCAAATCATGTAGTGCATCAAGTAGGCGCAGTGATATGATGGGGATGAACCACAAGTGGAACATAATGGATGAACTATAGAAATTCGGCCGCCACACCTCAGACAAATTTGATAATTCCAGACATGCTACTGAGGAGTTTGCCTTACACCTACAACAGAAACCAATACCATACGACGACCACCTAGTATAGGCTTAACAACTTTAAGTTAAAGGGAGGACTCCTTGCATGATGTCTCAATAATATCCAGCCTACTGGTTAATGAGATCGAGAACTCGAATGCACATTTGACCAGCTTTATTGAGGTCTGTGATACGGTCAAGTATAATGGGGTAACCGAAGAAGCTCTCAGACTATAGCTATTCCCATTGTCACTTAGTGACCGGGCTAAACACTGGTTGACTAGCCAACCTCCAGACTCTATCACCTTATGGAATGACTTGGTGCAAAAATTTCTGACCAAATTTTTCCCACCCTCGAAAATAGCTCAATTGGTGCAAGAAATTAATATATTTAGACAATTTGAGGGGGAGAACCTAGCTGAGGCTTGGGAGAGATTTCATGAGCTATTGAGGAGATGTCCACATCATAGATTAACTAAGTGGATACAGGTTCATACGTTCTACAAATGCCTGAGCACTAAGCGACAATCATTTCCACGGCGGTGTCTGATGAAGAAACCACAGATCGTTTCTATAGATCTTGGAGGATATAACTACTAATACTAATTACTGACCTAGAGATAGATCGACATCTAGGAATCCTCACAGAGCGCATACAGATTCTAAGTAATTTTGGTAAAATCATAATGCACTGAGAACTAAACAACCAAGAGGCTAAATGGGGGAGTTAAGTAAATGCTATTCAAAGAGGTCCGTGGTAGGAATCTTGTGTGGGTGGATAGCACAATACTATAGAGTGTCAGTCAAGGCAAATGATAGTAGAGCAGGCCCAATATGTGAATCGCCAGACCAACCACGAAGTGGCAAGATGGCAATGCATATCGAACATATACCAGAATCAAAGTCGAATGCGTGCTCGTGGATGAGAGGTAACCAAGGTAATCGTAATAATCAAATTATGGTTAGAGGAATAGTCGAATAACATGCCATCAAATTCCCGAGTGAATGAACCAACCCCCGAGAAAAAGTATACTTAGAGCAAAGCACTTCAGACAAATGCTCATTCTCACACACCTTCCTTTATGAATAGACAAAGGCGACTTGACAAGCTGCATTCACCAATTGAACAATCAAAGACAATTGAGAAAGTCCTTAGATGCAAATGGCAAACAATAATTTGAGTGACGGAGAGGTAGCAGGGAGCATTATTGAGTAATTTTGAGGTGAACCCGAGGCGAGAGGGTCACGAACAGGTAAAAGCTGTCACATTGAGGAGTGGCAAAGAACTAGCAACACTAGGGCAACCATCAGTGATAGGGGAGGTAGCGACAGAAGAAGTAATCCAGCCTAGCCAGATTAACAAGGTGGTAGGGGAACAGCTCCATCAGAAAAAGTTGGATGAAGAAGAAACAGAGGCTAAGGGTCGACCAAACATGACTAAACCTACTATCCCAATCTCGTACCCTCAATGCCTGAAAAAGAGCAAATTGGATAAGTAATTCACCAAATTTCTAGAGGTGTTCAAGAAACTCCAGATAAAACATTCCGCTTGGTCGATGACAGAGTATATACCAATCTATGTGAAATCTATGAAAGAGATACCATCCAACAAAAAGAAGACCGTCTTGATTGAGACAAAGAACCCACTCAGAGGATAGTGTTATCCTGAACTAAACTCAAAAAAGTCGGAAGACCTTAAGTTTCACTATACCTGTGCACAATTTGAAATCCTGATCTTTGAGAAAGCCCAGGTGATATGGGAGCAAGTATTAACCCTATGCCGCTATCTATATTCGTATCTATTTGAATTGGGGGTGAAGCCTCGCCCAACCACAAATACTGCCAGTGGCACCGGTTGATGCGTGCGAAGGGAGAATTGAAATTGAGAGTATGTTGGGAAGGCTCACTTTCTAATGTATTCAAAGCCATGACACCCAATGTAGAGCAATGCATGCTTTTTAGTGGAGATCATGAGGGCGAGGTAAAGTATTCAGCCAAAGTGGTCCTGTTATCGACCCTTTGTGAGGCTAGCCTCAGGATGATGTGATTCGTAGAACTCAGAGTGAAGAGGTCGCCAGTATGTGAACTGGATGAATTCCTTCGAACCTAATGGAAGGAAATACTATGAACCTCTAGGTGAAAATACTCAGACGCCACTACCCTCTTCTAAACAACCACCTAAGGTAGAACAAAAGTCATTACCTTGCCATTTAAGGTGTGCTTATTCCGGGAGGCCTCGCACTCCCGCGCAATTATCAAGCCTCCGACATCACCGAAGAAGATAAGCTATTGAGAGTGCTTAGAGACCATCTATGCAATTGGTCGGGTCTCTAGCCGTTGTGCGGATCCGCCCCATGTGCATGCATCGAATTCTATTAGGAAGCATGGTCATGTCAAGCAGCTACGTAGCAAATTGAATCTAACTATGAAAGATGTTGTCCACAAGGAAGTACTAAAGTGGTTAGATGCGGGGGTCATATATCCTATCTCCGACAGTACTTGGGTAAGTCCAATACAGGTAGTACCTAAGAAAGGAGGAACAATAGTGACTGCAAAACAAATTGATGGTCATTCTTTGTTACCTTCCAAAACTGTGGATGGAGGATTCAGATCACTACCAAAACTAAATAAGGCTACTCGAAAAGACCACTTTCCACTACCATTTCTGGATCAGATGTTGGACAGACTAGCAAGGCATGAATACTACTATTTTTTGGATGGATATTCTGGGTACAATCAGATCACCATAGCCCCTAAAGACTAGAGAGTTATTGAATATCACGCGGCCCATATGGTACGCTATATCTGCTTAATGCCATTTGGGTTATGTAACGCACTGCACATTTCAAAGCCGCTGAAGGATGGCTATATTTTTATTGATGAAGAAAAGACAATTGAGGTGTATTCATGGATGATTTTCGATTGGGGAGTTCCTTTAATGATTGTCTAGAAAACTGAGAGCTGTTTGTTAGGTGTGAAGCAGAGTTCAATCTTGTGTTGAATTGGGAAAAGTGCCACATTATGGTACAAGAGGGCATTGTACTTGGCCACCGGAATTCGGTAAGAGGAATAGAGGTTGACCGAGCTAAAATTGAGGCAGGTTGGATAAATTCACTTCCACCATCATCGCTGGGCGGCATAAAAGCTTTCAGATGGACGAGGGTTTTGAGTAGGTATGCTCATTAAAGATTTCTCTCGGGATGCAAAACCGTTATCCAACCACTAGCTTAGAGACAACTACTTCCTTGTTTTTATGAACAATGCCTCGGCAAGCCTTTTCACCTAAAATAACCATTAGCTTTCATAGTTGTAAGACTGCATCGTGGACCTTCCATTCGAGTTAATGCTAAGCTTAGGTGATTATGTGGATCGGAGTAGGGGCCAAGCAAAATAAAGGAAAGGATATTTCTGTGTCATCCAATTATGCTAGCCAACTTTCTGAATAATGCTCACTAATTATGCCACCACTAAAAAAGAGCTATTGGCCATTGTTTTCGCCTTTGATAAATTTAGGCCCTACTTGATTGGCAATAAGGTGATAGTGCACACTGACCACTCAACCGTTAAGTACCTAATGACAAAAAATGATGCAAAGCCGAGACTAATACTATGGGTACTCCTGTTGCAAGAGTTTGACTTAGATATAAAAGATAAGAAGGGAACAAAGAACTTAGTCGCGGACCATTTGTCCACAGATTAGAAATTGTAGAAATGGCTAGATTAACGATAATTTCCCAGATGAGTGCTCTTGGCAATTGAAGACATTCAAATGTCCTCCATGGTTTGTCGACTCAGGAACTACTTAGTGGCCAAAGTGATTCCTCCGAAGTTTAGCTACCAACAGAAAAAGAGGTTCTTTGCATAGTTGAAGCACTACTACTAAGAGGAGCCTATCTTATACAAACATTGTGCCGATCAAGTGATAAGGAGATGCGTACCGAAAGAAGAAATGTGTAATATTCTGAGTCATTACAACACCTTACCATGTGGGGGGCATTTTGTAGGCTAGAAGAACAAAGAGCAAAGGTACTCCAATCCTAGGCTTTCTATTAGCCTCACCTATTCAAGGATGCTCATTATTTCAGAGCTAGTTTTGGTGATAGTGCCAAAGGATAAGTATCTCCAAACTGGGATGAACCCCCCATGTGAGAACCTAATTTAGAAGCTCGAGTTGTTTGACTTATGGGAATGGACTTCATGGGGCTCTTCCTCTTCATTCAGCCATGGCTATCCTCTCGCTGTAGACTATGTCTCAAAATGGGTAGGCAACACTCCATTAACACGACCAATGATGCCGTTGTGGTAGTCAACCCAGCCGAGCCACATATTCACCCAATCTCTACACCCACGAGCATTGATCGCCAGATGGTGGTACCGATTTTGTAATAAGTTGGTTGATAAAGTCCCGTGAAGAGGCTTTTTGAGACATCAACTTCACTTGCATATCACTCGCAAGCAAATGGACAGTTGAGGTAAAACAAAATCGAAATCAAGTCCATTCCGCAAAGACTACACAATAGTTTAAGAAAAGACTGGTCAAGAAGATCGATGATGCACTTCAGCATACAGATAGCCTTAAGACCCCCTTTGGTGCATGTCCCCATTCTCGACTAGTCTACGGGAAAGCATGCCACTTCTGCCGGTAGAATTGGAAAATAGGATTACATTGAAGTGATTTGTATGGGCTGGAACATGGATAGCAATTAGCGTAGAAAAGCGATTGTTGCAAATAATGAATGGACGAGTTTCTGCAGAATGGAAGCTTATGAAAATGCTCGATCTATAAGGAAAACAAAAGCACGGCATGATAAACATATTACGAGGAGAGAGTTTCACTCAAGTCAACAAGTCTTAGCTTGTTCAACTCTCGCAACTTTTCCCGGCAACTCAAAGTCAAATGGTCGTCCATTCACAGTAGTGCAAGTATTCCCCTATGGAGGAGTTGAGATACTGCATCCAGAGAAAGGATAGTTTAAATTTAATGCTCAAAGGTTGAAATTGTACTTCGAAGGCACATTCCCTATTGAGAAACAAGACACCGCTCTAGGCACAGCTGAGAGAAGATAGTACCAAACATTTACCAAACTCAATATAGTTTTTGTTGTTAAGCCTCGCCTTGGTTCTCTACGCAGTGTGAATGCCTAGCCAACGACGAAACATAGCGCTCTCTTCGGGAGGCAACCCAAGCATTGTCATGACTCCTTCATTCCCTAATTCATTATTCCATTCCTTGACCTGCTACAGAAAATTCTTTTTGCTTTGTGCATCCCAACCTAATCTATTTTTAATAAATGTGATGAATCTTTGAAAATAGAGGCAAAACACAACGACACTTTCCGGTCAGCAATGTACAAGTCATCATCATGATGGAATCGTAAATCTTGTTAGCCCTAGTTCGCTGCGATTTGAGCCCACTGGGTCGCCATGGTTAGGATCAAACCCTTCTTTCTAACTGGCAAAGAGTCAGTCACCTTCGTCAGTCACAGGCTCGGCCTCCCGCTTTGAAATAGAAGCGATCCCCTTAGTCAAGACGGGGGTTTTTACTTTATTCGAGCCTACTATAAAAACACCAAAGAATGGCCACTTTTTTCCTCCACCTCGCTTTTATGCACAATTCTTCATCTCTGTTCCTTCTGTGTGAGTTTTTTTCCATATTTTGAGCCGTCATGACTAGCCATGATGCCAAGATTATCCCAGTCAAGCTGACACCGTCTGACCATCGATCCCAGCGATACCCTCCTGACGATCCATGCTTCTGTTTCACTTCTGAGGTGAGCTGTCACTAATGAGTCGCTTGCATCTGCTCCCTTTGTCTCTAGCCGAGGTTTTTTTGACTTCGACGTACTCTTCAATTTCACCATCCAGACTCGAGGTTGGCAGACCTTGTGTGCTCCCTCGACCCCAAGAGTGGTCCCGGTCGTTTGCAAGTTCTACTCCAACCTACCATTCCTGGTCGACACCACACAAAGGTTTTGATCCCGATAGGTGGGTCGTGACTTCAGGCACGGCTATCAACCGCCTATCATCTACGGAGGAAGACAGCTGAGATATTCACCAAAAAGGCATTATTTCAGGCCACAACTTTGGTATCTGATGCAGAGCCTCACATAGGGTCAAGGTACGGCGACGCCATCCGGTCATTTCAAGTAGTTCATCACATTCCTCATGACAAAGGTTCTGAATGCTGCGGGCGGTTTGGTGGCTAATTTTTTTGATCTGTTAAGATTAGTCCCTTCACGCATCTTAGTACAATGACAGTGACAAGACGATCCTCTTGTACGCCATGACGAGGACGATTCCGACGGGGCGGTGGTCATTGGCGAGGGGGTTGATCGAGAGCGACTTCGAGCGTTACTGCCGTGCCATGATCACCTCCACACGATCGGCTAGCGATTAGCGGAAGTTGAATGTTGGAATTCGAGGAAGCGGTACAGCGGTGCCTGCCCATTCCACTTCGGGTGGTTGGGGGCTTTGATGGTCGCGGCGCGACGAGCCGATGCCCCGGCGCCACACCTGGCGTGGCGCCTGGTGAACGACCACGGGGTCCCCTATAGCTCAACCGGTCCTTGCTTGACCAGATCATGCACTCCTTTGCATGCTTCGACGCCAGCCAGGGATAGCAAGTCTCGGGAACGCCGGGTTGCCCTAAGCCGGGATATGGACTGCTCGAGCTTAGATGGGCTGGCTGACGACCGGACTAGATCCTGGCGGCTTCCGCTTCGGCTCACGTCATTCCACCGACGCACCAACACCGCCACCGCCACCACCTCAGTGATATTTTTTTTTTCTAGGACGTATTTCTTTACCTTTTTGCTTTATTTTCTTTTTTTCCAGTGAGGACACTATCAGTTTCAAGTTTGGGGGTGTATGGGGTATGACTATGTATGACCTAGTTTATTTCGACGGTTATTTTGACTTAGTTTTGTTTGGTTATTTTGCTGATTATTTTGCTATTCTTGCATGTTTAGGTCCTTTTTTTATTATTATTATTATCTTTGCTATTTTGCATGCCTAGGTCCATTATTTTTAGGCGTGTGTGTTAGGTTGTTTCCAGCCACTGATATATTATGCAAAATTGCACATATTAAGAATATGATAGTTTCGAGTTGGTATTGATATCCGCCCTATTTTGAGCATGATAGTAACAAAAGGGGGTTGTGTGGCTGTAAAAACAACCCATGTTCAATGAAGTAGGAACCGGTTGTTTGACAATTGGGACCGGTGTGTGAAGTTGAGGCCCAGCTACATGACGCCTTTTAGATCTCAGCCCGATTCACGTGGCTATCTGGTTTCCCACACCACTACGTGATCTTCGGGTATGCGACTCGGGACTCACCACGCACAAGAGTCCTACAAATAGCTTCAGTGAGGAACACCTTAGAAAAAGAGGGATAGCCTTTGAGTCCCCAATAAAAAATAAATAATAATATGTATGTAATAATAAGCAATAACTAACGTATTGTGGTCAACCAATCGAATCGGGGCACGGTCAAGGGCTTTTCAAAGCCTAATGCTAAGCCAGCGGCGGGAAGCCGGTGACTTCAGCACTTACAGGACGGAGGATGGATGATCTACACAATCTAAACCTCGAGGTTTGGTTGAGTGTTTAGGGGTGAAAGTTCTTGAGGAGGCCGAATGCCGGTGCCCTTAACAGCCGGGTGGGGGTCACCGGTGGATCCCCGGAACCCCTACCTAAACCCACGGTACTAGTACTCTTCCGGTTGTCTTAGGTTAATCCCTTGGGACCGGTGAGTGAATAAGTGGTGCGTTCTCATCCTTCCGTGTTAAGCTATTCCAAATAGGCGAGTTCGATTCAAGTTTGGGGGTAATGTAGTCTAACTATACATTGGAGAGCACACTTTAACCGCACTTAGACTCCTTGGGAAAGATTATTGAGCACTAAAAATGGGGTTGACCTACTTGGCCAACCGAGACCGACCCAGTGCAAGTTCTTGAAAACTTAAATATTAGGTAGTCCCAAATCGGTGAAGCGGTTAACATGGACTCCTTCTTGCTGTTGTCATGTGTGCTTAGCCACGCATATCAGTCATATAACATAATCTTGTGTACCACGGGTGGAGTCTATTCTTCTTCGGGGCAAAGCGAGAAACGCGGTTGGGGTGTTTATTGGGATGAGAATCATGCGTGCATTTGAGTTAAATTCTCGATGTTCTTTTATATCTAAAATGCATGATTCACGGTATTTTTCATTATGTGCATTAATCCTCATATATTATTCTATAGAATATGGCGATATTGGAATCAAAAGGGTAGCTAAAAGATAGAAAAATAGAGCAGAAGTAGAAATGACGAAATGGCAGCATCACAAAGGGTTACGGGTTCGCTGTTGCGAAGACCCCCTTCGCCTCAGTGAACCAAGCACAAATCAAAAGGCTCAAGTTCACGCCATTTGCGAAACCTGTCGTCGCGGTGAAGCCGAGGTTCCACTTTCGAACTGATACTAAAAAACCACGTCTTTCTTAGGCCATTATGGGCTGTCTCTAGGTAAATGAGGTGATTTAGTAGAAAGAGGATCGGGAAGAGGAAGAATCACGAGGTGAGAGATCAGCTTGGCGGATTTGGGACGGTGTGGCGGCGAAGATTTTCCTGGTCTCACTTCCAACCGCTACGCCTGTCGATTGAATTCTTCGATACGTAGTGAATAATATGATGAACTTTAATTCTTTTTCTCTGGGTTTTCCAAGCCCTAACCACGGTTGTCCAAACCAGTTCAGTTTTGGCTTATTTGGTGTTAATATGAGTTCATATGTTTGCTTTATTCTGGGTTTAATTACATGTTATTGACAACCGTGGCATGCTAAGCGGAGTTTGAGATCGAGAAAGCTTCTAGGGACATGGTTTTTCAACATTTGGGTAGTGAAGAAACCGAGAGATATTCGAGCTGTAAGGGTGGCACCAGGGTTTACATTTTAAGCGTTTGAGGGTAGAGGGGTTGGCGGGGATGCAATACATCCCTTGCGAGATAGGCATTCTTGTAGGAAAGGATCAACTCGCCAACATAACTCATATGGAATACTTCAGCCAAGTCATGAGTGAATTGACATCTATCAAGGAGGTGGTAGGAGGCATTAGGTTTCTCATCATCGATATAATTCAATACATTCTTGGGTTTTTATTAATTCAAAATTTAGTTTTTAATTCGCTTTGGAGTAGATCACCGTGTGTGGAGATCGTGCATCGGTGGTCTTTGAGGTGACACTTATTGCTTTCCTACACTAAGTCAGCTCGGCAGTGCACTGGCGCCTGCCGGGTTTGTGTTCCCCAGTGGTACATACACTCACCATGGGCCGATCAACCACTGGCCCGATCCCGAAATAAGGTGGAAAACCACATTCATCAAATCCATAAATGCAGTAGGTGCATTAATCAACCCAAATGGCATTACCAAAAACTCATAGCCATGGGTTCTAAAGAGCGTTGAACATCAACATCTTTCACCGAGGTTGATAATAACGTCATAAGTCTATCTTTGAAAAAGATACTTGCACTTTTCAAGCGATCAGCCGTCTTCTATTCGGCGGCGAGCTTATTTATTTGGACATTATTTGCCGATAATCAATGCACATCGAAGAGTGCCATCTTTTAACAAAGCAGAGCACACCCAGGGGTGATACACACTAGGTCTGATGAAACCCTTGTCCAATAGCTCCTGTAGTTGAGTCTTCAACTCTTTAGTTCAGTTGGAGCCATACGGTAGGGTGCCTTAGAAATTGGAGTCGTTCCATGTACCACTTCGATAGACATATCAACTTATCTTTCAGGTGGTATTCCAGGTAATTCTTTGGGAAACACATCAGGGAATTCCTTGACCATAAGAATCTTTTCTAAATTCACTTGTTCCCTTTTTGAGTCAAGTACCAAAGCTAAAAATTCCTGACCTTTTTCTAGAAAACGTCGAGCTTGCGTAGCTGAATTAAATTTACGACCTCGAGATCAAATACCTGCGTTACCTTTGACATGTGAACATGAAGCAGCCTTTTCTTATCTACAATCAACTATAGCCCGATGTTTAGATAACTAATCCATTTCAAAATCAAATCAATTCATGGAAGGGTGAAGCAGTGGGTCAATTCTACTTATCGTAATGTTGAAATTTATACACTTTCGTTGACTCTAACACTATGCCCTGGGGACTAGCAACAAGCATGTCATATGCCAAAGGCTATATTGATGGCAATTTATCACTCAATTGTTCAATGCATATATAGGAATGTGTAGAGCCAGGATATATCAAAGCATGTATTTCTGTATTATAATCACCCCTGGTGCATCCTGATCTTCACGAGCTCTCATAGCATAAGCTCGAGTTGGAATTGTAAGTGTAGGACGGTCCACAGTCTCTAACACTATACCTCCATGTCCTCTATGCTGAAACGAGCCACCTAGACCCCTACCTCTATCCCGAGTCAAAGGTGGTGCAACAGATCTCCCTCTACCACTTCCTTGCATACTTCTACTATCCCTTGACTCTTTGGGACAATTCGCTATAAAATGATTATGCTTTCCACGCGAAGCATCCTCTTTGTGCGCGAAGCACCTGTGTCGTTTGTGGTAATGGGGGCACTCAGGACTTCTGCTGCTGCTTGTCTTACTGACATGCCTCTACCAGTACTAGATACCACTATACTGCCTTGCCTTCTTTCCCTTGAGGCAAAACCTTGCACTGACTCGGTTTGAGACTCTCTACCTCTTTTACCTGAGGAGGAAGAAGCTCCTCTTGATAACTTCCTCTTTTGAAATCTTTCTTTGCTGCTTGACTCGGATTTCTCTACTCGCGCTGACCTCACCAGCGATAGAAATTCACTTTGTTTGAAAAAGAAGTAACAAGTGCCAGATACCTTTTTATGGACTCATTGAGTCCATCCTCAAATTGCCTACATCGAAATGCCTCGGTGAGGATCGATTTAGGTGCGCACTTACTCATGTGGCTAAATTCTTTCTCATATTCAGCCATAGATAAGTTCCTTTTCTTTGGATTCAGGAACTGCTTCCATTTAGTTTCCCTGTACATATCGAGGGCATGTTGCTCACGAACTCTGACGAAAAAAATTCCCATGATATGGGATGCGGAGGTCCTCAACTTCTTCCACCAATCATAGCACTGCCTTGTAATAAAAGCTCACGGTCACTGCGATGGGAGGACATGTCTCACCTCCTCAACCTTTTACCATATTTTCCCAATTGCTTTATCGAGACTCTTCATGTTTGACCCTTCCCTATTATGTCTCCTTATCATGTCTATCGGTGCTTTAAGAGCTGTCAATCTTTCCAATACGCGAGCCATGTCTTGAGATATTTTCAGCAAAGCTTCATTTGGCTATGTGGGAGCATAACCACTTCGATGGAGTCGAAGGCAGCACCGATCTCTGGGTTATCATTCTCCATTGCCCTAACCAGTTGGTCGAAGAGGTGGTCCATCTATACAAAACACAAGACACGAGGACATCCACATTAGGCCAACATATTACTAGACACATGCTTTTCCATCCTATACTCTATGCCAAAGCCGCCTAAACCTTGCCTTTGATACCACTTCATTGTTGCGCCCCAACCCTCGCCTAGGTGGAAGAGGGAGAACGAGGCACTAGACTGGGACTCCTTTACCTGAGTTATTGACATTAGTGGGCACATTTTGAAATAATAAATGTGTGAAGAATATAACTTAAGCAATCCATGAAATAAAACTTTTAACACTACCAACATAATGGTGTTCATAATGTCCTGTATAAATATTTGAGTCCGAATTGACTTATACGTAGTCTTGTTATGAGAAAAAAAAACTTAAATGTACATATTCAAAATCAGAGGTAGTGACCTATCAAGGTTGACGCCTATTGCTGTGTTGGCCCTCTGTGGCCCGTGCGATTTGGGATGTCTCTTCGATTACTACCGGATGAAACATGGATTACGACTTATAGGCAGTAGAAAATATAACATATATGACCACTTGTAGTGGTCCACCGATGACAATATACAATTAACACAATTCTGTTGAACATTAGGCGTTCCTTATATCGACTACTGTACATTATGTCATTTATTAGAGTTCTCTTCATTCTTCATAATACATAATGCACATATTCGCCTTCCCATCGCATTTTCAATTCAAATCATTGTTTTCATGCTACATGATTCTTATAACAATTTCAATCATTTTATCTCATCTTGTGTCTTACACATATTCAGAAGTGGATACAGTTATCGCGTGAAGATTATAGTGTACAAAACCGGTGATCATGTCTTGTATTGACCCAAAACGGAGGACCGCTATAATGATGACTTGAGGCCTACCATATCATGTAATCCCTAATAGGCATGCACACCTATCCATCTACAGGGGACATATGCGGGCAATCAATCTTATTATTTTTTAGGTGTTCAAGCATGCACACATCTCATATACATAGATAATGTCAATCACATGTATTCACATGAGATTACTTTAGACATATCTTATACTTGTTACTTTTATCATAACACATATGATCATGTTCTTAGTATTGCTTTCGTGGTTAAATTAATATATGTCATATTTCATATAACAATCACTTTTATAATTCTTTTCTGATTCCCTTATTCACTTGAATCTCTTTTATACCAAAATATTTCCTGCAAACATTGTTACGGGTGCGTGGGGTCGGAGGCCCAGATATATACTTATTTCAAGGAGATTTGTTCTCCTAGAAGTCTAGTTTACCCAGAAATTCGAATCACTCAATTTGGATGAGTGATGGCCATGTTATGGCCTAAACACTAAAGTTATACCAAAATGAACCCGGCTTCTTGGCAGAGCTACGACAATTTCTAGGTACAATGGGGTCCAAATTTGAATACACTTATTTCAAGGGGATTTTTTCTTCTAAAAGTTTAGTTTACCCAGAAATTTGAATCACTCAATTTGGATGAGTGATGGCCAAGACAAAAACGTGGGTTTTGGAAAATTTTTGACAACATCTTTCACCACCCCAACATTTTCAACATACAAGCATTCTTGGGTTGAGGACCTGACAATTCAAACAACCATAAAACTAAGCTGAGACCAACAACCATCGTTATTATGAAAAGTTAGGGTTTTCCCCAAACCTAAACATCATCAAAAGGGTTTTAGGTTTAGTTTCCATACCTTAATCTTTTTCTTTTCTCTTCTTTCTTCTTCCTTATTCTTCTTGATCACTAAAATCCTTGATCACATGGAGCAAAATCACCAACTCTTTTTTTTTTTTCTCTCAACCGTAACCCTAAGCTCTCAAACCCAAAAAGTGTGTTCCTTTACAAGACCAATTTTATCTTATCTCATATTCTTTCATAAGGCCATGTTTGGCTTGTCATTTTTGTTAAGTTTTCCATTTTTTTGCATTAAAGTCCTTCCTTTCTCTTTCATTTACACTTCTACTTATCAAATATTCTATAATGGCATATAAACTTATTATCTTATGACCCTTGAGTCCTTAATGTGACATTTTACTATTTTACCCTTGACTATTGTATTAATTTCGGTTTTATCATTTTTTCGTTCTTAGCAATATAAATTCCGAAAAAAAATACAGTACAACTTATTTTATACCCTAAACATGTTATAAGTAGGGTGTGCGAATGACCCCTGGAATTCCTCATATGGTTCCACTCCCATGATCATCAAACAGCCCGGTAAATTCCAGTCCTCATAGGACTTTCTCCTTCTTGAGAACTCTCACTAGTGGGTTTGGAGGAGCTTGACTTTCAAGGCCAAGTTCAGTTTCATAATGGAGTCAAATTCATTATGAGATTTAATCCATTGCTGAGTTGGTCAGTAAGAAGTTTACGTGATGGCGGCGAGAAAGCTCAAGCGAAGAATAAACAAGAGAGTAATGTCAAAAAATGCATGTAAAACAAGGACATGCAAATTGATACATTCTTCGGCTTACCAAATGACCCAAAAAAGTGGTCACCAAATGTTAGAGTCTATAACATACAAAAAGATTGATACACAAGTAAGGGCATTTCACCAGTTGTCACAATCAAATGCACAAATTTCCCACCAATAGGTGTAAATTGTCTGGAGTTCATGACACTAGTGAAATGTCTTCACCATAACATCTTACTAAAGCAATAAAGTAATCGATATGATAACTTTACTATCAATATGGATCTTAGAAAACTTGGTGCGCAAGACGGGAGAAATTATAGTTGCAAAATCAATTCCAAAAATATTCGACATGCTCAGACTCAGAAGAGGCAAGTCCACAAGCATTCAATATTTCTCAATTTTCACCCAAGTGCATAAGCATTTAATCTTATTCATAATATGATGCTATAAATAATAAAAAATAGCACTAACATAAATTGCTAAAGAAATATGTAAAAAAACTAGTGAAAAAGATTGGGAATTGGATAAAAAATTCGGGTACGTTCTATTACCAAATTTAATGTTTAATGGGATAGAAAAGTAATAATGGGACAAAAATATAAAATTTGGCATCGAAAAATCCCAAAAGAAACATGAAAGTAATAAACATAGTATTTTATTTCACACTTTGTTTGATGATCGGGGAAATATCAAAAAACAAATAAAACCACCGTTTCATATCCCATCAATCACTGTAACAAAGGAATAAATTAAAAAAAAAAAAAAAAACTTATATCTATAAATTTGTCAAGAAAACGTTTACAAGAAACAAAAAATGTTTCCATTTTTTTATTTACTTTCATAGTAATTGATTAACATGACATTATTGGAAATTCTGAAAAACCAATTCCCAAAAAAACTTTGGTTTCTTTTCCATAGAGGATAAAAAAAAACAAAATGGTTTTAGAAGTCAACCATATGATGTGATTTATGAGGATACGTACGTTGTGCACATTTTATGAGGAAACTAAGCTCATTTACAACATAAATGTCGAGGGTCTAGTATGAGGTTAAGGTACTGAAAACCAATAATACTACGATATAAGGATGGTTGAGAACGAAAGGAGGAGGACTGTCATTAAGAAAAACCTTGGAGCAGAATTCGTGGGGTAAAGAAACTGACTTAGCATTACTCATATTAGTTTTGCTAAGTAAATTAGAGCATGACTTTATTTTGATAAAGATGAAGTCAAAAGAGTGAAGAACCTCCATCTAAAAGTAAGTAACCGATCAAGGGTCTGGAGAGCAAAGGTTTTTATTGAGATCACGAATGGCAGAGCATGAATAGAAAGCTAGTGCTGTCACGGTGATTCATATCATCTAGATAAATCAGGATGAAAGAGCATTTCACCATTCTTATGAGGCAAGAATAATTGAAGAATCCGATACAGGATTTTGGTAACCCTATTCTGCAATGTTTGACGTAGTTGGTGCAAACCAAGCTCGAGCTTAAGTCCATATAAGGCTTTATTAAGTTTGCATAAAAATGTGATTACAGGGATCCCTAAAAATCCTTCTGGTTGGTCGTAAAATAGTCTCATGAAGTTCGCCAAGTAGGCATTATTGACATCCACTTGTTCAATGTCCATCCTCGTGTGGCAGAAAAAGAAGCGAATAGTAGTGGATTTCACCACTGGGCTGAATGTATCAAGTAATGCCCCGGAACCTGTTGAAATCCACTTAGCCACCAACCTAGTCTTATATTTGTCAAGTGAACCATCGGCATGATAAAAACGCTTGAAAGATCCATTGCATTGTATAATAGCGAAATGGAAGGAGCTACAAAGATCCCTAAGTGTGGTTTTCAAGAGAATCACACTCAGCTTGCATAACGGAACAATGGGGATTAGGCAAGGCTTCGATTTTGTAAGTGATTTCTATAGCAATGAGTTAGTAAGGTAAGGTTTTGGTTTACAAGTGCCTGACTTGGCACGAGTCTGTATAGGATGAGTAGAACATGTGGGTGCTAAAACAAGGGACCGAGAATCAGGATGGGCAGGGGGGGAGTCAAGAGGAGGAACAACTGTCGTAGGAGGTGACTCTAGGCCAACAATCAATGAGGTAATAGCAGAAATAGCAGACGGTGTTGGTGAAATAAATGGGACTGGAATAGGTGGGATGTCCGTAGCTTCTGTAGAAGTTGTGAAAGGAGAGGAAAAATGAGGAGAGGAGGGCACCTGATTTTGAGAAGATGCAAAGACTGCAGGAATAGGAAACTGAGGCACTAAGGAGATATCAGAAGATACAGAAGAACACTGCTCAAAAACAACTCACTATAGGGAACTGAGTTTCATCAAACACTACTGTACGAGATATATAAATGCGAACTGATGAATGCAAACACCGGTATCCTTTGTGGCAGGGACTGTAGGCAAGGAATACATATTTAGAGGTTCAAAATTGGAACTTGTGAGAGTTGTAGGGTCGTAAATTGGAGTAGCATGCACACCCAAAAATGCAGAGGAATGTATAATCAGGAGAATAGTTGAACAGATTTTCAAAGGGAGAATTATTGTCAAGGACAGGTGTGGGGAGTCGATTTAGTAAGTAGATAGCTGACTGAAATGCTTCCCACCAAAATTTTATGCATAGAGCCCTTGCTAGAGGGTAATTCTATGTTTGCGCACTTTGCCATTTTGTTGGTGAACATAAGGACATGGATGACGAAATTCAATGCCAAGATTTTGGAGAGTGGGAAGCAGTCTTCTATATTCGTCCCCCCAATCAGATTGTATGCATTTAACCTGAGTGGAGAATTGTCTTTCAACTAGAGTTATGAACTGAGTTACAATAGTGGAGACTTCAGATTTGAGTCTACATGGATATAGGCACACAAAGAGTGAGTAGTCGTCAACAAATGATACATAGTACTTGTATCCATCGAGATAAATAAATGGGGAGGGCCCCCAAACATCTGAATGAATGAGTTGAAAGGCATGAGTGGTCTTCTGAGGAACCAAAGGAAATGTAATTTGGTGTAGCTTCCATGTTGACATGCATCGCAAAAAGGAATTACTATAGCAGGATTTGGATGAATATTGAGAAGGCGGAGCACTTGTTTGAGGATGACCAAGCCTGTTGTGCCACAAGGAGATTTGAGAGTGGCTTTTATTACAAGATGAACATATAGCAGATGTAGTTGATTTGTAGCAGACTAAATCTGGAGAAGAAGACTGCAGTGCAGGAGGAAAATTTGACGAGGGCAAATCAACTTGATACAAACCATTACACAGATGGCCTTGAACCAAAACTTTCTTCATTACCTTGTCCTTAACATAACAGTGAAAAGCATCAAATTCAACTAGCACATTGTTATCTACTGTAAACTTGGATATGCTAATTAAATTTTCTTGATAAGAGGGTACAAGTAAGACATCTTAGATGAAGAGGTGTTTTGAGACATCAAAAGAGGAATTACCAATGTGCGAAATTGGAAGTGATGTGCCATTGGCAACTTGTAAAGCACCAGGACCAGTATATGCAGATTTTGAAGTCAGGGCAGCAGAGTTGGACGTTGTGTGATGAGTAGCTCCACTGTCCAAATACCAGGCGGAATCGTGAATAGTGGAGGCAGTGGCAATGTATGTCTAAGGAAACTGAGAAGAGAGATTATTAGGCATCACAACACCATGGTAGCTGACATCAAAACGATGATAACACTTCAGAGCAGAGTGCCCTGTTTTGTCACAAATTAGGCACAAAGGTTTTGAATTAGAGAAACTTCGACCATTGTGATGGCCTCTTCCACCACGACCACGAGGACTGTGCCAAGATCCTCGAGAGGAAGATGGAGATGGATGTTGTCCAAAATTCTGAAGTCTACTAGTAGATGAAGACTGATAGGAACATTGGTCCAACATTCTGAATCCAGTAGTGTCTTCGTTTATGAAGAACATTAACAGGAAGCGGAAGAAACATCAGTCATTTGTATAGAATGAAAATTCTGAGTCTAGATTCATGTGTTTGGCAGAACCGAGCTTCAGTGATCGATACAGAATCCTTGGATATGAGAGTAGCCACAACAGATTCATATTCTGGTCCTAAACCTCCCGAAACATGTAGAACTAATTCATCTACTGAAACTGGTTGTCCAGCAACCATCAATTCATGAGACAGGGACTTCATTTTGCGGTGCACCATGGTGATGGAGCCCTTCTTGTTGATTGCAACATAAACTGAGATTGAGAATACTTGCTTTTGATTCAGAAAATAGTTATTCTAATGTTTTCCAAAGTTCTTGGAAGCTGTTTTACAATGAATGATGTCCAGTGATTTGGATATAGAAGACAACAACCAACTTAAGAGAAACTAGCTCCAAACGATTCCATTGAATACATTCTGAATTGACAGGATCATCAGGAGATATAGACAAGATTTAGCATCAATTAGGAATCCTTCAAGGTCATAAGCTCCGACTGTTGGAAGAACTTGAGACTTCCAAATCGTGTAATTGGATTGATTCAGACGTACTCCAACTGGAGGTAACACAGACGTAAGCACAACTGGTGAATGAGGATTGTAGATGGATTGTGAATTGGAGGTGGCAACTGAGACGCCATTGAAGGCTCTTACGGGACCTCTGATACCATGTCAGAAAATGATGCAGAGACAAAATTCAGAAAACAGAACCAAAGAC
Source organism: Tetrastigma voinierianum (assembly GCA_016808115.1). Lineage (NCBI taxonomy): Eukaryota > Viridiplantae > Streptophyta > Magnoliopsida > Vitales > Vitaceae > Tetrastigma > Tetrastigma voinierianum. The sequence continues at coordinate 51,779 of JAEQBH010005034.1, forward strand.
TAATCTCATTATTCTAACAATAGTTTGTTACCAAAGTGGAAGAACTGAGAACGAATGCACACATATATACACAACGGTGGAAGATTCTAGAGAAGGAATAAACGTGAAGCTGCCGGTTTCATTTCTCTTGGTAGACTGAGTTCCTTGTAACAGGAGCAGTTACATGAGTTTGTATTGAGTGTAATTGTGGTGTACCGTCTTTATGAGTTATTCTAAAGACATCTTCAATATAAATAACCATTACAAAATCCATATGAATAAGAGTGGTGTTGTTAATGCTAGATATGCTTTGTGTTAATTTATGTAAGTATGGTCGTTCTAAATTCCCTCGGTTAGTATGGGTACGCATGTAATGTCGATTTGATTTGGTAGTTTAATTATGGTTTTGCTGATTTAGGCTTCATTTATTTGTATCAACTTTGAGCTCGGTTTTGAGTTTAAAATCTAATTTATTGAACTAATTAGTTAATAGGTTTGGGCTAAATCATTGGTATGGATTATGTCATTTTTTAATTTAGGCTTTCTTTTATTTTATTTTTGCTACTTAATTAGTGTGCCAAATTGGAATCACTTCCCCATATGACATAAGAAAAACTCCTCGGTGTATGAAAAATTCCTCAAACTACAATAAATGAGGACATTGATACTATTTATTGTCATGGAAATATACTCTTCAAATGATAAAAAAATAAGATTCCAATTTCATAAACTCTGATGAATATATTTTATACTCATTTTATCCCCATATTTTGGTTAGTGGTTCGTAGTTTTTATGATATTAATAAGTGTTTTAACATTGTTTTCATTCCTATTTGCAATTAGGACCAATCCGAAATACAGGCAATATGAGCTAAAAAAGTAAAAAACGTTTAAATCTACATGAAGCAACAATTACTATATTTCAATATTTTCAGCTATATAATGACCTCCCATGGCTCTAATCTTTTATATGAATGGATATTAGACTTTTCAATCTTTTCGAAGAGCCCTCATTCTCTCAATTTGGACTTTAAATGATCAAGTTATGACTTTTAGAATAAGGAATAAGAGAATAGTACTCAAAATCTGACCAGTTGATATACTTTGTTGATTTAGTTTTTATCATCAGTTTTAAAGTGTTCTTTCTGGCCTTATCAATATTCTACACACTCTAAGCTTTCCAATAATACCAAGATTGCTCAATTTGGAGTCCAAATGAAGAAGTTACAACCTTGGGAAGGTTGGAGTGCAAAACAGAGAGTTCAGCACAAACGACCGATTTCTCAAGCAGTTGACCGGTTGCTCGGGCGCCCAATATCAGTCCAGTTTGTTGATAAGCTCATTTTTTAGCCCAAAATTGTTGTTTTAAAAGCTTAACACCCTGAAAACTTTGGGGGTTCTTGGAGGCAAAAAAAGAGGTTCCCTTGGGTGGAAACACCTTAGGGCAAATGCTCTATTGGGAAGAAGATCTTGAAGAAGAAGGGCTTCAATCCACATCTAGTTTATTTCTTCTCTTCATTTCCTACTTTTCTTTATCTCTATGGTTGTATTTCCCCCTTTCATGAGCTAATTTATTTTTCTAAGGTTTTGATGTAGTCTAAATAATGAATAATGGTGTTTAGCTTTAATTTGTAATCTTTGATGTTTGGATTTTCTTATATATTGGATGTTCTATTCTATTCTCCACACTTGTTGATGATTGATCACCATTAACATGATTTGTGACCTTATTTGAGGTCAAGAAACAATAATTAGGTTACCATGAATGGAATATTATGTTTCACCATGGAATAGAGATATTTGTGGGTTACATGTGGCTTATCGGGTTTTTAATGCTTAATGCATCCTTAGTTATGATGGTTTGAGGTAAAGATACATTAGAACTTTTTTTTAAGGATTGATTGTTGTTGCTTGAGAGAGAATATCACCTGCTTAGGTGAAATCCACATTAATATATGATTTGTAAGTAATCATTGACCATTTTGAATCTCAGCATAGAAATTTGTTAGATAAAATCAAAACTTTTAGGATTAAATTTTTCTATTCTTTTACTTTCGTTTTACACTTACATTCTCCAACTATGGCAACCCTGCACCTTAGTTTGCAAGCCTTTCTACCATAGCCCAAGTTTGGCTTTTAACCGAAAATTAAAATGCATTTTAACTTACATCCTCTTGAGCCATTTGTCTCGATCCACTTACAAAGTTTTTGAAGTTGGTAGACCCTACCTCAATAAGATAACCTTGTCATTGCTTCTAGATATTCAAACTCTATGGATCAATCTTTTGAAGGGAGAGAGAAACTGCTACATGCAACTATTTTCAAACCTCAGAATCCTTACATTTGTTGTGTTGCTTAGGCTCACCAGATTTGTTTTAGGCTCCATTTGGACTTCTGAGAGTAATAAGAAAAATAATAGAAGGGAAAAAATTTAGAGAAAAATAAAAATAGGCTTAAAACTTAATAAATTAATTCTATATATTTATTAAAACTCATGGTTTGCTTCTCTTTTGAAATTTTTTTATTATATTTAATTTTTTTATATTTTTCATGGTAAAACTGAACATGAGAAAATAAATTTTCTTAGTATTTGTTTTCTTTCCCTGCTACTTTCCAAGTTCCAAACGGAGCCTAAGGGTTGACAAATCTGGTGAAGGGAAGTCATTGGTGGTTGATCCCACAAAATTGAATCTCTCTCGGTTGATCCAAATACTAAGGGACTATCTTGATTTTGTGGCTGTCTAAATGTTGAGAAAGAGTTGTACATGTACTCGATGGTTTGTGGTGCATGGCAGATATAATTCCACATCAGTTCCACACAAGAGTGTGGAGTGGTACTTAACCTTTAGAGGTTCTCCCACCTATTAGACCTGTGTTTTGGGTTTGGCTCTCCGATTATGTGGAACCAATGTAGGATTGTATCATTGAAAGCATCAATGATAGAGCCTCAAGCCCAATCGGAGAGCCTCAACCCAAAAGACCGGCCTGATAGGTGGAGGAACGTCTCAAGCTTAAATACCACTCTACACTTCGCGCTGGAACCGATGCTGACGATTATTCCATACCCCTTGAGAAATTGGACGTCCATGGACGGCATTCACTCTGGGTGGCTCACACATTGACTAACATTCACTTCAAACCCATCTTTAGGGTACCGGGTAGCCCTCTTTCAGGTAGCATTTTCCCAGGTAGTCATCTCCCACTACGTACCGGCTCTCAATGAAAGCACCAATGATAAGACATCAAGCCTAATTGGACAGTCCAGCCCAAAAGACAGACCTGATAGGTGGAAGAACATCTCAAGCTTATATACCACTCCACATTCTTATGTGGAATCGATGTGAGATCATATCAATGGCTCTTTGCTACGTACATCACATGCAACCTCTCATGCATGGCCTTAATTTGCTACGTACACAATACACAACAGTCTGCTGCCCAGCTTTCTCTCACTCTGCTTGACCACGGATACCCAGGAGACTTCACCTCTCTGTATATGCAGTTACCACCCATGACCACGGATCATGCTCTCTCTGTCTCTCTTTATTTTCTATATGTAAGAACCATAAAGAAGTCTCCATCTCTTCTTCCTATGTGAACTAGGTTGTATCGAGTCAAGTCAAGTCAATATAGAGTCAAGTCAGCTTGACTCAATTAAAACTCTGCCCGAACTCAACTTGAACTTGATTAAGTTTTTTTTTTTTTAAATGTTCGAAACTCAACTCGAATAATATTCGAGCATTTGAACTCGCCTCAACAAAAACTCGAATCACTCATAAGCAATAAATAAATAAATAAATAATTATACTCGAACTTGATTTGACTCGAAACCGATTCAATTAATAAAATAGTAAAACTCGATTAAGTTCACGGGTAGCTCAAGTTGGGTATTGTGATACTCGAACTCGAGTTTGACAAGCTACTCGAACTCGAGCTTGACTCGAGTAACTTTGAGTCGAATTCGAATATTCTACGAGTCGAGCTTGAGTAGCTCACGAGTAACTTGATTTGTTTACACCAATAATGTGGACCAAGTAATCCCTATAAAAGGTATAAATAAAAAATATTGGTATTTCTATTGTTTTATTTTTCCTATTATTTGAGGATAAACAATATCTTATAATATTTTGAAGTGATGATATAAAACAAATTAATGGAAGTTTCATATTTAAAAACAAACTTTTTTGGATTTAAATGCAAAAGTCATGAAAGTTCATAATTTTAATACTAATTTTCCTAATTTTTAATTTCTCCAAATTCTTCCGTCCTTTCACTGTTCCTTCCTATTTTATTTTTTGTTAATATTTATTCGGTTCCAAATGAACCTAAATAAATTTTTTTTTCTTTTCTTTAGTATTTTCCTCAACATAAAACAAAACACAAAACACAAGTTTATTGATTAGATTATAATATGGGTCGAACCCCTTCAACATCATACGAAACAAACACAGGTCTATAACTATATATAGGATGAATAAGTTCATGCCTTAGTACAATAAGCCAAGCCCACCATTGCTAGGTCTAACCCTTAAAACATCATAGGAAATTAAAGCCAGGTTTATTATAATAAGATGGAATGGGATATTGATGATCATGGTTTGACATTCTTCTTCAAATGATTTTCCCACCTATCTTTACATTCCCTAATACTCCAGGGAAACTTCTTGCACCGCCCAATCTATCTCTTCCCATTGGCCAGGTATTTTTTGACAGATTGTCAGCCTCCTGTCGGCCTCTGGGGTCCATGGCTTTTCCATTATGGATTAATTTCCCTGCAAATAAAGATGACCCAACAAAATTAATATAATACAATTTAAAAATAAAAAATAAAAAAACAAACATGGGAAGCCCTGAAAACCAAGAAGCTCTACTTGAAGAGAAGATAGATCATTCAGACCTTGATCAGAAACAGTGTGATGGGTTACCCAATGCTTGGTTGAGCTTGCTCGCTTCATAGTGGTTCTTTGGGCAGGGAAATTTATAGGAAATAAGAGAGTTGGCTGCAAAGGATAGATCAGTTTGGAAGATAAAAGGAGGCTATCTATCTATCTGTCTGATTGAGGAGCCTTTAATTTAATGCCAGTTTGATCAGTTTTGAAAATTTCATTGTAGACACATTGTTGCCTATACACTGCTATACTGTATCAATTCTATAATGAATTTCTTGGCTGAACCATGCCTCCTGATGCCTGGTTAGTTAGAGGTCAGTTTGGAGACGATAATTAAACTGATATGCCATCCGACCAGCTGGTTTTGACTACATGCATGTGTGCATGCAGCTACAAACATTTGTTCTCAGGTCAGATATATTGAGGACATAAACTGACGCTAAACTCGTCCGACTTAGGTGATGTTTGTATTTTTGGTTTTTACCAAAAGTAAATTTATTTGTTTTTTAACTTTTTCATGATTTATTATTTGCTTTTTCAAACTTTTGACTGAATAGAAAAAACTAAAATATTTAGCTTTTTGGATTTTTCTTAATGCTTTTTTTTTAATGATTTTTCTATTAAGAAAAATTAAATATTATAATATAAGGAAATCATATTCTTTATGATCTAATTGAACAGAACTGCTTGTCTTTGGGACCTCAATTGAACAGTCTGTCTTTGACGCACCTCCATCAACACATGCAGCAGTAGTCCCACCTGATTACTCTCAGTCCGATGCCAGCAGGGACATAGAGCCGCTGAAACTGTCATCTCCTTGGTCCCCCGTTCTAAACCTTCAGCAAAAAAGAGGGAGAAGAAATTATAAAAAGGGAAGGAATAAATTGTGTAAATATATATATATATATATATATATATATATATATATATATATATATATATATATATATATATTTTTGGTTCTGACTGTTAGACCATCAATGAAAAGTGACAACATCTTAATCTCAAGTGTCTCTTGCCTCTTCTTTAGAACATCTTCTTGTTTCATTCTTTATTAAGCTAAAGACATAGCCAAAGGGGGGAGATTTTTGGGTTTAGAATTGTCTATATCTTTGTCTTTAGTGTATATTCTAAAAGAAGATGGGTACTTCGATGATCAAGTTTGATGAATATTTGATGGTTTAATCATAAAGCCCTTGGAAATATTCCTAACTAAGGCAGTCACACAATGCAAGGATGTGTCTGGCTTGGGAGATTCAGGACTAGAGTTGGAACCCACTTAGACTCCCAAGTAGTTTAGGACCCTTGAGTGTCATACTCTGGGAGCTAGGGAATACCGATGGCCTAGGACTCTATCAAGTGGATAAGGTTTAAAATTAAGAGGTCTGACAGCCAAGATATCAAACTAGAGTTGAAACCAAATTAGGTCTCCAATCAAAAGAGGAAACTTAGGCACCAAGTCTCCTATCAGCAGTATTAGCTCAAGAAAAGTTCAAGAAAAAGAGGTAATGCTGGAGTCATATTAAGATAATGATCCAACTTTATCAAGACTTCCAAGACTGAATTGCAAGGGCTATAAATTCATGGGTTTGAAAGATACTTATCACATATTTCAGGAGCAGAGCTTGAAGAAGAACATGGTTCTGTTGAAGAGCTTGGAGGAAGTAGGATACTCGGTTGAGGTATTGCAAGTTAAAAGTCTTTCACCTTGGGTGAAAGATGATGTTTTAGAATTCTTCATCTTATTGATGTACTGTGGGCATGGTATATGCGATGCTTTTGAGAGGGGAATGGTGAGAGTTCATTTTGAATTCCATTAGAAGTGATTAGGTTAAAGAAGAGCCGTGAGCAGAGAGGGCGTCTCTACCATATAAGACTAACTGTAACCTTGAATCAGATTAGAGGAAATCCTTGCATTTGGGCATAGCCTCGCTCACTTAGGCAGTTGCCAAATTGTGTAACCATATTGTGTGTGCTTTACTTTTATTGCATATATTTTATATCTGCTCTGCACACACACAATCCCACAAAGCAGTTCAGACTTACCACAATAAAGTTCGAACTGACACAGTCCCTACACTTGGAACTAGGGGTGGGCAAGGTTCGGTTAACCTAATCGTGCCACTAAAAGTAAACCCATCGTCGATTTTCGGTTTGTTATTTATATAAACCAAAAACCTAACCATAAACATGGTTAACCGAATCTTCGGTTAACCATATATTGATTTTTGGTTAACCAGAATTAAAAAAAAAATTATAATTTCATAATTGTATATTAAAGTTCAAATTCTATAATTACTATAAATACAATAAAAATGCAACAGAAAAATGAATAAATTTTTATGAATTCATTTGCAATCCCATGACACTTGGTTCATTTATAATACATCCAAATAATATATGAAATGCATGTGATTAGATAATTTAATTACGATTTTTTTAATCAACCACATGTTTTAACAACTTCAATAAAAAACGAAACTATATCCAAAATAATCACAACTATGCTTGACGGATGAGATTAGATAGGTCCAAAGAGTCTATATTATATATTGTTATTTACTACTAATATAAGTATATAACTTTGCAAATCTAGTGTATAATGTCTTCCATAGCTTCAAAAGCAAACATTATATCAAAATATTAATGTAACACGCTAACCAAAAAAATTTATACAATTCATCCACAAAATTTAAGAAACTATGAATATTATTAAAGTGAAATTATATTAATAAAATATCAATATCACTTTGTAACATTATTTTCTATATATATATATATATAGTATATATATATATATATATATATATATATATATATATTATATATATATATATTAAATTTAAATTATACGACAATGTTGACCTATATATAAATTTATTTTCATAACATATATTATATACATTATATTTTATAATTTTAGTATAATATTTGTATTTTTTTATTTTTTGGTTGGTTAACCGAAACCACGCTTTGTACTTTATAAATCCTAAACCAAAACTTGTAGAATTAGAGCAGTAAAACAAAACCGAATCAATCTGGTTCAGCTTAACCTATTTTTCGGTTCGCTTTCTATTGTTTCTACTTCTGCCTCATTTCTTAGGTTTTTTGCCCACTCCTACTTGGAACTATGGTCAAGAACTCACACTTATATTTGCCACCATCATGAAAATATAATGAAAACAAAATGTGAGAATTTGTTTTCTGGCATTTGTCAAAGCAAATTTGCTTTCAGATAAGCCTATTTGTTTTTAACTTTTCATGACTTATCGAATTCTTTAAATTTTTACAATAGAAAACCAAAATATTTGGCCTTTTTGGCTTTTGTTAAATTTTTGTTAATGTTTTTTCTATAAAGAAAAAATAAGATCCTATAATATAAGAAATCATATTTCTTATTATTCAATTGAAATTCTCCCGATTCATTTCATAATTAAATAAAAGCATATATATTTTTAAATTTGTAAATAAAAATTTATTTGCTTTTAAAACAATTAGATAAAATAATAATATTGATTTTTTTAGAAAAAAAATGATGAAATACTTAATCCTATTAAGCACTATTCAAATAATAATGAACACCACCTTAGTTTAATCAATATATATATATATATATATATATATATATATATATATATATATATATATATATATATAGAGAAAGAGTATATATATATATATATATGTATATATATATATATGTATATGTTAGTGTGTGTGTGTGTTCTTATAATAATTTCTTTTGATAGTATATTTATAACATGGATTATTTATTTATTTATCTAAGTTTATCAAAAATCTTAATTTTTTATACAATTAATTAACTTTAGTTTCACTCTTCAATCGTATTACTTAATGAATGAACAAGCCAAAGAATTCAAGGGTAGCTGCATTGAATGTTTTGAAATATATATATCATAAAAGTGACCAAAATGTCAAACCGAATCTCTTGGATAGCAACTGTAAGACCCGAGAAAATTCCAATTTCTGGAAAAAGGACAAAATCGTAATTTCGGTCAAAACCCGAAATTTTTCTAAATCTCAGATGACAAAACGGATTTCACCGTTGGAATCGTCTCGCGAAATCTAGCTAACACGTCGAGTTTCGTCGAATTCCGAGACAGTCGGGATTTGCACGTTTTCCGAGACATCTAGTATCGGATGCCGTAAAATGATATTTGATGTGACAAAAGTCACATATAACACGTACTCATGTGCCATAAGTTGCATGAGTAGAGAAATGATGAAAATGGATGGCCGAGATAGTACCAAATGTGGAAAATCCAAGATTTGAAGGCATTAGGTGAATAGTTAAACGAGGATAAGACGAAATAGTGAATAGTGGTTGTCTCCTACAATTGAAAAGCCAAAAGGAAAACATGAAGGGCTGGAAAACGGGATGCAGTAGGTGCAGAAAATGGAGTTTTTGTGTTTTTAGAGAGAGAGGGAGCCGCTTCTCTCTAGATTTACGGGCGATCCGACTGTCGAAATTCTGGTTAAAGAAGCGAAAGCCGCTCTATCGTGACAAGGCCTACGCGGCGGCTCGGCTTTATGGAGTTTCACAAACTCCATGAGGTAAGGGTTTCATCCTACTTGTTTTACTCTTGATTTAAGAGCTTTGTGAATGTTTCGGTTGGTTTGAGGCCTTGAACGACCATTTGATCGGTCCCAAAACTTGGGACCAAATTATTGGAAAATTTTTTGGGAGCCCATGGACAGTCCGTGACTGTAGGGGTTGTTTTGGGTGCTTATTTCAAAATTTTGAAATAAATTGTGTGTTGGTGCGTATAAGGCCGGGAATGGCCATGGATTCCGGGTTCACGAAGTGGAACCGATGATTGGATGATTGGCTGTGAACAGTAACCCGAGGGTTTTACTGTTCATGTGAATAGTGTTCACAAATTATTTTTGTGAGAAAATGTGTATGGTTGAGTAATTCAAATTGAATTGCTCGTATTTGTTAATTATCCCATATGAGCTAATCTTTGGTGTAATGGATTGAGAATTCACATAACATGCTTTGTGTGATTTAATTTATGTAAATATATGCATGATGATATATTTGCATGTGTTGTATAAATTTTTGATGAAATGGCATACCGCATTTCATATGCACCGGTAACCTAGAAATTAGGTGTGTGCATGTCTTGAAAATTGAAAGAAAACGAAACGTTGAAAGGAATTTCACAGATGATTTTCCTGAGAATTGCTGAGATGGGCCAACAAGATCACTGACGAGGACCATGACTGCTTGCAGCGTTCCCCAACCAATTTTCCTCGGAGGGTAGTCCCATATTTTTACCGACATTCGGTAGTGTATTTTCGAAAACAACAAGTTTTGTTTTGAAAATGATGTTTTCTCATACATGGCTTAGGCAAGTGTAAGGGAGTCGGTGAGGACTCGAGACATGGGGATGGCACGTAGACATTCAAGTAGGATCACGAATTTGCTTGAATGTGTGTTTACTTAGGATCATTGCATATGCACTTAGGTGGAGAATAACCCATTTAGGGTGATTCCACTACTGGGCAATAGCTCACCTTATCGAGGGAACATATTATTTTAGGTACAGGGAGCGTGCGAGGAGACGGCTCATCTTAGAGGCCGATTTTGAAGAAAGTCGGGTTGTGGCTTTGGTAGTTAGTATGTATGACATGTATTAGAATTTCGATTTTAATATATGTTTACTAAGAGTAATTTCTTAACTCTTGAAACTATTATTGTGTATAGTCGGGATTTATTTGATGAGTATTGGTTCAGGCCCAAGTGGCCGTGATTTACTCATGTATATGTATTCCGAGGTTGATTGGGACATGTTTTGTATTCGGGGTAGTTCCTCAGACAAAGGAGAGACTGCTTCGATTTTTCGTGAGAGGTGGCCTGATCACCCGACATTCACAGTATTCCGAAGGGTCGATTTCGCAGTCACTGCACTCGAAGCTGGGGCATCACAAATAGTTCACCAATAATCCTAACTTTAAGATCAAGAAAATGCGTAGGCTTCCTCACCAATAATAAATCGGATTAATTTTATAAACTTTTTTACTTTCACCAACTTAAATTCCCAAACCTAGACGATATATTTTTTATGGAATTTTGTTGTAAAAATGAGTTTTTGAAGCAAAATTTTGGACTTGATGTTAATAAAAATACTGTTATTGTCGTAAGAAAAGGAAAAATTGGAGAGGAATTAAAGAGATCGAGATTAAGAGAAGATTGGAGAAATATAAAAGTGAGATAAAATGGGATGATAAAAGGGAGAAATATTTGTTGCACAAATAATAAAATATCTTCTTAATATTAGAGTATTTTAGTGTTTCCTTTTATTGGGTTTATGTTTTTACTACTTTGTCCTTTGTAGGTATATATATATATATATATATACCTCAACTCTCTCGATAATAATTATCTGTCTTTCATAATATGGTATCAGAGCGCCAAGCTTAACAACAAAAGAAACCTAACCCTAGTCATTGCCCATCATGCTCCGCTAATCACATGTTATTGGGCTCAATAATACGGCTTCTTCCACCATCGCCGCTCTCGCCTCCTTGTCGCCCAACAAAGCCTCAATGGACCGATTCATCTCATAATTTAATTGTTCTCAATGCCAATGCTCAGGCGCCGCTAAAACTCACAGCCACAAATTATTCCCGTGGTGGCTCCACCACGCCTCCCATTCAGCATGATTTACTTACTTCTCGATACCAAAGCCGCGGTCCCCGCAATGATAACTCTGCCCGATGCCGCATCTCCCTCCCCTAATCCAGACCATAATCTCTGGCTCAGACAACACCAATTGCTTCTCAATGCAATTGTTAGGTCTGTATCTGTCACCCTAGTGTAGTTCATCTCTACCTCCGCCACATCTCGTGTGGCTTGGACTCATCTTGAAAAGACGTATGCCTCTCCTTCAAGTGGATGGATCATGACCCATTGCCTGAATCTTGCCAATCCTCAACAACATAATCGAACTATTACCGACTATATGCAAGATGTCAAACACAATAGTGACTCTCTTGCACTAATGAATGTCTCTGTTGACTTTGATGAGCTCTCCACCCATGTTTTGAACGGACTTAGCCCGACCTACTCACACAGATCCCATGCCCTACAAGCTCGAGCAACTCCAGTTACTTTTGAGGAATTGTTTGAGCAACTACTTAGTTACACGGCCTAAATGAAAATTTAAGTTCCTTCTACACCACTCGCCTTCAATCCGACCATTGCCTCTGGGTTACTTAAAATGGGCCCTTCATCACATCGTTATCAAACAGCAAGAGAGGACGAAACTGCACGTGTCTCACAGTCTGACCTACTCACACCAGATCGGCAATATTGACCAGCTCCTCCGACCTCATCTCTACGGGATCCAACTCCGCCACCACACAACTCGGCAAAGTTACAATTCTGCCAAGCATCAAATTTGTAGGATATAACCGCACTTAGCTCACGCTTTAGTTATCTATCCACCTCGACTCTTGCTTCTCTTCCTCCCACCCCTGCCCGAGCTCCGTGCCTGACTTTCACTACACCCTATGCCCACACTGTAGTTCATTACCCCAATTCTAGTAATTCTTCGAATTAGGTCATTGATTCGGGTGCCTCTCACCCCAGGATAAAGGATTCACGCCTTTTGCCCTTCATTTCCAGCTGCGCGCCGCCTTTGAAAGTGTTATTATCGTGATGGTACAAGCTTATTTATCAAGCAACATTGGCTCTTTCACCCTTCCCTCTCTACCTACCCCCTTATTATTTACCAATGTGTTATATGTGCCTGCTAAATGTAAGAACCTTATTTCGGTCTCTACCCTTTGTGCCGATAACCCTGTTAATGTCTAATGTCCTATTCTTTTACTCTTTCTTTAAGTGTGGATTGTACATGTAGGTAGTCACTCTAGTCTCGCGGGTAGTGCAGAGATCTGCCCATTACTAGTCGACGCCAGTTCCCCTTCGGTCTTCTACCTTAGTCTTGTTCCTCTTCTAGCTCTGGCCCCCTCGCTTCGTTATTCCACGTGGCATAGTCGCCCTACCATCCGTCCTCACATATTTTTTGCAAATTTCTAAGTGTTCTCAATATTTCCTTTCCCGATGACCATTTATGTTTCTTCTCTTGTACCTCTTGCAATATTAATAAAAGCCACAAGTTACCTTTTGCTAAATCAAGCATTACCTCTTCCTCTCCTCTTGATGTCATTTTCTCTGATGTTTAGACCTCACCCGTTTCATCTTCTGACGGTTTTCACTACTATGTTATTTTTGTTGACCATTACACAAAGTATATCTGGCTTTACCCGTTACGTTGAAAATTGAATGTTCATTCAACCTTTGTCGCTTTCAAGCAATTTGTTGAAATTACTTTACCACCACCATTAAAACCCTTTACACAGATAATGGGGGAGAATTCTAGCCCTTCGTCCTTCTCGACCCATGGTATCACTCATCTCACTACACTCCTCCCACATTCTCAACATAACGGGTATTCTAACTTAATATCAACATATTTTCTAAACGAGTCTCACTTCTTCCCCTATAATGCATCCATCCCTCTCACCTTCTGGTTGTATGCCTTTGCTACGGCTGTCTATTTAATAAAGAGAATGCCTAAAGTTGGTATTTCCCTTGGTTCCTCTTTTGAAAAGTTGTTCCACCCACCTGCTGACCCATCCAAACTCTGTGTCTTCGATTGTTTATGTTTTCCTTGGTTGTGTCCCTATTCTTCCCACAAACTCGATCCCAAATCCAATCCTTGTGTCTTTCGACATCTCTTCCACTCAAAGTGCCTTTCCTGCTTTCACCCTATCCCCTAAAAAAATCTTTCTGCTTTCGCCATGTCCAAATTATGGAAAAATGTTTTCGCATTTACGTCTCCCCCTCCCTCCACCACACTAGTAGTAGACATAAGCTTTGCACTCCCTGCTTCATCGTTCACCTCGGGCGACTATCTAGCACCGCTGACCTCATCCCCCCTACCAGTCCTCCCGCCGAACTACATCTCCCACCCATTCTCGCCAACCTCCACAGACAACACCCCCCGGACTTGCGGAGCTCATCCCCATCAGCCCACCCGTCTTCCCGTCGAATTGCATCTCCCCCACCTATACTGTCGACCTCCCCCAAAATGTCGAGCTCATCCCTATCACCCCACCCGTCCTCCCACCATATTGCTTCTCACCCACCCATACCGTTGCCCTCACCAAAACTGTAGAGATCATCCCTATCACCCCACCCGTCCTCCCGCTAACCTACATCCCTGACCCCGCCAACACCTTTCCTATAGTCGTCTCCTTCTACTGGCCCATTGGGTCCGACACCCTTCCCACCCTCACCTGGTCATCCTCTCGACCCCTTACCCGTTCCCTCTTCCCCACTAAACCATCATCCTATGCAAACCCGCTCTAAAAATGCCACCCTCCAACCTTACCCGAAATATGGCCTCACCACCATGGGTTTCTACTTTTACTAATTTGTCATTTGTAGGTATATATATACCTCAACTCTCTCAATAATAATTAAGTCTCTTTCATAATACTTAAGACATGGGCATATTTTTCTTAAATATCTTACGTCAATTGGATGGCATACTCTACATATATAGACATGGCATGGGCAACATGAAAAAAATAGTTGAAAACAAAAATGCCTTATATGATGTGGTTTGCTCTTTTAATGTAGAATATAAGATTTATAGATATGTAAATGACTTTATTTCAAATTTTCCATTTAAAATAAAAACTTTGAGATTAAAAATAAAAAGGAATGATGTAAAGGTGATGATAACACTCAAATATAATGAAAATAGAACCCAACTCAGCCATATTAGTGAAATGTATTTTCTATATTGAATTAATGAGCATGCACTCTACCCTCTATAATTAGTACTTTAATCGCTTCTAATGAGTTGATCAAGGATCCTATTTATTTGATAATTAGGAAAAAAAGAAATTCATCCTAATATAATTATACAGTTATTACATTTAATTTAACATGATAAGGTGCATAAATGCCCTTGACTTTGTTCGTATGTGCATAAATCCTGGGGTATCAAAAGATGAGTCAATTTGGTCAGGGAGCTCTGGGGCTTAGTTTATATTTGAGATCTTAAAACCACACCGCACTAAGGTCCTTAGTGAAAAGTCAATTTAGAGGTTAGGGCAAGATTGCCTAGATCACTCATACCTTATAGACTTTGTTTCTTTGAAATTGTGAATACTATGTGGTCCTGACAAAACTTATTAATTTATTAGACTCTTATCAATGCTCTTCTAATAATATTAGCGCCATCCATCCCATATCTATTTTAATTTTCTTGCTTGCATGTTTATTTAATTATGCATTTTAGTTTTTCATGATCGTTTTGATCAACGTATCTTTATTTTACGCTTATCCATTGCTAAGGGACTAGCAACAAGCTGGTTGGGAGTGTGATAACAACTCAAAAAGTGCATTTTCAAGCACTTTACTTTTAAGAATCAAAACCCTTTTTTGTGGTGGAAACTCATACTTAACCAATTTTGTGCTATGTTAGCTCCAAGCCATTGCAGTGGTTTTATTGGTGAAATACACATATAGGACTTTTTAGGAACTTTTATGGCTATTTGGAATCATGGGTTGAGAAATGAGGACATCTATGGATCTTTTGTGCGTGCTTTGAAGCTCTTGGAAGCAATTCAGACAAGTTGAGACCATGTTAACATGATTGGGCAAGAAGATGGGGGTTTAAAGACACAAACTAGAGATTTCACAGCTACAGAAATTACGCCTTTGCCCTAGAAGTCTGAAATTTCTGCTGCAATTCAATCTCCTTTGGCAAATTTTGCACTCTGATTACTACCTAAATAGTGTTGTTTCATACTCTTAAAACTCTTGGTTTTGAGCACTTTTTGCGTAGTAATTAGCCAAATTGACCTAGTTGGCACGATTGGGACTTCTCCGATGCTTCTAATCAATTTATAACCAGTTTTTGTAGTTTTCTGAAGCTATAAATATAGAGAAGATAGGGATCACGGCTTGAGCATGAAGAAATCAATTGGAACTTCAGGCTTTGCAGAGAGAGCGAGCGAAGCAAGCGGAAAAGCAGCAAACCATGCTAATTTAGCGAGTGCGAGTCTTTCACGACTATGGTCTCGGCTAATCTTTTTGACTTTTGTTCCTCCTTTTATTTACAGGTATTTTGTCCCTATGTAGTAGTATTCAACTTTGTTTAGTTTGGTAATTTTATATTTGTAGTATGAGTTGAAAAGCCCACAGATAAGACTTTGTACGTAGCTTTTCATTTTTCAATTTTTGGTTTTTTTGGTAAGCTTGGGATGGAAGCTTCCGTTTCTATCAGTTTCTTTCATTTTCTCACTAGCTAAACACCCTTTGAGGATGATAACTCAGAGGATGAGTGGCTAAACCCCCTCCTTCCTTGAAGTAAAGGGCACGAGGCAAAGGAACCTGAGGCAAATGAAGGGTTTCTCATGTTTCCAAGCATAAGTATTCAGCATTTATGTGTTCCCTTAAACTCTAGGTTAGATCCCTTGAGTCACGCCCAGATGGCGATTACTTGGTAAGCTTTCAGGAGCATTGGATGCTTATTGCTAGATCCAGTAACGTTCGTTAGTTATCATTTATGAGCTATTGGAAGGTGAGTCAAGGAGATATGTTTTAATGTCTGAGACCATTAATGCTCAGTGAATACCATTTGCAAAGGATAGTTATTTTGGTCAGCTTTTATAGCTAAATGAATAATCGGTTCGGGAGATGACTATAGGTCATCCTCCCAAACTCGAGGAAAAGACCCGAGAAACCCTCATTTGCCCTAGGACCCTAAGTCCAGTGACCTAACAATTCAAGGATTTCTATTTTACATTTTAACTCATTTTACTTTTAGTTTTCACCACAAAAATCCACTGTTTTTATAACAACCCAAAATCCAAAATGAACTCACCAGTTTAAACCTCAGCATTAGTCATCCTCACGAAGAAAACCCATCCCTGTGGATAATCCTAGAACCACTGTACTATAGCAGCTATGCTACGTTAGTAGGAGGTGTTAGGTTATAAATATTGTTGATTCAGAATACCCTACGGGCTACAAACAAGCACATGCGAATCAAATGGCGTCGTTTCCAGGGATGGTGCCTTAGTGCCAATGACAATGTTCTAAACACTTGTGATCCTCATCACAAGTTCTGATGAATTTATTTTCTCTTTTCATTCTTTCTAGTAGTTTCCTGCTAGTTTACTTAATTTCATTATACTGTTTATATTTTTTTATTTCTTTTTAGCTAACTTTAACCCTTTTTAGTAGAATTGTTTTGCTTTCTTTTTTATGTTGTCCTATGTTTTTCATGTAGGAGTTTATGTTCCAATGGTTTAGGAATTCAAAAGGCAGATTGGTTAAAATCAGTATCCCATAGGAACCACAGGAATCACAGGAAACAGATTCTAGAGTGAGCCTGAATTTTGATCCAATGGAATCCCATGAAGCGAGTCGTAGGAGTGGACATGAACCTCCAATGCATTCGGATCCATGAAAGGGACCACATGCACCCTCCACGACTGAGTACCCTCCTACATTATACCTCAAACTGAGGAAATGGTTGTTAGGCCTTACCTTGTGCCACTTCTTCCCACTTTTCATGGTATGGAGAGTGAGAACCCTTATACACATATCAGGGAATTCGAGGAGGTTTGCAACACCTTCAAGGAGGATACTGCCACTGTGGACTTAATGAGGCTTAAGCTTTTTCCTTTCACATTGAAGGATAAAGCCAAGATTTGGCTCAACTCCTTGAGGCCAAGGACCATATGAAACTAGATTGAGATGCAGACTGAATTTTTGAAGAAATTCTTCTCTACTCATAGAACAAACAGTTTGAAGAGGCAGATTTCCACCTTCTCAACTATTGAGAATGAGAAATTCTATGCATGTTGGGAAAGGTATATGGAAGCACTAAATGATTGTCCTCACCATGGGTTTGACACATGGCTGCTGGTCAGCTACTTTTATGATGGAATTTTTCCTACCATCAAGCAATTGATAGAGACTATGTGTGGAGGAGATTTCTTGAGCAAAAATCCAAAGGAAGCTTTGGATTTCCTGAATTATGTAGCTGAGGCTTCAAAAGGTTGAGATGAGCCTAACCCAAGGGAGATGGAAAGAATGAGACCTCAATCTAGTACAAGGGGTGGCATGTACTCTCTTCCGAAGGACATGGACATGAAAGCCAAAGTTTCCACCTTAGCCCATCTGCATGTAGTGCGGCGGTGATTGAGATTTCTATGCCAAGCAAGCCATGCTTCATTGTCAGTCCACTAAACATGCAGGAGGAACAATGTCCCGGCCTATTCGACGTGAGGGAGATGTTAGTGGAACAAGCGAATGTTGTTGGTCAATTCAAACCATCAACCAATGCACAATATGGCAACACTTACAACCCTAGTTGGAGAAATCACCTAAATCTCTCCTAGAAGCCAAAACCTCCACAATATGCACCACCTGCTCCTCCACAATATGCTTCAACTTCTCAGCCATCACAACCACAACCAACTTCTCCAATTGAGCAAGCCATCTTGAACCTTAGCAAAGTGGTGGGTAACTTTGTGGAAGAGCAGAAAATAGTGAATGTGTAATTAAATAAGAGAATTTATATTGTGGAAAGCACTGTGAACAAGAGAATATATGGGTTCCAGAATGAAATTGCCTAAAAATTTGACAACCTACAGTATTCCATCTCAAGGCTCACCAATCATCAGCAAGTGCAGGAAAAGGGCAAATTTCCTTCACAAACCCAGCTGAATCCCAAGGGAATCAACCAGGTAGCTAGTACCAGTGAAGCCGCTCCCAAGATGGATGAGGTGAAAGCCATTATCACTCTTAGAAGTGGTAAAAAGGTTGACCAATCAATGCCTAAACCACTTGATGAAGCTAAAGAAGGAAAAGATGAGGAGCTTGAAAAAATATTGATCAAAGAGGATATGATGAAAAAGAGCATGCCTCCATATTTTCCTCAAGCACTTAGAGGAAAAAAGGCGGTGAACAACCCAACTGAGATTTTTGAAGTGCTGAGGCGGGTGAAAGTTAATATCCCTCTTCTAGACATGATCAAGCAGGTACCAGCATATGACAAATTTCTCAAAGACATGTGTATTGTAAAGAAAGGACTGAATGTGAATAAAACAACTTTCTTGACATAACATGAAAGGCTCCGTGTCGTCAATGTAAGACCCCGGTAAAGAATATAAAGATCAGATCTCCTACAATTTTAGTGAACATTAGGGAACTTGTGTAGAAAGGACATTATTAGATTTGGGGCTAGTGTCAATTTGCTGCCTTACGAACACATGTTAGCTGAGAGTTGAAGTCAATACCATCACTTGTCTTGGATAGACAGATCAATAAAAATCTAAAAAAGGGATAGTCGGTATTGATGTTTTGGTGAAGGTGGATAAGTTCTATTATCCTGTGGACTTTGTTATTCTCGATACTGAGCCAATGGCTGATAGAGCCAATTATGTGCCCATCATACTTGGGAGGCCATTCTTGGCTACCTCGAATGCCATCATCAACCGGTCGGACTTGAGTCATAAACTACGCTTGGCAACATGACATCTGAGCTCAATGATTTTTCACTAAGTAATAAGCACAAACCAATGAGAGTTTACTCGATCAATCACAGGAGAACGACTATGTTCATGAACCGAAGTAAGAGGTTGATGGAGTATAGAGGAATTTAATGAATAACATTTTCCCATCACTCTACACCACCAATTCCACCAACACCACTGAGATTATGTATTTGGTAATAGTTTGATGGACTCACTTCCCCAGACCGCAAAGTCCACTTCTTTTTTGTTTTTGGTTTTATTTCTTATTTTACATTTGCTTACTCATTTTTTTTTCTTTGTGATTTTCTAATTTCAGTTAATTTTGGCTTATGAGTCTATTTCATTTTCCCCGCTTTTTTATTTGATTTCATTTGATTCTTTAGATTTCATTTGGGAAATGAAGAATTTCAAGCTAGAGGTTCAACACTTGAAACACGTGTGTCCAATCTCAAAGAAATTCTTCGCTGAGCTGCAGTTCGCAGCAGCGAAATTTCATTTCAGGGCAAGCCATTCTGCATTGCAAAATTATGGACATTTCGTGACATAAATTTCGCACTACGAAATACATAGATACTGTAACCCTTGTTCATTTTGGAATAACTTATCTCAACTCCATTTGGGTGATCTTAGTCCTTGAAAGGATTTAGATAACTTGATGAGTTAAATAAATAAAACACTTCAGAATCCAAGATGAAAGATGAATTTTCAAATCTTTGATCCATTTAGCTTTAACTTTCATTATTTTCTTCCTTCACCACCACAGCCATAACTTGACTAATGAACCCAAATTGAGTGAATAAGAAGGTCTCTGGAAAGCCTGCAGTCTCCCCATCCATTCATATACATATTGTGTTTTGATTTGAGCCAAATACAAAGAGAGGGCCTCACCCAACCGATGATCCTCCAAATTACGGCTATTCCACCTCCTACAGATGCTTAATAGCTGCTATTTTATCTTTTTGTTATCCATGCTTGTAGCATGATCCTATTTTTATGCTATTCATATTCTTGTTTAACACTTTTCATCTATTTTGTTTCTTGTTTCATGTGGTTCCTCCTCCTCTCAACAACCGCTACATTTCAATTATGAGGAATCACTTCTCCTCAAATTTATTCCATAACCACATCAAGACAATGTAGAGTTCGGCCAGGGGAGAGTTAAAGAAGGAAGTGTTTTTTTTTGTTTCGAGCAACTCTGTTTTGAATAGTTGAATGGCTTGCTAGTTTTTTTACAGTATAATACATGTTTTTAGTCCATGCTTTTGGGCTTCTCGCTCTTATTTTCCCATCAGATTTCTTAGAAAATTTTTGTAATTCTCAACTTGCAATGGGAGAAATTGAAACCTTGTCTCAATACTCTTGATTTTAGAGTGGTGCTATGCTTATAAGAGTTGAAGAACTGTTAAAACTCTTCTTGTCTTCAACCTTTCTTCTTCCACTTTGAGCTTTCCACACACTATGCACATTAGTTTTCAATGATAAGCTGACAAACTACTTTGCCTCCTAAACTTTGCAAAAATCCGACCTAGTACCTTTGACCACCTTTAATAGGCAGGAAACCCTAAAAAGACCAATGTGTCTTAAAAAAAAAGAAAATAAAAATAAAAGAGAAAAAAGTTGCGACACTTCATTCTCAAACCCGAAAGCACTAGTCCGAGGGGCATATCATTAAAGTCTTAAAGCCTCTGGGTGACTCCTAAACCAACTGTCGAGTCACCGAATTTGTTTCTCGTTACATGGGTGAATAGGTGAGTTTATCAAATTAGAAAAGGGAGTATCGAACTCATTAAAAGTCCGGTGCAACTCAAGAGTTAATGGTTGAGAAATCCTATGACCTCGATGCCCTAAACCTTTATTGGTTGGGAGTCACCTAAGAACCCCGCTACATGGACAATTTTGAATTCGATATTCTCGGCATTGCACTCCCTACAATATATATATATATATATATATTAGTTATGTAGTGGTTCCCATCTATTGAGGTTGGTTAGTCTGCTAGATTTAGAAAAAGAGCTAGGTTGGGGGAGAGGACAATTGGTAGCCTATTTTTGAAACCTAATCAAATTAACACTTAGGTTTTTATGGAAGGTGCCGGGTTGGTTCTTTAGGAGTTGAAACTCTTTTGATACTTGATTTTGCATAGCACAATAATTCTCTTGAGATAGCCATTAGGCAGATTTTGATGACTTTTTGCCGCAGTCAGTTTTATCATTAGTGATTTTGAAACCATTTATATATATATATATATATATATATATATATATATATATATATTTCATCTTGCTTTTGATTGCTTTTTTTCTTCCTTCATTGCTAAGGGACTGTAATGTGTTGGTTGAATGGGGAGTGATTACTACCCAAATAGTGTTGTTTCAGCATTTTAAAAATTCGGATTTTGAGCACTTTTTGTGTAGTAATAAGCCAAATTGACCCAGTTGGCACGTTAAGGACCTAGCAATGCTTCTAATCAATTTTATAGCAATTTTTGTAGTTTTCACAGGCTATAAATATTGAAGATAGGGACGCAACTCGAGCATGAAGAAATCAATTGGAACTCAGAGCTGTAGAAGGCAAAACAAGAAGCAAACAGAGTAGAAGCAGCAAACCCCTGCTAATTTCATAGGGGTTGCGACGAAATTTCTCAACCCCTACGAAATTTCACAAGGCTGTGAATTTTCGCAACCTACGAATTCTCCAGCCAGTCTTTTTGACTTTTGTTCCTCATTTTCTGTTCTCTTCCCATGTTGTCCCTATGTAATAGTATTCAAATTTTCATTTAGTCTGGTAATTTTATTCGCGCATGGGTTGAAGCCCATAGACAAGACTTTGTACACAACTTTTCATTATTCAATTTTTGGTTTTTTGGGAAGCTTGGGATGGAAGATCCCATTTATGTCAGCTTTTCTTATTTTCTTTTCATTTTCACTAGCCTAAACACCCTCTCGGCGATGACAACTCAGAGGATGAGTGGCTAAACCTCCTCCTTCCTTGAAGTAAAAGGCACGGGGCAAAGGAACCTGAGGCAAATGAAGGATTCTCATGTTTTCAACGTAGGTATTCACTAACATTTATGTGTTTCCCTTAAACTCTAGGTTTAGATCCCTTCGAGTCACTCAATGGCCGCAGATTGCAGTTTCTTTAGGCTTATCGATGCTTATTGCTAGATCTAGTGACGTTCGTTAGTTATCATTTATGAGCTATTGGAAGGTGAGCCAAGGAGACATGTTTTTACTGTTTGAGACCATTAATACTCAGTGAATACCATTTGCAAAGAATAGTTATTTTGGGTAAGCTTTTATAGCTAAATGAAGAACCGGCTCGGGAGATGATTATAAAGTCATCCTCCCCAAAGCGAGGAAAAGCACTAAGAAGCCCTCATTTATTATAGGAACCTAAGCCCAAAGGGACTCCAACACTTCAAGAGTTTCTATTTTACATTTTAACTCATATTTTACTTTAAGTTTTCACCACAAAGATCCACTCTTTTTATAACAACCCAAAATCCAAAACGAACTCACTAGTTTAAACCTCAGCATTAGTCATTCCCACCAAGAAAACCCATCCATGTGGACGATCCTAGAACCACTGTACTATAGTAGCTATGGTACGCCAGTAGGAGGTGTTAGGTTATAAATTTTGTTGATTTAGAATACTCTATAGGCTACACACAAGCACACGCGAATCACACTCACTTAAGGAGGGTGTGAAATTTCCACACTCTCTCCCAGTCGATGCAAAAATTGCGGGAAACAAAATTAGATTTGAGTTCCAAATCGGGGAATAAGAGTTCTAAATGGAAAAGGATCCTTTTGAATCACGAACCAAACCCCCAAGATGTATTTTTTTTTCTATTATAAATAGGCCTTAGGAGGATCAAGAGAATATAGCTAGTTTTTAGCTTTTTTACTTTTTACCAGATTTTAGGATCTCTCTGCTTGAGAATTCCCTGTTTAATAAAGTTTCATGTTTCTTTTCTCAGATTTTTTTCATTCATTAATGGAGGAGTCCAAACTCCCCATGAGTGAGTAGTCACTATTCTCGAGGTGAGGTGGATTTGTTCCACCCTGCCATGGTGACCAAAGGGGAAATTTGAACTTCAAACCAAAGGTAATTAATTTAATACTGCTTGCAGGCCTAAGGTCACGATGGATATCACTGGGGATATCCCGCAAGGATGGCAAAGAGCCTCGTCTCTAACTATTTGTATAGGAGTCTTTTCCACTACCACAATACTTAGCAAGTCCGAATGGTATGTTGGGTGCTCGGGCATGACACCTTGGACTTAGCATGCATAATAGATTGCTTCTTTTCAGAACCACCACAAGAAAGGAGTTGAGAACCTATTAGACTCTCTAATTACTAGTTTAAATTATGATTACCCTAAACATAGAAATATACATCATCTACATCTAATAAGCAGGAGCCTAGGCGAGTTCAGGGATAACTATATGTCGAGCTTCAAGTAGATAACTAGACTAATAAAATCCCCTTTGAATCACCATGACGAGGTCGACGGTGAAATGAAAGCCCGAGATCTCTTTTAATATTGTTTACAAACCAATTAATCAACCAAAAATCATTCTTCAACCAAAGTAAACAAAATCTTTTCTTCTATTTTTTGTTTAATAAAGTTAACCAAAGCAAAGCACTTGATCTAGGATTACACCAAAAGGAAAACCCATCCCAATGAATAACCCTAGAGCCACTATACATACAAAGAGTCTCGTGAGCTACCTAGGGTTGGAACTAGGTTTATAAATTCAGGTTTCAGCTCCTTAATTACCATCCATCTCGACTTAGAAGAATCAGACTACAGATCAGACAACATGTTCAAGAGACAAAGATAGTGATTCTTTAGTCGTGGGATATGTGGAAGTAGACTATGTAAAGGATTTGGATGATAGAAGGTCTACCACAAGTTATGTATTCAATTTTACTTCGCGAGGACTCATGTGGTTCAAGTCTATGATACAAATTCTGTTGCATTATCTACCATTGATTTAGAGTATATGGCAATAGTTAAGGCTACCAAGGAAGCATTGTGGCTTGCAAGATTGGTCAAGGAGATGGGTATTCAACAAGGTGGAATTCAATTGCATTGTGACAGTCAAAATGTCTTATTTTTTTGTAAAGAACCAGGTGAGTCATGCAAGGACCAAACATGTATATGATTTCACAAGATCACGGAGCTGGGTCTCTTTTGAAAGAGTCATCGTTTCGAGAAGATTCAAACAAAGAAGGTGAAGTTCAATTGCATTGTGACAATTAGAATGTCATATTTTTGGCAAAGAACCAGGTGTATCATGCAAGGACCAAACACATAGATGTGAGATTTCACAACATCATTGAGTTGGTCTCTTTTGGTGAATAATTGCTTAAGAATATTCATACTTCTTAGAATACAGCAGACATGTTGACAGAGCCTATTACCACAAAAAGTTCAAGCACGCACTGCTTGGACTTCATTAATATCTTTAGATGCTAGATGAGAGATACACCAACCTATTGCCCCAGGTGGAGTTTCAAGCCATGTTTGATTTCTTCGAAGAGTCACATATTCGCCAAGGTGAAAATTGTTATGGCATGTGGCTCATATTGAGGTTTAATACCCTTCTATGTAACTCTATTTCAATAATAGTGAAAGTTTGAGTCGTCGTTCATGTGGATGTAGGTACACTACCGAACCACGTAAAATATGTGTCATCTTATTGTTTTCTCTCTCTAATCTTCATCACCATTATTGCACAAATCATAACACCCATATCTTCACAATAATGTTTAACACTGTTAAATCCACCAACTCTCCTAAAAGCCCTCAAGCTATAGGATTTGGCTTAATATGAATATCATACCTTAATACCCTTCCTCACGTGTGGCCCCATACCAGCTAAACAAACCAAACTAAGGTGATAAGAGTTTGACTTAATGTCGGTCGAATAAATTTTCAAGATTAAGTCGCTTTGTTTTAAAATTCTCACACTTTATTGCTGAAATTTTAAAAGTTCTAATAGAAAAAGTGAAAATATTTGGCTTTTTCTATCTCGTAAAAGTTTCATTTTCCACAAAAATAAAGCAAAAACTCAATCATTGCCCAACAAAAAAGAATAACTAGCAATATACACTACTAAGATTTACTAAACCCGAAGGGTTCAGATGGCGATCCCATCCCTAATTCATTCGCGATTTTTTTCAATTCCCTAAACTCGTCTCTTACGAAAAATTAACAGACGCTTACTTTAAAATTCCCAAATTCAATCTGCTTACATTTTGTATTTTTGTTTTTACTTTTATTTTTTATTTTTTATATTTGCTTTTTTATTTTATTATATTAAATTAATATTTTTTAATAAAAATAAAATATTATGAATTTTATATATTATTTATTAAAAACATTATAATAATAATTATTATTTATATTAAAGTATAAAATAAAATAATAAAAAAATTATTTTTTAAATATAATCGTAGGCGGGCTTATGTTATTATTTTATATATATGGTTCATATTGCTTCATTCGGGTTCGCTTTATACCCTAAACAATTTATTTCTTTTCGCTCTCACTTTATTTTAAATTAACTAAACTTCAAGCCATTTCACTTTCTAGATTTTCGTAAAATCTTGTCTCTAGAGTCACTATCAACTTATCACTCAAATCGAAAAATTTCGCTTGGTTTTAGAATTCGACGAAACTTTTCTAGGTCACTAGATTTCGCGAGACGACCGACCCACGCAGCCGCTTTCGCCATCCGAGATCTAAAGAATTTTATATAAGCTTCCCTCCTCGAATCCTTATAACAATTTATTATTTTATTAATATTTACCATTTTTGAAAATTCTAATTTTCTCGTGTTTACGTAAAGTAACAATACTTGAACTCGTGTCGGATTTGAAAAAATAAACTCAAACCCGTTAAAAACCCGATTAAAATTAAATTAAACATGTGGCATTAAGAGCGAGACGGGACGGGAACCTAAAATAATCCGTCTACTATCCCTACTCACTACCTAATGTTAAAAACAAACAACTTAATACTTAATGCTATTAAGCTATTCAAGATTAAGCTCAAAAAAAGTTCTATTCAAAGATTAAGTAAAAAAACAACACCACCTAAGTCCTTCAGAATTTTCAAATCAACAAATGCAAAATTAATTGCAAAATATGTGGCCTCAAGTATGACCTCCTTCCAAACTAGCCTCTAATACCATGTTAAATTACCAACTCTCCTAAAAGCTCATGCTTGCAGGATTTGGCCTATTATGAATATCATAACTTTTAACAAACACTGAACACAACATAAGTTTTATTAATTATATCATGGGTCTAACTTCTATCAGAGGATTTTATTTGAAATAATCAAATAAAATAAACCGCAGCTTACACATAAGATCATATGCAAAAAGATTTTCACCGACACTATAAATCATATTAATTAAATACCCTATTATTTTTTATTTGTAACAACATAATCTCAATATTATGATGACAGATGATGATATATAGATCTTCAGCTTCCTTGAAACATAAATCCTTCAACTCGAAACCAATGAACCGAAAAAGACTCTAGAAAAATAAAATTGCCAGAAGTTTTGTTCGGAAGAAAAGAAATTGAGATCAAAGAAGAAAATTGTTTTCTCTCTTTCTTAATTTTATTTTCTCAAAAAATGAAGCAAATTGTCACGTTCACCCCACTATCTCTTCCCATTATTACACCTTTTCTCTCTTTTGAATTTCAAATTCAACTTAAAAAATTTGAGAGAGAAATAGAAAGGAAGAAATAAAAAAGAAATTCAATTTCTCCATTCTTGAGCCCACTGACAAGTCTTTTACGGTAATTGGTTTCAGGTTGACAGCTTGTATTTCAAGAAAATGAAGGTTTGTCACTCATCATCATCTATTCATCATAATATTCCAGGTAAGTATTTATTTACGAATGAAATGTGGAATATTTAATAATAATAATATCAATAATAATAATAATAATAATAATAAATATTATTATTATTATTATTATTATTATTATTATTATTATTATTATCATCATCATGATGAAAAATACAAAGAAAAACAAATGTAGAAAATTATTTTATAATGTATCTGATAAGGATATAGAAATGTCAGCGCTTTCAATCGCACCCGAGAGAGCACAGGGTCTCGTGGCTCCGCCTGTCCTCCCACGCCAGCCCAAACAGAGGCCCAACTCCATTAGGCCCAAAACATTTGATTCCTCCGAAAGCACGAAGACCCATGCTCGTCGCCATATCCTCCCACAATGTAAGATAAAATATTCCCTAAAAGATATCCTCCAATCAAGTCCATTATAAAGGAAAGAAAGCAATAAGACCATCACTGACATTCTCCAATAAAGAGGGAGGATTGATTCAATAAACTCTTTTGACTAATCCATCACTAAGTCTACTAATCCATATGAGGAAACATATTCCAATGGGAAGGACTCCTCACATCAGTCCAATGGATAAACATCCATTATAAATACAAAGCCGCTCCACCACCGAAGGTACGTCAATACTAGGCAATCTAAGTATTCTTCCTCTCGTAAAAGAATCCGACTCATGATCTGAGGCGCCACTCGCGAAGCCTCGGCCCTTCTTCCTTCCTGGGCTTCGCAGGAGAGTGCAACATCCGTAACCTCGCTCGACAAGAGCATCCTTCCCCAGCCCGACGACGCACTATCGCGACTATCGGAGATAAGAGTCCTCAGATCAAGAACCTAGACGATCCGCCGTCCCACCCAGCCACACGCCTGTGTCCAACCGACGACCTCACACGCTCCAAATTCCGCCCGTTGAAAAAGCATCATCACAAGGCCACCGTGGGATCCACCATTCTTACACAAACATAACCGATTTCTCGCCATTGATGGTATCAACTAGGAACACAAGCAGAGCAACGCTTAACTCGCAAGGATGCCGCACTCCACCAGAGATACAGACAAGAGCCGCCAGACCACCAAGCGTCCAGCACACAAACGAAAGGCTTCTCCGCCTCGTTAACCAACGCTTGTAGAAGAGATAGAACAACTCACCGCATAAATACAAAAGACTTCGAGAGAAGCGGCGACAGACCGATATCGCAACGCTCCTCCACGCGTAGGGACAAAGACGGCCATGGCATTCCCGAAATACCAAGGCAGGCGACCCACTGGCTGCAGAGCACGACTCCACAACTAGCCCCTGCAGGGAAGACAACCGAAAGCAAGACACAGAGGATCGGCGAGAACGCTGGAACCACAACACATCCCCCCACGGACACGAGCAAGTACATGGAGCAAAGATTCGTGTGGACTCCAACAAGAGCCAAGCCATGTAAAGGAGGTAGTTGGGAGGGCGCACCCTTTGTACACCATGGATACCTTGGTGCAGCAAACAGAATCACCTTTCACCCCTGAGGTGCTAAACTACCCGCTCCCGGCCACCAGATGCCTCAAGTGGAGTCGCTCACGCCCAAGATCCAGTAGATCATCTCAATACCTACAAGAATCGATGGAGTTGCATCAGTATCCGCACTCGTTCGGTGCAGGCATTCGCCACCACCTTAAGTGCCCAATATGGCCCGGGTTCAACAGATCCCCTCTTCAACGATTTCCTCGCTCGTGAGAATTATCAATCGCGCTCGCCTCCCACTTCACTCCAGGCTAGGACATACAGGAAGCCGAGCTACCATCCGTTGGAGCATCAAGCAGAAACACAGGAGGAATTTAAAGTCACATGTACAACGGTTTAATGTCGAGTCCTTAAGATAGGATGTATTCGACGAAAAGCTCACTCGTCACGGCCCCATAATGGTCGGGAGTACAGTCCAAAGACCTGATGTTCTCTATCTCAAAGAATCCTCAAGCTAACATGGCCGAGGTTCTCGCCAAAGCTGAAAAATACATAAACGGAGAAGAGGCCCTTCTGTCAAAAAAGGAAAGTTCTTCCGCTAGCAAAAAGACAACCGAGAAGCGACGGGGACGGAGCCCCAAGAGGCAAGGCGACCAGAGAAATTCTCCGGGTTGTGGCAGATGATCTCCTAAAAGACGCAGGAAATCTTAGGACCGCCGCCCGCAGCCTGAAAGACGACGAGACGCTTATTCGCCTCAAGACTTCACCCCTTGACAAAGATCGCATCGCAAGTCTCCGTATGAAGCACGAAACGAGCACCCTAAGGTGGCCGAAGACAGATGAAATCAAATCCCGCTACCAGAGATAACCCAACACCGTGGAGTTCCACAAGGACTACGTAAGATCGCACCTGACAATCAGATAGCCGCCTGAGAAGAGAGATAGAGATCCGATACGCTAAATGGTCAGATATTCACTACTGCTTCATATCTTCTCTGGGAACCAAGCTCAAGACCGCATCTTAACTGTGACCAGCTCATCCGCCGCCACCACCTCGTCAGACGCCGACCAAGATCAGCAAACCCGGAAATCCACGGATCTCGGTGGAGGATCTTGTCGGAGGAGGAGAATCTAGTTCGCTCGGAAGGCCCAAATTTACTTAAAGAGTAAAGATCGGTAGACTTTGGGGGAGGTACAAATAAGATTCAAAATACCGCGAGCCGACACCACTATCACATTCTCTCGATTCAGACTCAGCGGTGTCAAGATCTCCCCATGACGACCCACCTGTAATCCGCGCAATCAGGTAAGGCAAATACAATCTACCCACTGTCCTAGTAGACAATGGGAGCTCGTCGACATTATTTTTGCATCTACTTCGACACAAAATGGGAATTGGAAGAGAAAAGCTGTAACCCGTCAACACTCATCTCCTGGGTTCTCGTGGAGAAAAGGTGTGTCGCGCCGGATCGATCCAACTAACTCGGGGAGCCCCTGCTAAACGGCACGACAAAGAAGGTTTCTCATAGTGGACGCCATCAAATTTATAACATGCTGTCAGGGCGCACTCTCTCTCAACGCGTATAAAAGCCATCCCCTCAAAGATACCAATTGTAATTAAATTCCCAACAATAAACTGGCTGGGATCTGCTCGAGGGAATCAAATGAGTGGCACGAATGCTATGCACCGCCTATGAAACGTAAAACGGCCGACAATGTGAGCATGGGTGAGCTCGATATGCGGATGAAGTGTTCACTTACCATTCTAAGAGTCGATTCGTAACGCCGATGACGACCGAGCATCTTGCCTATATCTACCCAACCAGCGTATGGGCCTCAAAGGCTCCCCCCAGCAGTTCCTAAGACGTACTGCGGACATCTTCGCATGGAAGCAGGCCGACATGAGTGGCATCGACCCCGCAGTCATCACTCATAAGTTGAACACCAACCCATCTCACAAGCCGATCAAGCAAAAGCGCAGAAGTTTCGCACCAGAGAGACAAAAGGCCATCAACGAAGAGGTCGGCAAGCTCCTCCAAGCAGGGGCAATCGTGAGGTATTACCCTAACGGCTGGCCAATGTTGTTCTGCCAAGAAAGCAAATGGCAAATGGCGCTCCGTATTGATTTCACCGATATAAACAAAGCATGCCCAAAGCGACAGCCTTCCCCCGCCCAGATCGACCTTATCAGAGATGCAACAAAGAAAGCGCGAGCTCCTTAGCTTCATGGACGGCTTCCTGCTATAATCGATCGCACTTGACCCCAAGGACTGCAGAGAAGACGCCATTCATCACAAAGACATGGACCATCGTTATCTGCACGCCGTCAGCTTAAGAACGCAAGCAACCTACGAGGTTAGTGAACCGGATGTTTCAAAAGCAGATAGGTACAACAATGGAGGTATAAGATAGACGATTACGTCAGAAAATCCGCTTACAGCCGTCTCCACATCGCCACTCCGAGACATTCCGCATCCTAAGGGATTATAACATGAAGTCGAATCCGGCTAAATGTAGCTTTCTACAAGGCTGCCGAAAATTTCGGGCTTCATAGTCAACTACAATTGGCAAACCCGATAAGATAAAGCATCACTGACATGCTATCACTGGTCCGACAAAGGGAAGTAGCAACGGCTACCGTGGAGATCGCAATTTCAAGTCGATTCTGTCCAGGCAAGGACAAGTGCCAACCTTTCTTCCAAGTCTCAAAAGCCTTTCAAATGGACGAAATGTGAAATAGCGCTTGTAGCCTTGGAAAACATACTCGAGCTCGCCACCCATTCTAGTAAGCCCAGAGAAGGAGAAATCCTTACATTGTATCTGCAAGACGTGATTTTTTCAACTAGCGCAGCACTGCTAGAGACAAGGAACGGCATAAACACCCAGTTTAATATCGCAAATGAGCTCGAGGGAGCCTGAGGAGAGTGTATCCAAAATGGAAAAATTAATATTAGCTCAGGATCAAGGGCCGGAGATTCTCTGGCCTATTTCCAGGCTCACACCATAAGTCCCGACCGAATACCCCATGGAAGCAGATACATAAGCCGAGGTCTCTCGAGGCCGATGAACGGGCCATAGAGCCGAGTGAATCGGCATTCCTGGGCATACAACCAAAAACAGCCATAAAAGGACAGATTCTAGCCGATTTCGTCATGGAGTTCGCCCCAGTAGAGCTTGCCGAGCCCACCCAATCAAGGGACGACCTCCCCATATGGAAACTCTCTGTGGATGGAGCCTCAAATGCACAAGGAAGCGGAGCAGGCTTAATCCTGACCTCACCAGAAGGTATGTGACACTGAGTATGCGCCAGCCCGTTCCACGCCTCCAACTAGGCTCGGAGTACGAGGTCGCACAGCGTGCCCCAACTCGCTTCATTCATTAGAGGTCGATCAGCTGCAGGTCTAGAGCTGACTCTAACCGTGGTCGAATAGACAAGACACATACGAGGCCAAAGTGAGAAAATGATTCAGATCTCTCGCAAAGTCCGCGATTTATTAAAAGTTTGTATCGGGCCGTATCCAAAGACGCCCCCGTGAATCCAGAATTCCCCGCCGCCGACGCTTTGGCAAACCGGCGACGCCTTGCGGTGAAGACATCAGGGATCGACGCCATCGAATACCCCGCAGAGCCCTCCGTCGACCCTTACGCGATAATACGCTTACAACAAATGGGCCTCGTACCAAACCGGATGGACCCTATTCGGGATTACATTAATGACTTTAACCTACCGCACGACCAAGGAAGCGGGCTAAGATAAGAGTGAGGATCCTGTGGTTTACTACAATCACAAGGGAGCCTCTACAACGAGGATTCTTCGCGACCCTTCCCAAAATGTATCACAGAGAAGACACCGAATACGTGCTAAGAGAAGCGCATGAAGGCATATGCTGAACTATATCTGGCTCGACCGCATGGAAAAATTTTGAGGCGTGGATACTGATTATCGCCCACAATGCTCAAAGATGCAACCAACCCGTCAAAAGATGCGTGACCGCCAGAACACGCTTAAAATATCACGCCTCCCGCCAGAGCCTCCGACATCAATCACTGTACTCTCGGCCCTTCAAGAAGCTGGCCGGACATATTAGGCCCTTGCCCACGGCAGCGCCATGTAAATTTATAATCGCATGTGACTATTTCACCAAGTGGGTCGAGGCCGAGCCCCTTAGCCACAATCACAGAAAGGTAAGATACGCACTTCGTACGCAGCAATCATACGCAGATTCGTGTCCCAAGGGCCTTGATCTCAGATAACAAAATGCTCGACAACACAAAATTCGTGGACTTGTGCCGAACTCGGAATTAAAAATTACTATTCTTCGCCACCACCTTACGTCAAATGGACAAGCCGGGTTACTTTAATTAACCCTCAAGACCGCCTCTTGAAACCAAGCTGAAGAGTCAAGGAGTCACAAATACCTCAAGTGCCTCGCCTATCTGACGACACACAGAAGCTCGCAACCCAGAAACTCCATTTGCCCTAGCTTTTGGCAATGCATGGTGAGCCCCCGTCGTTAGGAGTAAAGTCTCCCGCACCTCCAGCTATCTTAAGAACAAACGGCGAGGGCCCCATTCGAACTTGGGAGCTCCCGACGAGAAGCGTGAGCAAGTTCAATAAACAGACAGAGGAATACCAAAGAAAGACCGCTAGTACTACAACAAGAGAGTCGTGCCCAGGTTACGTGCTGTGGATTTGGTCTTGAAAAAGCACACCCGCAAGGAAAATCTGGAAGACATTTTAGTTAGGCCCCACCGGGGCGGCCCTTATATCAGATTCTGGCCGCCGACCGCACTATGAGCTCCAAACAGAGGAAGGAAAAATTTTACAAAGATACATGGAATGCGAACATCTAAGCGCTTTTATCAAGAGGGCCTCATCGCAAGAAGGCCTTTACGACTTCGGTGACAAGTGGGCGAAAGACCGAAGTTGTTTATTTCGACGCCTCAAACAGTCGCATGTAAAAAATAAATATATATACACAATGGAAATTTCATAGAAATAAAAGTGCATCTTTATTTCTGTCATGGTCAGATACAATCACGGTGTCCTCGATTACATCATAGAAAGCATACAAGATAAGCAGCTTCCCTCCATGCACTCGGGGCATACACACCCTAAAAAAAAAAAAAAAAAAAAAAGAGACAAGAAGGAGGAGAAGAGGAGAAAAAGACGTGACGCAGGAGAGAGAAAGAAGAAGAAGCGTATGAGAAAGTCAAGGGAAAGAAGAAAAGAAAAGAAAAGAGGAGAGGTATAGCAGTGAAAAGAGAGGAAAGAAGAAAAGAATGAGGAGTGAGGTGCAAGGAGGCACCATCCCCACCCAGCATGATTCCTAGCCAAGAGCTGGGGGTGGAATAACATGACTTACAAAGGGGAAACTAGTGAAAACACACTCCCACATCTTAATTCAGTGAAAGACGTCTGCAGGCGCTCAAAGAAACCCTAACGATGGCAACCGAACATCAAGCATCCATCTTCTCGCAAATCCCATCCGCCAAGATGGAAAGAAGAAATCTTCAAAGAGCCGTATACGAGGCAATGCAGCTCCTATTTATGCAGGTGCGCCCGAAGGCAAACACAACCGTTCCAAATTCCTCATCAATCAGCATTAAATGCAGTTCACACCTTTTCAATAACTAAGGGATACGCGTAAGGGATACGCGAAACGTTTCCCCTCATAAAGCGCCTCTTCATACGAAGCGTCTTTTCCCCACAAGATGGATCCTCACACGAAACGGTCCTTCACATCAGGCCGCCTTTGGCCCGCAACGCCTACGAACTCCAATCAAGCCACTTTGACGAGCTCACCTACTCCGCACAGCTACGCCGCCTCAGAGTCGACCAGCTCAGTTACATCGCCACCGGGCCTTAGCGCCCTGAGCCACGCCGCCTCACCGACGAACTCACCCACTCCGCACGTGCCACGCTCAGATCGACCACCAGTTACATCGCCACTCGCCTCGGGCCGAGCCACGCTGCTCACTTTGACGAGCTCTTCCCATCACACAACATGAACGAGCTCTACTGTGTTACTCATTCTGACGAGCTCGTCCCATCACTCAGCATGGACGAGAACTACTTTACAATTCGCCCTGACGAGCTCATCCCATCACTCAGCATGGACGAGCTCAACTCAACAAATTTACATTGACGAGCCCTCACGCACCCGCATGCATCGGGCTCCTTCCTACACATCATACTCGTCCCTAACCTCAGAATGGACGAGCCCCTCTTATTCACATTGACGAGCTCTCCCTTCAACACAGGCCGACGAGTTCTTACTTATCGTGACGAGCCCTTCAATCAGACTCCACACAGACGGCTCCCTACTAAGTTCCATCACGAAGCCTCCCTTCAACACAGCGCACGAGCCTCATTTATCGCAGATCGAGCACTTCACTCAGATCTACGCACGGCCCTCCCACAGTCTCATCGACGAGCCTCCTTCAACACAGCCGACGAGCTCCCTACTTCTATCGTAGACGAGCCTTCATCAGATCAAACGCACTCCGCTCCCTCCCTACAAGTCCTATCGACGAGCTCTCCTTCAACTCCAGCAAGACGAAAGCTCCCCATGCATCAGACGAGCCCTTCACCCGCACTCCACACGCACCCGGCCCCCTACAAGTCCTACTGACGAGCCTCCTTCAACACAAAGTGCACGAGCTCCCTCTACGATCAGACTCCAGCCCTTCACCCGCACTCCGGCCACGCACGGCCCCCTACAAGTCTCATCGACAGCCTCCTTCAACACAGCCGACGAGTCTCTCTACTTATCAGATCGGTCTTCACTACACGTACGGGCTCCTCCCTACAAGTCTCAGTGACGAGCTCTCCCTTCAACACAGCAAGCATCGAAGCCCCCTCTATTTAAGACTACTTCCCTTCCATCACCCACAATGCATCTGCTCCTCCCTACAAGTCTCATCGACGAGCTCTCCTTCAACACAGTGCATTTAGCTCCTCTATTTATCAGACGAGCCCCTCTCACCCGCATCCACACGCACCCGGCCCTCCCTACAAGTCCCACGACGAGCCTCCTTCCAAACACAGCCGACGAGCTCCTCTACGATCGGGGATCGAGCCCTTCCACTGTGACTCCACACGTACCGGCCCTCCCTACAAGTCTCATCGACGAGCCTCCCTCTGCACAGCCGACGAGCTCCCCATTTATCAGGACGAGCCCTTCAATCAGATCTAAATGCATCGCCCTCCCTACAAGTCCTTTACTGACGAGCTCTCCTTCAACTCAAAGCACGAAGCTCCTCTATTTATCGACGAGCCCTTCACTCAGACGGCTACGCACGGCTCCTCCCTACAAGTCTCATCGACGAGCTCTCCTTCAACATGTGCGCACGAAGCTCCTCTATTTATCGTGACGAGCCCCTTCACCGTACTCCACACGCATTCTGCCCCTACAGTGTCTCATCGACGAGCTCTCCTTCAACACAGCACACAGCTCCTTCTCAGCCATCGTGATCTAGCCCTTCAATCGTATTTCCACACACCGCTCCTCCCCAAGTCTCATCGACAGCTCCCTTCAACACAGTCGACGAGCTCCCTCTACTTATCAAACATCGAGCCCTTCACTCAGACCCACGTGCATCGCCCTCCCTACAAGTCCTACTGACGAGCCTCCTTCCAACACAGCTCGATGAGCTCCTCTACTTATCTGATCTAGCCCCACCCGCATCTACACGCACTCCGGCCCTCCCTGCTAAGTCCTCATCAAGACGAGCCTCCTTTCCGCACAGCAAGACGAGAGTCTCTATTTCCATCGACGAGCCCTTCATCAGATCTACACGACCTACCCTCCCTACAAGTCCTATCGACGAGCTCTCCCTTCAACATGTGCAGACGAGCTCCTCTATTTGATCGTGATTTGAAGCCCCTTCACTCAGACTACACTGCATCGCTCCTCCCTACGTCTCATCGACGAGCTCTCCTTCAACACAGCCGACGAAATTCTTACTTATCGTGACGAGCCCTTCATCAGGCTCCAAATGCACGAGCTCCTCCCTACAAGTCTCATCGACGAGCCTCCTTCAACACAAGCCGACGAGCCCCTACTTATCGTGACGAGCCCTTCATCCAGATCTACACGTATCGGCCCCCATAAGTCTCATCAATAGCTCTCCTTCAACACAAAGTGCACGAAGCTCCCCATTTATCAGACGAGCACTCACCGTATCTCACGCACTAAGTTCTCCCACAGTCCCATCGACGAGCTCTCCCTTCAACAGTGCCGACGAGTTCCTCTACTTATCGTGATCTATCTTCACAGACTCCAAACAGACTCCGGCTTCTCCCTACAAGTCTCATCGACGAAGCTCTCCCTTCAACCTCAAAGTACAGCCCTCTATTTATCAGATCTAGCCCTTCACCGCATTCACACGCATCGCTCCCCATAAGTCCTACTGACGAGCCTCCCCTGGAACACGCGCACGAGCCCCATTCCATCGACGAGCCCTTCAATCGTATCTACGCACGGCCTCCCTACAAGTCTCATCGACGAGCCTCCTTCAACACAGCCGATCGGTTCTCTATTTATCAGATCGCAGCCCTTCATCAGATCTAAACGTACTGGCCCTCCCTACAAGTCTCACGACGAGCCTCCTTCAACACAGTCGACGAGCTCCTCTCTATTTCTAGGATCGGACGAGCCCTTCACCCAGATCTACTGCACTCCGGCCCTCCCCTACAAGTCCTATGACGAGCTCTCCCTTCAAAGACAGCACTGAGCTCCTCTATCAAAGATCTACCCTTCACCCGTACCACACGCACCTGCCCTCCCTACAAGTCCTACTGACGAGCTCTCCTTCAACACGTGCATCGTTCCTCTATTTATCGACGAGCCCTTCCACCACATCTACACGCACTGCCCTCCCACAGTCTCATCGACGAGCTCTCCCTTCAACACTGTACGACGAGCCCCTCTACTTATCGTGACTCCAGCCCTTCAATCGTGGCTCCAAACAGACCGCCCTCCCTACAAGTCTCATCGACGAGCCTCCCTTCAACACAGCCTTCCACGAGCCCCTCTACTCATCGATCGCAGCCCACTCCAGACCCACACGCATTCGCCCTCCCCATAAGTCCTCATCGACGAGCTCTCCTTCAACACGTGCGTGACGAGTCTCTCTCTCTATTTATCGTGACGAGCCCTTCACTCGCATCTACATGCACTGCTCCTCCCTACAAGTCCTTACTGACGAGCTCTCCTTCAACACAGCAGACGTGAGCTCCTCTATTTATCAGACGAGCCCTTCACTCGTATCTTGGCCACGTACTCCGGCCCCCTACAAGTCCTTACTGACGAGCCTCCCTTCAACACAAAGTGACGAGCTCCTCTATTTACTGACGTGACGAGCCCTTCACTGCATCTACTACGTACGGCCTCCCTACAAGTCCCCATTGACGAGCCTCCCTTCAACACAGCCGACGAGCTCTCATTTTCTATCAGACGGTTCCCTTCACTCGTGGCTCCAAACAGACGGCCCTCCCTACAAGTCTCATCACGAGCTCTCCCTTCCAACACAGCAGACGAGCTCTCTATTTATATCAAAGACGAGCCCTTCACTGCATTCCACACGACGGGCTCCTCCCAAGTCTCATCGACTTAGCCTCCCTTCAACACAGGCCGACGAGCTCCCTCTACTTATCAGGACGAGCCCCACTCCGTGCTCCAAATGACTCCGGCCCTCCCTACAAGTCTCACGACGAGCCTCCCTTCAACACAGCCGACGAGCTCCTCTGATTTATCGTGACTGAGCCCCCATCAGACTCCACACGCACTCCGGCTCCTCCCAAGTCTCACCGACGAGCCTCTCCTTCAACACAAAGTGCACGAAGGCTCCTATTTATCAGACGAGCCCTTCACCTGTGACTCCATACGTACCTGCCCTCCTCACAAGTCCACTGACGAGCCTCCCTTCAACACGTGCCGACGAGCCCTCTACTTATCGACGAGCCCTTCACTGCCCTTGAAATCGCACGGGCTCCTCCCTTCAAGTCTCATTGACGAGCTCTCCCTTCAACACAGGCCGACGAGCTCCTTCTACTTATCAGGACGAGCCCTTCACTGTACTCCACACAGACGGGCTCCTCCCTACAAGTCTCATTGACGAGCTCTCCTTCAACACAGCAGCACGAGTCCCTATTTATCAGACGAGCCCTTCACCCAGACCCACACGACCGGCCCTCCCACAAGTCCTACGACGAGCCTCCTTCAACACAAAGTGCACGAGCCCCTCTATTTATCGTGACGAGCCCTTCACCCGTATTCACACGCATCTGCCCTCCCTACAAGTCCTACTGACGAGCTCTCCTTCAACACAGCCTTCACGAGTTCCCTCTACTTCATCGTGATCGAGCCCTTCACCTGTAGCTCAAACAGACGCAAGCTCCTCCTTTACAGTCTCACTGACGAGCTCTCCCTTCAACACAGGCCGACGAGCTCCTCTCGTTTCATTCGACGAGCCTCTTCACTGCTCCAAATGCATCTGCCCTCCCTTGCTAAGTCTCATCGACGAGCTCTCCTTCAACACAGCCGACGAAGCCTCTACTTATCGACGAGCCCTTCATCAGACTTCCACATGCACGTTCTCCTACAAGTCTCATCACGAGCTCTCCCTTCAATACGGCAGACGAGCTCCTCTACTTATCGTAACGAGCCTGATCAGACAAACAGACACTTTCTCTCTTACTATCCCTATTGACGAGCCTTAGAGCACTCCCGATGCGTGTAATCAAGCCTTAATCAACCACGCACGCTGGCAAACCCTCGCCTTGATACACTCCAACAGGGCACGTGAACGAAAGGATTCGCCAATAATTCGCAAGCCAAACGGCTGAGGGCCACAGACCCAAACTAACAGTTTCATCTCGCACCATGCGCCGGAATGCAACGCTTCAAAGCGTAGAGACAAGGCAGACTAAATTCTCCGATCCTCGATTCAGAAGAAAAGAAAGATAGATAAATAAAATCAAAATTCCTGTGGAGCAAGTATCCACAAAAGAGGTCAAACATAGATAGTAGCCTCAGGATCGACAAAAAGAAAAGAAAACTAAATCAGCGAGACGAAGCCGATCTCGGCATCACTTAAGAAGAACGAGAAGGGGCCTCAACATGAGTGCTAGCTCGGATTCATATTCAGACCGAAGATTCCTCGCCTCCCCATCGCCGAGATCAAAGTCGTAACCAGATCGTATACACGAGCGGCTTTCAATAAAAGCAAGCCACCTGGGGTCATCGAGCACCAAACTGTCCCGCAATTGATCGATGACCTCGCCCTCCGAACAACCAAATCGCTAAGTGCCAGATGAAGTTCGCGCGCAATCCACTTCCGCACTCTTCGCTTAATGCCCCGACAAGTCCATTACCTTCGAGGACTCACGCCGGGCAACGCAACACCCGCCTCCAAAATCTCATGACGAGCAATCCCGTTGCTTCTCCATTCGGCCCAAACCGGATCGCGCGCAACTCCACTTATCCCGCTGTCGCCCCGGAAACGACGAGTTCCTCCCTAACCAACAAGCTCATCCCGTAGATCGCAGCCCCTCCCGAAGTCTCAACCGAATCATCATGAAGAGCCCGAAGTCTATCCCGAACTGAGCCTCCTCGCAATCGCGTGCTGCTCCGACTCCTGCGCCTTCCTATTTTCTCGCCCGATCACAAGCCGATGAGGTGTGCTTCGGGATCTGACGAAGTCTTCTATTTCTTCGTACATAAGTCGCACTACCTCCCCGCACTCGCCCCGCCTAAGTCAGTACTACTTTCGCCTTTATAAATCAAAGCATCCTTATACGCTTCTATCTGGGCCTGGGCTTTTTCTGCCAAGCTCCTTCAAATGAGTGGTAGCCCGCAGACAAACATAGAAGTAGAAGTCAACATCGAGCCGCCATGAAAGTTAAGATAATTATAAAGCTATCAAGTAAGCTCCGAAAAGACAAGGCTAAGGCCTTATCAATCAAGAACCCTTTCTGATCTCTCAACGCCGTATCTGAGGATGCATGAAACGGCACTAAATAAACCGACAGACAAAGAAAGAATCCTTGGATTTCATCAACCTTGATTTTGCTTCCTCCTCGACTCTATCACCTTCTCGTAGAGATGGCTTGAATGATCCGTAGGAGCATTCCAAATGGTTATGGGTAAAAGTTCAACTGGGCCGTCGCCACCGCTTCGAGGGGATTCCCCCACCTCTACGACGGCCTCAAGAGGGAAGTGAACGAAGAACCAGGAACTCACAATGGGATGAAGACCGAATCCGGCCTTCGACCAGGGACCTGGTTGCGTTTAACTCCTCGAACTTTGTTACGGACGGTCGATCCCTCTTAGGAATCAAGCCTCCTCTTCACGCACCCGAGGTTTTCGAGATATCCCTCCCGTATGAGCTGCACCTCCCTGGGTAGAGCAAACACAAAGGCCCGGGGAAGAGAAAAACACCCAGAGTAGAGGGAGATGAAGGCCCTAAATGGAAGATTTTATGGACTTCGCACGATGAGCTGGGACATCCGACCTAGTAGTTCCGCTGCAGGAGCGAGCAGTAACATTCGGGTCGTGGCAAGAGCAACAGCCGGTATCTTCGCCACTAAGCCCAAGACGAGCATCCAAAATATATAAACTAAGGTCGTGTATCAGGGTATCCAACCAACTCTGTATGAATTTTCAAAACCAAGAGTAAGGATGATACTCAATGGTTGTTATCGTGGCATCCTAATGCTCCAGTACGCCTAGGTGTCTTCCCCCGTCTAAAGAATTATATCCCAAATGAGCTAATTAACAAAGAAAATACTCCGATTTCCATGTCCGATGAGAACAATGAAGATCCGAAATCACTAAAGGGGCCCCAAAGACGCCTGTGTGGAAATAATAAAACCCTCTCATGCAGCCTCGTCTGATTAAAAGATGCAGGAGCAAAGCCACACTAGGACGCCTGCCCCGCTCCCTAAAAAAAGACCAGCAACCTTATCTAAAATGCCCCAACCATCGGGGGCCAAATGGGAAGTGGCAGATAAGGTACCGCGGAAGAACCTGGTTTGGGATGAAAGGGTGCAAATGGTGCCGGAGGCCGTTATCAAAGGCGACCAAAACATACCATTCCAGTAATCTGAGGGTAATGCAACGAGTCAAAAATCAGAGACCATATACGAACACCGTACAGGCCTAGACGCTCTAACAAAGCAGACTCATATAAAGGGCTAACACTCGCCGGGCCCACCTTCACAGAATCACGGCAGATCGATAACCAACCCCCGATATTTGATCAAGTTTATCTTCCTTTTTCCCCACTAAGGAATGGAGGCGCCCAGCAGCCGAGGCCCAACGACCGCCAAACAAGCGTGAGACACCTCAAATTTCGCCTAGACCTGCAGATCAACAGAGGAATCATCGCTGAGGCAAGAAGAGGGAAGAACGCGTTGGGGACCCATAAGATAACCAAAACGAATCCGTACAATCAACCCAGGGCCTCATTGTGATTAATCGAAAAGAAACACGACAGTGACGTGATGTCATGGCTCAGAATGAAAAGAAGACACCAAAAAGGGACCCAACACCGAACAGATAGAAAGAAAATCCGTAACGAAATGCAAGAACGCCAAGAAATATAAAGACAAAAGGGGGGAGTTATGAGGAAGTCAGAACTAGAAAGGTCGACAAGAAACAAGGGAAAACAAGGAGAACATGAAAAACAAGCACGAAACTCGAAGAGCCATCATTAACATATGACGGGGCGACAGCTAATTAATCCACATCCGAAAGCGTACACTGAGAAGCAACAACCGTCGCAGCACATCACACCCTTGCCCACGCTAATCCGCACACAAGGGCCTGGGGGCAACCGACAAGGATATAGAAATGGGTCAAGATGCAAAAAAGATTTTCACCGACACTATAAATCATCATATTAATTAATGTCATATTTTATTGAAATAATATAACTTGAATATTATGATGAATAGATGATGATAAGTGACAGATCTTCAGTTTCTTGAAACATAAACCTTCAACTCGAAACCAATGAACCGAAAAAGACTTGAAAAATAAAATTGCCAGAAGTTTTTGTTCGGAAGAAAAAGAAATTGAGATCAAAGAAGAAAAATTGTTTTCTCTCTCTTTCTTAATTTTTTTTTTCCAAAAAAAATGAAGCAAATTGTCATTGCTCACCCTTAATTATCTCTTCCCATTATTACACCTTTTCTCTTTGAATTTCAAATTCAACTTAAAAAATTTGAGAGAGAAATAGAAAGGAAGAAATAAAAAAGAAATTCAATTTCTCCATTCTTGAGCCCACTCACAAGTCTTTTACGGTAATTGGTTTCAGGTTGACAGCTTGTATTTCAAGAAAATGAAGGTTTGTCACTCATCATCATCTATTCATCATAATATTCCAGGTAAGTATTTATTTACGAATGAAATGTGAATATTTTAATAATATTATCAATAATACACACAATAATAATAAATATTATTATTATTATTATTATTATTATTATTATTATTATTATTATTATTATTATTATTATTATTATTATTATCATCATCATGATGAAAATACAAAGAAAACAAATGTAGAAAATTATTTTATAATGTATCTATTTTCAAATGCTTCACTCTTTATATAAGAAGAAAAAAACATGAAACAAAAAATTATAGCTAAATTTAAACCCTTTTTTTTTTCTTCAACTTTGCCGGTTTACTTCCTTATATGTACAAATTTTAATTTTTATTTATTTAGTTGATATAGAAAAATTTCAATCGTTCAAGCTACTATGGGGAATACCAAGAAAAATAAACTATAAATGAAAATTATTTCACAATATATTCTTCATATATATTATAAAATTTTAAAATGATAATATTTTTTTTTTTAAATTTATATTTATATTCTCTTTCTTCATATTTTTTTTTCCCTTTCCTTTTCATCAATTTGGCCTCAATTCTCCAGATCTAAACCCAACCTTTTAGCTTTAACTTGAACTCTCTTTAGTGGTATGTGTTTGGGCTATACAACACTTTTAAGACACCCAAAAGTCAATACAACAGCAATAGAATCAAACCAAAATGGGCCATAATGTAGAGATCTGGGCCAAGTTGGACCCATATTCCTTGGCCCAAATGGATCAGACCATAAAAAAAATGGGCTCCAAGGAGACAGGTTCAGGGCTTGTAATCTCAACCTAGCCCATGTGGGTTAGGCTGGGCATGGCCGCTTCTGCTTTGCTTTGATAAGAAAGAAAAATGGTTTCATACGGTTTGATGAATCATTATTATTGCCACCTATTAGAAATTACAATAAATTTCAAAGATTCATTTTTATGGAAACGGGAAGGGGGAATTATGTTTACATGCACTATATAGGATGTAAGGAAGAAAAGGGAACCCAAAATAGTCTAATGTATAAAAAATGTATTTTCAAGTAGAAAATTTTTCCAACACGCATTAATACGGTAACGTGACACCTTATTAATAACAACAAACGTTAAAAACATAATGTAACATCTTACTTACGCAAAAAGAACCCCTTCTTTATGTCGGCCCTCAGATGGTTGTCCCGGCTGAGTCTACAATTTTTCGGTCTATATCTGCAGGCCTGCACCATTTGGAACATCCTTCCATGCATGCTATTCCGGATGACCATGAAACCTTCTGTCGATTAGTCTGTTTCTACTCTTGGCATCAAATATCCGCTGCAAATTAAGATGAAAGAAAACCCCATAAATTTTGCATGAAACGAAGAACATTACAAAAAAACAATTGAAATTTGAGAAC
The DNA here is from genome assembly GCA_016808115.1 of Tetrastigma voinierianum. Classification (NCBI taxonomy): domain Eukaryota; kingdom Viridiplantae; phylum Streptophyta; class Magnoliopsida; order Vitales; family Vitaceae; genus Tetrastigma; species Tetrastigma voinierianum. Next base: position 96,356 of record JAEQBH010005034.1, read on the forward strand.
TTGAAATCAAAAAAGAAAGAAAAAAAGAAGAAGAAAGAAATCGACCAAACGCTTCTAATTGTTCTATATTTATTAATTTTGAGTCTTAAATCGTTGATTTTTTGTTTCTTCTTTAGAATTTTTTAGTAATATATCCTCATGGTCCATTGAAAGTGGGATTTAACTAATGAAACGTGAGATTTTCTTTTTTACGCTAATCTTGTGTTGTTTATTTGCATTTCTTGTCCAGCAAAAGTTTGAGCCAATTATTTCCATCATCCTTGTCCTAATAGGACAAACTACATTAAATTTAAATTAAAAAAGAAAAGAAAAAATATTATAATAATTCATATGTGGCCCTCATATTTTTTTGATGGTCTCGTGCCCATGATCTCTTTGATAATCACACAATACGGATGGGTGTCTCTCAGAGGGATCCGTCTAGATCGTTGCAAGCCACTTGAAATCTGGCAAGTCACAAATGAGGGGCAGCAGCCTCTCATATGTGATGTTCAGGGGGGTGAATTGTAGTTCCTTTTTCGCGGATCGGTCAAGGGATTGTTTTCGCTTGCTTTGACCTTCCTCGGGGCTCCTCGAAGGCTTCTTCCCTCCGGGCTTGTTGCTCGGCCGACTTGCTCGTGGATCATGACGCTTTGTGTAGCCGAGCGGATGTTATCTCTCCAAAGGTTGAGTACCTATATGCCTAATACCATAATTCTTCCACAGCACGACGGTCTAAAGACAACGAGTAGAAGAAATTAGTGGATGGCTTGAAGCTTCTCCTGAAGTTCTGAAGGACTGTGTCCATGCTATAAGCCTCTACCTGTTGGACAGCTTGCCTGAACCTCCTTGTGAAGTCTCGTATGGATTCCTCTTACTTTATAATAGTCTGCAAAGAGCTAATGTTCCTCTTCTACCGTACCAAACAAAGACACTGAGAGATGAATGCAGTCCAAAGCTCATTGAACGAGTTTATTGAATTACGCGAGAGCTTATGGAACCAGGCTAGCGTAGGCCCTCGTAGACTAGCCGGGAATACTTTGCACAACAAACAGTCATTCCCGACGTTCAATGTCATTGCCTGGTTGTAATGGAGCATATGATCATAAGGGTCATTAGAGCCATTAAACATGGTAAAAGCTGGCATGACAAACCCTCGGGGTGGCTCGTAATTAAGAATGTGTTACCCTTAAGGGTGAAGAGAGCATGTCGGTCGCCCTCGACCAGTGGCCGTAGGTTGCGTATAGAATTTCTGCCCTACAATCAAGGCAGGATGCATAGGCGACGACGCGATTATATCATCGGTAACATTGACGTTCGGGCTTGAAGCGATTGTCTCCGCTCCTCACAAATCCTCGCTCTCTACCCCAACTGAATTGCCACCGGCAAGGTGGTGCGAGTGCTTCCTTCGCAATTTGACCAGGTCGCTCAAGCGTTCCTTCTTAGTGGAGGACTTATGGATGGGGACCTCCCAGAGGACAATTCATCATCTGCTGATGCCGAAAATAATGGGCTATTTTCCTTTATTGCAGACTATTGGATGTTCAACATGATCGCCATCTCGTAAATCCTTTCCAAGTTTGAGGCTTTTTCTACCCGAATCTAACCTATCATTCTCACATTCTAAACATCTCGAAGACGTTTGTAACTCCCCGCATTTGTCTCACCCGCTCCTCCTTCTTCCTTTCCACCTCCCGACGCCACTGGAGGAACCAGCTTTTAAGTGTTTGATGCATTGATTGTTCGACATCAAGGATTGCTTCAGGTAGATCAGATGCGAAAGCGAGAGTCTAAAGAGTTATAGGTAACAGGGGGATGCTAGAGAATCGTTGTAGCCAAGCCCTTGCAGCCCATCTTCGAGACTTTTTATTCGTTTCCCACAGACGGCGCCAATTGTTGGGACTTTGATCGTTAGATTCCCCGAACGTCAAATTATAGGGGTCTTGATCGTCAGATTCCTTGAGCATCAGTCAAAGACAATGTGAACCCGCAAAAGGGCTGCCTGGGTGGCGATGGGTCAACCGCCTCTCCGATGATTAAGTCAGCAAAAAATGTGAAGGGAGAGAAGAGAATTTGAGCGGTTAGAATTGCATACCTTCCCTAGTGGGGGATCTTTCCGACTTATAGGGTTCGATTCACGAAATCCCCTCATTTCTTCTTGGGGTAGGATTTTATCTCCTAGTTTAAGGGAGGAAATCTTCTTTTCCTTATCAACAACTAGTTCTTCCTTACCACATTATTTTTCCTTTTCCAACATTATCTCTCCGAGAGTTTAGGGATTCATGTTTAAAATTGCTGGATAATATCTCTTTTGCATAGTTTTCGCATCTAGGTGTTTATTCGTAACATACATATGGGATAGAATTCCCATATGGGGTAGAATGGCCGGCTAGTAGACTTGAAGTCCTAAACGGGCCACCTCAAGCAAACCTTGGAAGAGTTTGTCCTTCCATTCCCAAACGACCTCTATAAATTCTCCCGTCCGAGGTGAGTGGAACTAAACGCTTCACAACACATTCCACGGCCCCGGCCCATCGAAAGTGCTGCCCGATCCCGTAAATCATGGTGCACTCAATTAACCTGCTAAGTAGAGGTAAATATTAGTACAATGTTTTAAAAACCGAACTGGTCACTGAACCGGAAAAGTTACAAATTCACAGTTTAGTAGTCGAACTGGTGATCAAACCACAATTAAACTGTTGACGTCATTAATATATTTGTATATTATAAAAAAAAAACTAAATTAAAATTTTAATAATATCCTTGTACTTTTCACAAAATATTTCCTTCTAGAATTATCATATATATATATATATATTTAATAGAATGCAAGAAGCTATTTATTTTTAAAAGATAAGAAGTTATTTAATATAACGTGATATATGTTAATGATGCGAAATTTGTGTTTATTTTTAAATTATAAATTTATTAAAATCATAAATGGAAAATTCAAGATATTTAATTTTTTAGTTTTAACTAATTTAAATTCAAAAGAAATGATTTAGTTTTTATATTTCTATTAATTAGTTAAATAACAAATAATTTTTTTAATAAAATTTATATTAAAATTAATTTGCTAAAATAGTAATTTTAAAATTTAATTTAAACTTATAAATTGATTCCCACCCGGCCCTTTACAACTTAAGCCGGACCTCAAGGGCACCAACATTTAAAAATCATTATCCGACTATATTAATATAAAATATTCCTCAATTATCTTTAAAATCATATTTAAGAACTCAAATATGAATATATATATATATATATATATATATATATATATATATATATATATATATATATGGATTTCCAAGGAGGCTAAATTCTAGTATGGGAGATGAAAAAACCTTTTTTCCATATTCAGTAGGTGGTATTATTAACTCTCGTGAAATTACAGGTTAAATCTAGTGCAAGTTTGTTCGAATAAACTTCCCACACGAAAAGATGGATTCTAATATCAATTGCTCTATCGACATAATAATTTATCAAGGGATATATAACGAATCACCAACAGAATGATTCGAACGACTGCAGCCATGCATTATAACTTGACAGAAAATTGCTATTTTGGCCACTTGTTGAAATTTATGGCTATATATAAAAGAAAAAAAAGAAGAAAAGACATGATGTTAAGAAACTTGGATATGAGTAGGAGAGATTACAATCTTTAAAGAATGGATAGCCCTAAAATTCGAAAAAAAAAAGGCAAACAAAATCAAGTTGTGGTTCTTATATCTCAAAATAAATAGTGATCCAGTCTGGAAATGGGTATTTTTTCTACGGAAGTGATTTTTAAGAATTTAATATTAATCTTCTAGGAAAATAATTTACTTAGCAAAACCTAATATTGATGACTTTTCTAGTACTATTCAGTCTATTCTAAGCATGATCATTTCAAACTAAACCAAATCCCAGACTACATATGATCAACCCCTGTCATACATTATTTTCAACAAGATACAGCTTCAGAGGGCCATCGGTTCCCTATAAATGCATTATTGTAGCTTCCCAAGATTTTACATTGATCATATTCACCAATTCAGCATTCAAACTACAGTACTATTCTTCCTCTACCGTTCCGAAAAACAGGATGTTGAATCAAGCCTTAGTATGCTCTCTCGGCCAATTTTCTTAACTGGAAAATCGACCAGTGACCAATTATCACCCCAACATTTGGGGTGACCTGCCTTATCCTACACTTCAAGAAGAGGTAATTGAATAAAAATGTGTTAATTAAACCTTATATGGCTTATAAACACTTATATGCTCAAATGAAAAGTTGTTTTTCTTAATATGTTGTTTAGTAAAATTACTTGGTTGCCGCAGGTAACACTTGTCATAAAGAGAAGCAGCCCAAAGATTCAAAGAGGAAATTCGAACGAAGCTAAATAATGCAGCTGGTAACACTTGCCAACAATTGAAATTTATAGATGCTGTGCAAACGCTCTCAGTTGGCATACCACTTTTGAAATAGAGATAGAACGCGTTACAACATTTTCATGATAGCTATCTAATGGTGATGATATGGAAGGTGATATCTATAATGTTGCTCTTCAATTTCAGTTACTAAATACAAGCTGGGTACAACATTTCTTGTGGTAAGAACCCAACATAATTATCATGTGTGAGCTCAATATATATATATATATATATATATATATATATATATATATATATATATATATATATATATATATTTCCTTCTAATAATTCCACCTTATGTTTAAATTATGGAATTTAATTATGTAGGCATGTTCAATGAGTTCAAGGATGAAAAGGGTAACTTCAAGAAAGCTTTGATGAGCGACATAAGAGGCATGCTAGGGCTTTACAAGTATGCACATCTCAAAGTTCATGGAGAAGACATGCTTGATGAAGCACTTACTTTCACCGCCACCCATTTAACCTACATGGTCGAACACTTAGAATATCCTCTTGCAGACCTAGTTGCTCATGCCCTAAACCGGCCCCTTCGAAAAAGTTTAGAGAGGATAGAGGCAAGGTGGTATACACCTTTCTAACAGGATGAAACTTGGCATGACACAACTCTACCAAAGCTGGGCAAGTTGGATTTAAATATAGTCAAGTCCCTACACAAGGAGGAGCTTAAGCAATATTTCTAGGTTAATTTGCTTTTAAATCATTAGCATATATACCTAGTCGCTTTCTCATTTTTCCCTGAACTAATCTTTTTAATGAATTTTAGGTGGTGGAAAGAATTAGACTTCACTACAAAGCTACCTTTTGCCCGAGATAGATTGGTGAAATGCTATTTCTGGATGCTTGGGGTGTGTACTTTGGGCCTCAATATGTTCAGGGTAGACGATTTATAACTAAAGTAATTGCCATGATATCCATTCTAGATGACATATATGAGGCATATGGCACAATAGAAGAACTCAATCTTTTCATCGAGGCCATCGAGAGGCTGATGAATCTCAAATTTCCAACCTAGCTTCTCTTGCATTTCATTTATACTGTATGTGATAATTTAAATCGTAGATATATATATGTTACTTTAGTTTTTTGTGTGGATATTAACAACATAGATCACCTTCCAGAATACATGAAACTCTGCTATATGGCACTCTTAGATGTGTACAAAGAAATTGAAGAAGAGATGTAGAAAGCAGGATACCAATATTGGGATCACTATGCAATAGAAGTAGTAGAACACCTTAATTTTAACTCTGCATCCCCACCTGTTGCATTGATTATATTTATTCGTATGTCTCATATATGCATAAGATCATATAACTAGCAAGTTTCATTAATGGATGTTTTTTTATTTAGATGAAGAATCAAGCTTGAGCTTACTCTGCAGAGGCCAAATGGTTACATGAAGAACACACACTGACATTTGAAGAGTACATGGATGTTGCACTAGTAAGCGTAGGATATATAGCGATTGCAACCACGTATTTGGTGGGAATGGGAGATGTAGCAACAAAGGAGGCCTTCGATTTGCTAAGCAAAGAACCAAGATTATGTTATCTTCAAGTTCCATTATGTAGACCTTATGGATGACATCAAATCACATAAGATATGCATTATGTAGTGATTCAAATGGGGAGAATATAATTTTCGCTCACGCTTTTTGAAAATCGTTTCTCGAAACACAGAGTTCAGTTTTTGGATTTTGTTTGTCTAAGTTTTTGAAAACTATTCTAGAGAATAGTTTTGTAAACACATAGGAAACCATTTTGGTGTTTTCTAAAACCGTATCGCTTTCCAAATTTTGTTCTGCTTTTTAAAACCGTTCGAGAATAATTTTTGGAAAACACAAAGAAAAACTATTTTGTCATATCCGAAACTCCGTCATTGTTATCTCAATTTAGTGTTTTGACACCAAACATATTCCTCCGTATTTTCATTGTTTTTGAGAATAAAAACGCTTTGGAAAACTCTAACCAAACAAGCTCATCTGAAAATTGTTCTTATTATTTGAATTTAGTGCTTCCCTTTGTGTTTTTCAAAACAGGAAAAAGGTTTTTTTAGAAAAAAAACAGTTTTCAAAATTCTAACTAAAACATGGCCTAACACACTGATTATTTTATTTTATTTTGTATGCTTGTTGCAGTTTGAGCAAAAGAGAGGGCATGTGGCCTCAACTGTTGAATGTTACATGAAGCAATATGGTGTCTCTGAGGAACAAGCATATAGCGAGTTTCAAAAGCAAATTGAGAATGGCTGATGACATAACCAAGAATGCCTCAAACCTATTGTTGTTCCAATGCCTATACTTGATCATGTTCTCACTCTTACAAAAGCCGCAGATGTATTTTACAAAGAGCAAGATGAGTGCACACATGTTGGGAAAGCAATGAAGAATTACATAACGTATTTTTCTCATTAACTTATAACACATCAAATAAATCATTGGAATAAAGTGAGAGAGAGAGGGACATATTATATGTAGCACCTAAGTTTCTCAGGGTTCATGCTGTTTTACTTTCGAATATTATCTGAATATTTAATAAGAATGTGTATCACTTAATTAAATCACCTCAAGAATATCTTTCATATACACTGGCAAAATATAAAATATAATTGATGAATTATTATATATTAATTAGATTCTGTCTTAATTCCTCCTACTCTGCTCTCACAGTCATCAATTAATTATAATAATATTTTTATGTTCAAAAGATGTATAGAGAATGAATTTCATATAAAAGGAATGAAAAACATGTAGTTCTTAGTCTTTTAGAGATCTCATAATTCCTTTTTGTCTTGCCAACGATCTATTTCAATATTAATTTGTGTTTGCAAAGCACCGTGCACAATTAACTATTGTACTTAGTGAGCGTTTGTTTTTTTTTTTTTTTTACTTAATACTAAATAGAACTTTGGTTAGTGGGTATATGATCTTTTCTTATGGGTCTAAAGAATCACTGCTTTTTGTTTTATCCACATTACTTGTTGTAACTCTAGTTGACCCATAAGAATCACTGCAACTATTACATATATTTCCATCTTGATATGTTTTGAAGTCTTATGACCAAATCATACACATGAGGACACACCAGAAGTAATTTGTTAAGGGTCGTTGCTTTAATAGTTTGTCCAATCCACTTCTATCTGGTATTAACTACAATTGGGAGCATGTGCATGGAACTCTCTGACCATTTAATTCACTTAGTTTTAGATTTCTTGGGGAAAACTTTGGGTCTTTTTGATAACTTTTTTTGAAAAAGTTTCTATAAGACAAACAAAACAAAAAACAGTTTTCCAATTCCAAATACATATTTAGAAAAAATTAGACAGAATAGTTTTTTGAGAATTTATTTTGAAGCTAGTAAGGGTACTTTGAAACAAATTTGAGGTGTTTTGGCAGGGGGTTTTTATATTTTAATTTTATTTTTGAATTTTTAAGTGGCATGCTCTAAGAAACAATTAAAAAACATAGATGAGGGAAGGTCAGAACATTGCATTATGTGTCACTCAGCAGTGCCTCTATATATGGAGAAGAGACCCAAAAAAAGAACTGTTCCATAGAGTAGTACTGTTCTCATAAAAAAATTTGTTCCTAAAATCAGATTAGAAATGTTCTTAAAAATTGTTCTCATAAAATCAAAAAATGTATTTTTGATGTATTTGAAGTGTCTTCGCAGCCAAAGCTACGAGTTTGAATAATCAGTCCTCTGGGATTGAAGGGCCGACAATGGGTCCATCAATATGGGAATTTAATTTAATTTAAACGTGCTAAGCTTGACTTGGAAAATGAGTCTAAGGCTGCTCCATGAATCTGTAGTTTTTCCCGGCCGTTTATTAATTCTTCCAATAACCACGTGTTAATTTAGTTTTTTCCACAACTCTTATCAATTTCGGAAAAATCTTCCACAAATTTTCTCTAACTCCTAATCATGAAAACGATTGTGTAGGCCAAACCACAAAAGACGTAACATCACTACAAGGAAAAAGTTGTACATATTCTCAATTAACCAAAATGTATCATTGATCTATCTTAAAAATTATATAGAGTTTAATATTTCATATAATTCAAAATAAATAATTTCAAATTTTAATCACAATGTATTCTTGTAATAAATTAATATAATTATCTCAGCTTATAATTTTTCCATTAAATAAAATAAATAAAAACTGGATAAAATAAATTAACTCTAGGTTTACTATATTTCTTTCTGCTTCAACCCGGTAAATTAGAATCTTTACTAATAACACAAGTAGAATGTAATACAAAAAATGCCCCCTTCTTGAAAATTTGGGTTAGTAATATGACCCCAGCGTTAGGCATACGCCCAATGACTGTTAAGCAAAAAAGACACGCCCCAAACAGGAAATATTAGAATAAAGTTTTAGAATAAAATATAAAATACTAAAAAGAAATATAAGACAAGGAAGAACTTTGGAATAGAACAAAGCTTTAGGATGAAATATAAAATAATAAAATAAGGTCCTAGGGTCATGGAACACAGCTAACTAAGTAGAGGTAACACAAAGATTTATATTAGAATCCATATTCCTATGAAAATATCAAAAGAACAATTTTAAAATTAATTAGACCTTTATTGTAGAGAGAGGAGAGTTCTTTCTTTATTTAAATTTGCTTCACTTTGTGATTTGTGTTAAGGATGCTTTTTTAATCATGTAATAGGTGATGTTTATTTTCTGGATTTTTGCTGAAGCAATTCTTTTCTTTCTCAAGTTTGTTCTTTTTTCTTTTACTTTTTCAAATTAATGAAGTCTATGCCTACCATTGGGGATAATATATTATATGAATAGTCAAAGCATAGATTATAGGGATGTTGCATGCCCAACTTGCTACTTCATGCAAGTTAAGTATGCAATTTTTTGATTATGAATAGTAAAAAAATATCTCTTACCATAACTACTGCATGCCCAACTTGCTGGAGAATTTTAGGGCTATCAGTCCTATAAATAGTGATGTGTATGTTTTCCATCTTACGTACTCATATTCATATATAGTGCTTAGCAATTAAGCATTCCTTGTTAAGCAAACATGTCTTCTCATCTTTCAGAAAATGTAAAACGTGGTAGTAAGCTATCGCCTAGCATCTGGGAAATCAAGTTTCTCAACTACACTCCGATGACAAGGTAATTATATATATGTAAGCTCACATGATAGGATATCAACTATCTAAGGCTCGTTTGAAACCTGGGAAGTATTAGCAAAGTAAAAACAAAATATTAAGGCTACATTTGGAACACGTAAAGTGCTAAAAGAAAATGATTTTCACAAGCTGTTTCATAATCAAAATTTCTCAAAATCTTACATATTTTTAAATTTCTTACTCCTTAAATAATAAAGAGAAACAAATAAAACGAGTTTGAATAAATAATATGTATATAATTAATTTATTAAGTTTAAAACTATTTTTTATTTTTCTCCGAATTTTCTTTCCTTAGTACTTTCTGGGTTCCAAATATAGCCTAAATGAGTTTTCTTTGAATTTTTTTGGTAGTAACGTGTGCTTACAATTTTCTGGTGCAGATAACCCCAGCCTATCAGTGGCAGCAGGTTGAAGGTTTGAAGGAGGAAGTGAGAAGAGAGCTAATGGCAGCTGCTGGTAAGCCTCCGTAGCAGCTGAACTTCATTGATTCTGTTCAACCACTCGGTTTGGCATACCACTTTGAAAAAGAGATAGAAGAAGCATCACGGAATATATGATAACTACCATCACATTGATGATGAATATGATGATCTTTTATCATGCTTCTTCGATTTCGGCTTGTGAGACAGCAGGATACAATCTTATAAATATCAGTAGAGGCCTATAAATATCAGTGGGAATTTTCAATTATATGATTCAATCTTATATCTTGTTATGAACTTTTTGTTAGTTGGCTATCTTGTTATGACTTTTTGTTAGTTGGCTTTTTATGTGTTTATATATACAAATTTTTAAAAATTGGTTTTTGGCCGGTGAATAATTTTGGAAGAGATTTTTTGGCTGGTGGATTTGGACAAAGGTCTTGTATTGGCACCTTTATTAATGATTGTATACAAGCCTTTGAAGGTTGTAATGAAGGTGCCATTCTTTTTTTCTTTCTTTTTTTTTTTTGTTGAGCAAAATTGTTTTGTATGCCGTAGCTTTGTAAAAACTCTAAAGGAAAAGTCTTAATGGAAGACTTGCTTCTTTTAGTTTTGTTCAAGTGTTCTTCATCTGGAGAATATATAGTTTTTGGGAGGAAATTTGTGAAAACAAGTGGTGCTTCCTGGACGAGACCACTTAGAAGATTCTCCATAGTGGCACCATCCCGTCTTTGAGTGTGTAAAACAGAGACTAGGTCTAGCATATGGAATTGCAATATCAATTTTCTGGTGTCTTTTATTTATTTATTATTTATTTGCTTTTGTAGTTTTACTTATGACAGTTGGTTGGTATAGTTTTAGAAATCTCAGTTATCACTATTAAGTGTTATAACACTGATTTGTGACCCTGATGTAAAAACCATATACTCTGATCATATCTCTACAATAATTTTCATTTGGTAGATATATTTGGCCAGTTCAAAGATGAAAATGGTAGTTTCAAAAAATGTTTGATCAATGATGTGGAAGGTATGCTAGGGTTGAATGAGGCTGCACATCTCAAGGTTCATGGAGAGGATATTCTTGATGAAGCACTTTCTTTTACCACCACTCACCTTAAGTCTTTGGTAGAACATTTAGAATATCCTCTTGCAGTAAAAGTAAACAAAGCCCTATGCCGACCCATTAGGAAAGGTTTGGAGAGGCTGGAGGCAAGGTCTTACATATCAATCTATCAAGATGAAGCTTCACATAGTAAAGCCTTACTGGAACTTCCTGGTTAGATTTCAACCTGCTGCAGTCACTCCTGCCCAAGAAAGAGTTAAGCCACATCACTAGTTGGTTCTCAAATCTTGCAATCATATAAACAGAAAGTATTTGGAAAAAGAAAAATATTAAGAAAATGATTTTTCTCATGTTTGGTTTCACCTTGGAAAATATAAAAGAAACACAATTATAATCAAAATTCCTCCAAATTTTACATATTTTAAAATTCCTTAGTCTTTATTCAATACAGAAAAACAAATAAAATGAGTTTCAATAAACATATAGAATACCTATTTTTTATTTTCCTTTAAATTTTCTTTCATTTCATTTTTTCTCTCTATTTTCATTCCTTAGTTCTTCCGGGCTTCTAAAAAGGAGCCTATATTAATTAATTATGTATTTCTGATCAGGTAGGAAAGATTTAGATTTCCCCTTAGAGCTGCCCTTTTCAGAGATCGAGTGGTGGAAACTCTACCTTGGATTGTTGTAGCAGCGTTTTGAGCCCTAACACTTTATGTTAGATAATACAAGCCAAATTACTTGCTATAACAACAGTTATAGATGATATTTATGATGCATATGGCACTCCGGCTGAACTGGAACTCTTTACAGAAGCAATTGAGAGGTATGATAGATAAAGTTAATTTGCACCTTTGAAGCTGATAAATTTTCGTCAAATTGTACTTAAATTGGGAACTGTTAATTGCTTAATTTTCAGGTGGGACAATGGTAGCTTAGATAGGCTTCCAGAATACATGAGGCCGTGCTATCAGGCTATCTTAGATGTCTACAAAGAAATCAAGGAGAAGGAGAACGCAGAAAGATTTTTCTGTGTCCACCATGCAAAGGAGGTGGTAAGGGTTTCCAAATTATATGTCTTCCCAATTACATGAAATACATAGATTTTAAGGTCATGTTTGGTTCCTGGAAAGTACCAAAGCAAAGAAAAAAAAAATACTGAGGAAAATGATTTTCTTATGTTTGGTTGTCTAATGAAAAATCTAGAAGGATATCAAATATTAATAAACCGACAAGAAATCTGTTTGTTAAGAGATGTGTCTCTAATCTTGTTGGTGCACTAGATGTCGACTAAGTTATGGATCATATGTGAAAACAGTACGATTTTAACATAACTAAAGACACGACAATAAACAACATATATGCAGGGACACAAGAGATTGACATTTGGTTCGCTTCGCTTCACGCCTACGGGTCGAGGCCTAGACACAAAAGATTTCACTATTTTCAATCAAAGTTACAAGTTGGTCCTATATGAGACAAGACTCCCTTTCTCCAACACTCTCTTCGCCTAATTCTCTCATAGTGAAACATAGAATGATATCCCTCATTCTTCCAACATCTAGACTCTCACAAGCCTAACAACATCATTCAACAAGATGTATATAAACCCTCAACATCGAGAGAGTAGGCAATACCTGCAACAGCATTTTAGGGCCCCTCCGCAGCACATCTTCTTCTTCTCTTACATTTTTCGTGCCATTTGCTTCCAAAATGTGTCCCTATTTAATATCCTTTAGGGGATCCTTCCTCAATATTCCCGATGGTATCAAGCTCTGCATCTGGGTCCTAACATGATAGCCGTGAGATCCTGATTTTACTCCATATTCATTACAAATGCACATCTTCCTCCCATAAAATTTAATCAAATACGATCAAATCTTCTAGATTTGATTTGCAAAATATCTCCTCCAATCTTCCTTATTCACCTCCTCGAATATCCTCTCATGATTCGTAATATTATCTCAAATTTGTTTTGACTAAAAATGCTTTGTCCCATCATGCAGCTTGGTCTACCAACTTGTGTACCAACCAATGTGGTAACTTTGAATTATGCTATTGAAGCACATGATTCAATTTTTGCCTAAGCTTTGTTGCGATATTGGATTATTAGCCAAAGATTCTCTATCAGAATTTTCTTCCTATTACTATTCTTCTCTCGTTAGGGCAAATAACTTAATTATAGGAATCTAAGATATATTTTCCTTAGTTTAGAGATATTTCCGTTAGGCAAATAACTTAATTAGGAAATAGCTTGATCAGAGGATCTCTATTTATCTTATAAATATGTACATGTAAAGATACACTATTATGAATAAAAAATATTCTTCTATTTTTATAAGGGTATCGCAGCCACGAAACCCTAAATCATTCTTTTTCAATCCTAAACTATGAGTAAGTCGATTCTCGAACATTTGTCACCAAATCTACCCTCATCATTATTCAACATTAGCGGTTCATCATTCAATTCGGGTGAATTGTATTGATGAATTAACCATGGATCTATGGTCTCAAATGTTAGAGATGCAAATTGTCGAGAAGGAGAAACTCTTTCTTTCATTCGTGGCAACACGTTTCTACCTAAGGAGAAAGATGAAGGCTATTGAAAGTGGTATTCAAACAATCGTAAGGTCAAAAGATGGTTGGGCCGATGTCTATGTCCCCGCAGATTATGAAGCGATACACGCTACCTACCGTGACGCATATATTTGAAAACTCGTTTTTAAAGCCTTTTATGATGGAGCGGATGAATTATAGGTTTTTACCTTGAACTAGAGGGCTTTTTCGCTAAAACAAATGGCGTAATCACTCTATATTATGGAGAACTGAACAAATCTTCATGAGTTGATCATCGCGGATAAGGTGGTCATGGTGGATGAGACAGATATTGCATCCTATCAAAAATTGCTTCAGTGACAAAGGGTGCATATCTTTCTCGCTGGATTAGAGGGTGATTTCGAGCAAGTGTGCGGCGAAATCTTGAGGAAGGATCCTATCCCTGAATTAGAAGAGTGTTATGCCCTAGTTCGCCGCGAAGATGTTCGACGCGGGGTGATGAACGAATAACCTGGAAAATTCCAAGCTTCACCCACGCGGGATCGAAATTGCTTAATCAAAACCGTCCCTCAACACCAACAAGACCAAAAAGGTTTATCCATCCTATGACTCGCTAACGGTGATAAATCATCATACAATGCACCTGTCAGACCAAACCGGTCATACAAAAATAATGCTATGAACTCAAGGATATCCGCACGGCGGATCATAGCCGGATTCCCAAGAAGAATTCAAGGCCTCTCTACTGCTGCAATTGCTGAAACAAAGACGAGGATGATAGCGATGAAAAGTCCTTAAAATATACAGCCAGGTAATGGTGTAAGGTTTTAAATATTTCCACACCTGTTTCTAATAGTGCATGGATAATTGATTCCGGTGCTACGGATCATATGACATTTGATTGTAGACAAGTTTCACCTCTTAAATATTCCTCACAAAATTCTGTTTCCACTGCCAATGGTACCTCAATTCCGATTATTGGGGAAGGATCCTTGTCCCTCACTAACACCTTGAATTTAGATTTTGTTTTGGTTGTTCCCTCTTTGAATTATAATCTTTGTCAGCTTTCAAATGACCACGCCTTTATTTTGTGTTGTCATTTTTGGCTGAATTTTTGTGTATTTAAGGACATCCAGATACGCGCACATTAGTTGTGTGGAAATACTAGGGAAACTGATTATCGGATCAATACCAAAGCCCTTCAGATATTGCGCTGCCAAAGACAGCTCGTTTTAAAATGAAACTTATGATATGGTTATGGCATTGACGCCCGGGGCATGCTTCTTTGGTTACATGAAAAAATTATTTCTAGTTTATTTGCAAACTTTGATGTCTCTAGTTTCAAATGATGTTCGTGGAACTTGCAAAAAGCAATCGCGGCTTCTCGCTTCCATTAACCTTGACTAAAAGTCCAGCTTCCTTTATGATCATACATTTTGATGTTTAGGCCCATCTAAATTTGCTACTTTGGATGGATCGCATGGTTCATTACTTTTATCGATGATTGTATCAGATGACTCTGGGCATGTTTGATGAAGTCTAAAATGAAGTAAACTTGTTATTTCAAAATTTTCTATAAAAATGGTTTATAGTCGCAAGACAATGCATAGGTTCAGTTCTCCTCGCAGCGGGACAATGGGTGAATATTTGAGTTTTGAATTGAAGCAGTATTTGGAAGCCCATGGAACCATTCATCAAACTACTTAGCCCATACACCCCAAATGTAACGGGTGGAGGAGTGGAAAATCGCTGTACTGTCGAGGTTGTTCGTGTCATTGATAGAAGAGCATATGCCTTTATCCTATTGGGGACACGCACTTACTCAAGTAAAGATATTTGATCGAACCGAGTACCTTCCAACACTATTGATTTCCTGACACACCATCCCAGCTATCATTGAAGCACTGCTGCCTCCGCCTATCTAAACTTACCTCCTCATGTCTTTGGGTGTAGCATTTGTACATCTTCATAAGCGTCACCGCAACAAGTTGACACCTCGAGCATTGCGATGTGTTTTTTTAAGGTAGGCTGCTTATCAAAAGGGGTATCGATGCTATCACCCTCCAAGCAAACGAATGTTTGTTACAATGGATGTAGTTTTTCATGAAGACTCGATGTATTTTTCCTCTGAGCCTGAACTTCAAGGGGAGCACCTAGAAGAAGTTCAAGCTCTAGACTATGATTTTCTGATCTCTATAGAAAGGGAACTCTCTGAAGCTGGTAACAATCTGAATGGGAATGAAAAGGAACGCCCTGAACTTGGTAATGAGAATGCTAGTGAATTGATTTGAGGGTATATAAATTTGACCATAGTGGTGATGAACGGATGAAGACATAGACAATGAAGCTGTGGATCAACCTTCTATCTCGAATCTCTCTACACTATTGTAAGCAAATGATACACCAAACCAATCGCCTACTGAGGATGGTCCTGTTGTAGTGTCTGAACCACTAAGAAAACAAGTACCATCGTGTCAAACCAGAGGTATTCCCAAACCCACAAATGAACCCGAACTTTCTAGTAAAGTTAAATATCCCATGAGTCATTATGTGTCTAACCATCGCTTGTCTGAATCAAATAAGTCATTTGTAAATCAATTATCTACTGTATCTATTCCTAATAGTGTGCAGGATGCCTTAGCTGACCCAAGGTGGAAAGCTGTTATGAATGAGGAGATGAAATCCTTGCAGAAGAATGAAACTTGGGAACTTGTTGATCATCTTCTAGGGAAGAAACTAGTTGGATGTCGATGGGTTTATATTGTGGAGCACAAAGCAGATGGTACAATTGAATGTTTTAAAGCGAGACTGGTAGCAAAAGGGTACACCCAAACCTATGGAATTGTTAATATAGATACATTTGCACCTCGTAGTTAAAATCAACACTGCCTGAGTCTTATTATCTCTAGCTACGAACCTGGATTGGCCATTGCAACAATTTGATGTGAAAAACGCCTTTCTTCATGGCGAGTTGTCCTAAGAAGTGTACATGGATTTGCCACCAGGGTGCTTGATACCAAAAGTGCATTGTCAGAAAGTGTGCAAATTAAAGAAATCATTATATGGGCTAAAACAATCTTCGTGAGCATGGTTTGAAGGTCTGTTTAAGTCCATGAGGTCTTTGGTTACCATCGAGTAATTCGCACTACACTTTATTCTTGAAAAAACAACATGGTAAGATCACTACCCTTTATTATGTGTATGTTGATGACATGGTGGTTAAGGTAGAAATAACTCGATGAAAGGAAGGTTCTACAAAGTTACTTGTCAAGCGAATTCGAAATGAAAGATCTCGGTCACTTGAAATATTTTCTTGGGATCGAAGTGTCTCGATCTGATAAAGGGATTTTCTTGTCTCAAAGAAAATATGCTTTTAGGATTTGTTATGGTGAAACTGTATGTCAAGATGTCAACCAACTGATACACAAGTAGAAGAAGGATTGAAGTATGTGTTGAGACTAATAAGTGCTTAAGCTGATAAAGGAGATATCGAGGCTCGTTGAAGATTGATGTACTCGCCCACACTAGGCCAGATCTTTGCAATCTATGCATTGAGTATTGTTAGCCAGTTTATACATAATCCTAGAGAATAAATATTATGAAATGGCAAAGGTGCGCATTTTAAGGTATTTGAAGTCCGCTCCTGGAGAGGGCATTTTGTTCACTGAAAATATAGATTGTCAAAGTGTGGATGCATATAGTGATGCTGACTGGGCTGGAGCAATAGATGACAGACGATCTACTTCGGGGATATTTCACCTTTGTAGGTGATAATCTCGTTACATGGAGAAGTAAGAAGCAGAATTTTGTTGCACATTTAAGCGCAGAGGCTGAATTCTTAGGGTATGTCATCTGAATATGTGAAGCCTGTGGCTAAGACTTATTGATGGATTCGCTATCTCAGGGCAATCGATTCGACTTATTGTGATAATAAAGTGTATGTGATATTGCTCATAATCCAAAGATAATAAGATTCGCACAAAGTATGTGGAGGTAGGACAGATTCTTCATTAAGGAGAATTGATGAGAAATTGTCGTAGTTGCTCTAAGATTCATCCAGATCAATTGGTCGATATCCTCACCAAAACCGCTTTCAAGTCGAAAGTGTTCTCAAAAGTTTTTGGGCAGCATGTGTGACATCTATGCACCAACTTTGAGGGGAGTGTTATGATATTGAATAGTCAAAGATTCTCTATTGTAATTCTTTCCTATTACTATTCTTCTTGCTAGGTAAATAACTTAATTATAGGAAACTATTATATTCTTTCTAGTTGAGATATTTTCTCTGTTAGGCAAATAATCATTATAGAAATAGCTTGATTGTAGGATCTCTACCATCTCTATAAATATGTACATGTAAAGATACAAAATTATTATGAATAAAAAATATTCTTTCATTTTACAAGGAAGCTTATGACGAGAAAATAAATATCTCCACATAAACTACTTAGAAACGTATATATTTTTTAATTATTTAATCATTATATTGATGAATTAAAATAAATAAAATGGGTTAGAAGTAGCAAATAAAAATAATATATTGGACTTAACTCTATTTTTATTTTCTTTCATTTTTATTTCCTTCTACTTTTCATCTCTATTTTCTTTCTCTTACATTTTCCCTTAGTTTCTATTTGGAACGAGGAAAGTACATAGAAAGCAAAAGTGGAAAAAGAAAATTTGGAGGAAAATAAAAAATTAGTTTAATCTTAATAAATTAATTCTATATGTTTATTCAAACTCAAGGATTTAATTTTTCTTTCTATTATATATGACTAAAAATTTTAAAATATGTAAAATTTTGAAGAATTTTGATAATATTTGATTTTCTTTTATATTTTTTGGAGTGAAACCAAACATGAGAAAATCTTGTTCCTTAGTAATTTTTTTTCTTTCCCTAGCTAATGCTTTTTGTGTTCAAAACGAAGCCTTAAATTTTTTGAGAACATAACATAACCTAACTATTTGTTTGGTGAATATATTCCAGATTAGGTGCGTGTGTTGTTCGAGCTTACCATAGTAATGTGAAGCCAAGTGGTTCCATAGGAAATTATGTGTACTGACGCTAGAAGAGTACTTGCATGTTGCACTAGTAACTGCTGATGTCACTTGGTTCACTATCATCTATTTTGTTGAATGGGGAAGGGATGGCAACAAAGGAGGTCTTTACTGGTGTTAAACCCTAAGATCATAAAATCTACCTCCACAATTATTAGGGTCATGGATGATATGGCTTCACACAAGGTACTACTACTCTTTCATATTCAAAAGGCAATATGAATTTATTAATTATCTGTTAGAATATGTCTCAAATTCCTATTTAATATTAATTAATTTTTGTAAAGAGTATTTTATAGGATAATTCATAGTTGTTATATTATTGTAATATCATGCATGTTTCCTTATAGAATAAGGAAAGCTTTTAAAAATATCCCTATAAATATTATGGGTCACGAGGGGAAAAAGTAATGAGAGATGGGCTTGTAAAGACTATCAAAAGAAAGTTTTGTGATGTATTTTCTCGGTATTATGGGTATCCTAAGGTTTTGTGAATTTTTTTTATTTTGCTTAGTCATCGTAATACTTTAATATTCCAATCTTGTTCTTTGTGTTTTCAATAATAGTGAAAATATTCTCTCATCCTTGGATGTAGGCATAATTGGCCAACCATGTTAAAACCCTCATGCATTTTATAACATTATCATTAATTTTGTTAATATCCCATATTGGTCTTTGTATAGTTTGAGCAAGAAAGAGTACATGCTGCATCAAGTGTTGAATGTTAAATGAAGCAACATGGTTTCTCGTGAGCAAAGATGTATACCAAGAGCTTAACAAGTGAGTCGAGAATGCATGAAAGATGTAAACCATGGTCGCCTCGCACTCATCAAGCATTCCAATGCATCTCCTCGCGTGTTCTCAACTCGTAAGTACTGGAGGGATTTCATTTATGGAGAGCGTAAGGATATATTCACGATCAGTTGAGATGCAATGAATGATCATATCACATCATTGTTCGTCTATCCTAAGTGCCTATATGAGAGTGAGATTTGGGATATGCTAATCAACCTCTTGGCGCTGCTACTTTGTTTTAACCTTTTGTCTTGGAGTTCTTTCTTCTCGCACTTTGTGTTGTCTGCATTATATGTGGTTTTTTCACTTGGTGTCTGTAGGGTTTTTTCTTTTCTTGGTTGTTTTTTTCTCAAATAAGAGTTATTTATAATTGTTCGTAATGGTGATAGATGTAATTGTGGTTCCAAATTTGGAAAAGAATTTATATATTGTAGTTGGGAAACTAACTTTAACTTCATTGGTTTGATTTTGTTATTATGGGATTTACATGGGAAGGACATTAGTGAAAGGAGAAAAAAGGTTGGACTGCTTGTTCTAGATGAAACTGAAAGCGATGGGTTGAATATCCAAATTTAGAGACACTCGCCTGCTCTCTCTAAGTAAAATGAAAATCATCGACTATATGCCTTAGTTGTTGAATGAGAAAGAACTAAAAATTTCCAATTTATCATTTGAATAAAAATATCAAGATACCAAATTTGAAAATAATATGTAGATTTTGGGACTTACCTCAGCTTCAAACCGATATTTGCTGCATGCAATCTTGTGGATTATGATCATTCTATGGTTTCTTTACATCTATCTATACAAGATGAAAATTTTCTTTAGATACCATGTTAAAAGTGTCCTACTACTGATTTGGCATATTGAACTCGATTGATATTGGAATCCTTGTTTCTCCATCTCTTCCTCAATTTCTTTGTACACACTAAGAGTTCCACATAAAAAGAGTTTCATATATTCCTGAAGGTGATCTTTTAATTATATCCCACCTGAAAATAAATTACATGTACTGATGGTTATTACATAAAGTATAAATTATGAAGATATAAACCTTTTGATGGCCTTGATGAAGAGCTTTAGTTCTACAAGTGTGCTATTATTTTTGCTATAATTGATCTAGCTTGACATATCGAGGCTCAAAGTACACCCCAAAGTGTCCGTATAGCCTTCTATCAATCTATCTTGTGCAAAAGGTAGCTTTGTAGCAAAAGTCTACTTCTTTCCACCGCATAAAATTCATTGTAAGTGAAGAAAGACTCTCGAGTCTTGTATATACTAAAACTAAACATTACATGCACAAGATGAAGGCTTATATAAGCTAAGCTATACAAATCTAAAAATGGAAAATATAGAATTTCCATATATACATATATAATAATCTAACATCCCCCCTCAAACTCATGGTGGTTTAACAGAAACCATTTTGAGTTTGGAAGCTAAAGCTCGAAAAGTTCCTAAAGGAAGGGGTTTGGTGAAGATATCACCTTAATCGATCCCGAGAGGAAAACAGATCGGGTGAGGTAATTTTGAAGGAGATGATGACGAATGAAGTGACAATCAATCTCAATATGTTTAGTACGTTCATGGAAGACATCATTATGAGCAATTTGAATAAGACTGACATCACAAAGGAAGCTTAGCTTGCGGGAACAATCAACACCAAGATCCCGTAGTGTCCAACGAACTAAATAAGTTCACCGTAGTAGCTCAAAGGTTTCTATATTCTCGTCAAGGTTGAACGCAATGACGTTTATTTCATGCTTCTCTAAGAGATAAGAGAATCAATGAAGAAAACAATATTCGTAGTAGCATCAACGGGACAACGGGATTACCCGCTTCAATTTGTATCCAATATGCCCAAAGAGTTAATGAAGAATGGGTAGATGAGATCATCAAATATGGTGCCTTAGATATCAAATATCTTGAGAACAAAGAAGATAATGAGGAGATCTAGGCAAACTATAAATCGATCGACTACATGAACCGTGATAGGAAAATATTGTGTGTGGCGAGTAACAAAGGAGATAGATTAGACTTCTAACAAGCCGTTCAGAGAGTAGCATCAGATAGTGATTCACCATCATGAGAATTGAGGCGACAGTTATACTCAATATGTGACGCCCCCAACTCGGCATAGGGTGTCAAGTGAGGGGTCATTTTTTTTTTCCTTCACGTATAAACTTTAAGTTAGTTCATTCATATACAAGCTCCATATATGGAAGTGTTCAACATTTACAATATTTACATTGGTTTACAAAATTTCATGTACAAAATAGACCTAAAGGTCTTCCAGTGGGCACCTATTGATGTGTGGCCTTTGACTGCTGATGTGGATTGCTCCCGGTCCTCCTGTTTCCTCTTTCCCCAGACCACACGGATTGAACACCCGTACTAAGCTTTACGCTTAGTGGGAATTAATACACATGGATGACCTCTATTAAGGGTCACCACACTTCTATACAAATGCATATAACACATATAACATTTACGTATTCCTTATCATTTCTCATATATATACTTCTTCATAACCGCTTCATTTCTTATCATCTTCCATATACTCTTCTATGTCATCTTCAGACTTTACTTCTTGTTCTTGTAATCAGATACTATCATCAGATAGCAAAGGCGCTTCTCATATCAAGGTCATATTCTCTAGCATTTCATTTGCATATACCTCGCTATTTCTTTTATGTTTCATGTCTCGTATAACCTAGAAGTGGATACAGGAAACTATAAGGCCCGAAGGCGCTTATACTCACTGCGGTGAAACAGCTGGGTCTATAAGGGCCCGGGCAGCGCCGCATTAATGCACGAGACAATGACCATTTATAAGGGCCCGGCGTTGTGGTGACCCTTTGGGCCACCCGTGATCCAAACGGATCTATCTCATCGACCAATCTGTGGCGATATCGAATCCTGTATGTCGCATGACTGGGTTTTCCTAATAGGCATGCCCATCTATCCCTACCGTGTTCTAAGGCATAATCAATATGTATTTTTATGTTCCAGATATTTCATATTCGAATAATTATTGTCATTCTGAAATCATATATGATATATATACAATCATTTATTCATATCTTGCATTTTTCATATCTTCATTATATGCATAAATAACTATGCTTACCACATGTATGCTTATAGTTATTTATGAATTCATACAGGTGTTCATAATATGAATAACTTTGGTTACCAGAGTGCCTACTATTTTTCATGATTCTGAATCCATATGAGTTCCACTTTATCAAGCCATATATGGATGAATTCTCTGACTCAATGGATTTCCATAGAAACCAAGAACACCCGAAACGGAGTTCGGATGAAGGAGTTATGACCTTCCGCAGAGTCATACGCAGTGACACCCAAAATGAGCTTAACCCCGGGAATCGATCGAGTCTCGACCTTGGTAAACTCCGTCTAACACCGGTCTGACACTCTATCTTCTGTCAGGCATGTGAATGGATTCTGACTCAATGGGTTTTCCATATGAGTCCAAGAACACCCAAAACGGAGTTCGACGAAGGAGCCATGACCTTCCGTTGGAGGTCATACGTAATCACACCCAACCGAGCCGACTCATGTGATGAGGTCTGGGCTGACTCTACAGGATGAGGCCCATCGACCTCTACAGATGAGGTCCGTTGACTCTACAAGATGAGGTCTGCTAATCCCTCAACAAGATGAGGTATGCTAACCTCTGGCGCATGAGGTCCTGGGCTGACCTTACAAAGATGAGGTCCGGCCGACCTCAACCTGATGAGGTCCGTCGACCTCACGCAGATGACCTCTGAAAAGGACCATAACTCGTCTACGTGATGTCTGAATTAAGAAATTCAGTAATCCTAACATAAGTTCATTGATGTGGCTACAAATTACTAGGAAGGGGACTCACTTCCAAATTCCTTTATTTCATACCCAAAAATCAATTCTAAGGTCCGCGAAGGACCCGAACCCGGCCGAACTCGACCGACCAGAGCCTAGCTGAGCCGACCTGGTAAAGGACCATAACTTGGTCTACAGAGGTCCAAATTGAGAAATTCAAAATCCTAACATCAAGTTCATTGATGTGGCTACAATTTACTAGAAGGAATAACTTCCAAATTCCCTTTATTTATTACCCAAAAATCAACTCTAAGGTCCAGCTAGTTGACCCAAACTGGCCGAACTGACCCGACCAGATCTAGCTGAGCTGACCTCGGTAAAAGGACCATAACTTGGTCTAAAGAGGTCCAAATAGAGAAATTCAAAAGCCTAACATCAATTTCATTGATGTGGATACAATTTACTAGAAGTACTCACTTCCAAATTCCCTTTATTTCTTACCCAAAAGAAGCAGTAAGAACCGCTACGTGATCAAAAAATACATAAATTTATTTGGTTCAAATTGCAACCAAATTTCTATCCCAAAAACACAACTAGGAGCGCCTTAGAACCTTTCAACTCAACCCTACACGAATGAGTTTAAGAGTCTCTAAACCCAAACCATACACAAGATAGAGGGTTCTAAACCATGTATCTAAACTTTCTAGACCAAAACTAGACTTCCATACTCCCATAGTTTCCATACAAAACTATACTCAAATTCCATACCAATACTCATAGTTCCATACAACCCAAGACATGTATCCATACCTGTGATCTTCTTTTTCCTTTCCTTCTTTCTTCTTTTCTTTTTTCTCTTTCTTTCTCTTTCTTTCTCTTTTCTTTCTCTTCTTCTCTTATCCATGTTCGCTTCTCCTTCTCCAAGACCAAAATGAGATATTTATTTTGGTCTTATCCTTATTCGACCTTATCCCCTTTTATTTCACTTTGGTCCTCCAACTCTTCTTAATATTTGCAATTCAACTTATGATATTTTACAATAGCCTCAAATCTTTCTTATTATTTTTAATTTAACTTATGCATATTCCTACTTTTGTTTTTATCTTTATTTTATTCCCATTAAATATATCACATTTTCTTTATTATACCCTAAACATGTTATAAACTACAGTGCTAATTTGGGGTGTTACACAATAGGTACCGACTATCTTTGCTATCGCGATACTATCTCTCTAGAAATCAGGATCAGAAGTATACTTGGCCCGAGTAAGATAATAACCATCTATAGAAGAAGAAATTTCTAGACCAAGAAAGTAATTAAGAGAACCGAGATCTTTCATTTCACCATCAACCAAGAAAGTGCTTTAGATCCCGAATACCCCCAGAGTATCATCACCGTAATAATCATATCATTGACATACAAGAGTAGAATAATAATACCATGGATTAAAACCGCTCAGAAAAAGAGCTATATCAAAAGAACTGCTTGAAAAACCATGCTAAGAGATAGTAGAATTGAACTTTGCAAACCATACTAAGGAGCTTGTTTAAGACCATAAAGTTCCCGCCGTAGTCGACATACTCTGTGAGGGAACCCCGAAGGGTGAGAATAACCAGAAGGAAGCTTTATATAGACTTCCTCTGATAGTTCACCATTAAGAGAAGCATATTTGACATCCATCTGAAAGAGCGACCATTTGCGAGCCGCAGAAATGGCAATAAGAGTCTTGACAGAAGAAAGTTGTTTTCACAGTGAGCAAAATTCTCCTCATAATCAATCCCATACTCCCCGAGTAAAACCCCGCATATGTATATATGGCAATTGGGTATATTTTACTTTAGATTTGTATAGCTTAGCTTATATAAGCCTTCATCTCAGATATGTAATAATATACGCTTTGATATATACAAACATCTTTCAAGTCTTTTCTTCATGGTATCGTGAAATAGGTTCTCTCGATTTTCTTCCGGTTGTTCATGGTCTAGGCATTACAGCCACCATATAACTTATTTTTCTCGCGAACACCACTGTTTGCTCTTTATTTCCTACCTTCGATAGCCTAAAATTGAAGTTACAGGTCATTTAGAGGTAGATCTTTGAGATGATCACATCCTGTGCAAAGAGCCGAAAAACGGCCTCCCACGCGGCCGGGCCACGCACCGCCAAAAAGTCCCCGAGTTGTCCCACTGTCGCATAAGTACTGTTAAAAAGAGCCGCATCGTATCCACAAGCGCCAAGGCGGAACTTCACACGTCTTCAACCTCGTAGGGCTTACCGCCGTACCTTCATCGCCACCTCTAAGTCCGACTACCACGCCCACGCCCGCGCTTATCGCCTGCGTCTACGATTCGCGGCCCGTTGACTACACCACGTTATCTCGCTGGATCGCGCCAACAATACGCTTTACCATTGGCCTAAAAATTTGACCAAGTGCATTCGACTTATTTTTATGTCGATTCCATTTTATCACTGCTTTTTTATTCCAGAATTTAGATATTCCGTGTGATGAGATTACTGCTCGATTTATGTTATTTTTTTATGGAGATAATTTTGTTTCGATGGTCTCAAGCCATGTGCAAGATCCAAAGGCCGCAAGTCGCGGGCTTTACGTCTCCTCGCAATCGTCCCATTCCGTAAAAGTGACAATGAAACCGATTCGCCTATGCCATTCGGATCGAGGATCGGGGAAAGTGCTAATCATCAAATCATCACCTGGTTTCGTATCACATCTATTCCATCCATTGTTGATGAGTTTGGCAACCTTGATATCGCTTAAAGAAGCTCGGGACTTACTGCTACTCGCAGATAAGCCGGATCGAAAGTGGTGTCAGAATCTCAAGATCACACGCAAACTTTTTCAGATTTGTCAGGAACCAGGTGAGCGAATCACTATATATCACAAATTTACCGAAATCCACTGGGATTAATTAATTGCATCCGAACCAATTCTTCCTAATTCGTTGACACCAATTTGGTTTATGTTTACCATGAACAAGGATCGATCAAGCTAGCTTCTCATGGGGCTTCGTGATGAGCTTGAATAAGCCATGTCATGGCCTCTACACTAACTGCTACCAACGCCTCACAAGCTATTCATAGTTAGCTCAGATGATGAGACACGTCGATCGATCCCATTTCTACACATCATGGTCTCGCTTACCCAAATAACACTACAAACCCGCACTCTGCTTTTTCCTCTACAGTTCATCTACTTATGTTCAAAGGCAAGTGGGAATAACGCGTATTTACTATAATAATAAGAAAGCCTCTTCTTATCTACGCTTCTCAGTTAACAAAGGTCAGCCCTCACAGCTGCTACACTCGTCAACAGATTCTTCATAACATTGCTTCTTTGACCCAATTAAATTTATTAGTTTTGACTCTCTATTCAAGTCTGATCCCAATTTTCCAAAAACATCTCTATGAAACTAATAATATGGCTAATCAGTTAATTTTCCATCTTCAAAGGCATCCAACACGCTTCTATGATATCAAATACTTTCTCCTACATGGCTCATGATTCTACTCTTGGTCGTAATCATATGACTTCTACTAATGTTGTCTCTTCACACACTTCTCCACTTCTCTCCCTACCATATATACCGCAAATGGTTCTCCCATGCATGCCTCATCTGGGTAATGTCTCACGTCAAATCTCGGCTGCTTCCAATGTTTGAATTAAATCTCCAAATTCACTCATAATCTTCTATCCGTTGGGAAACTCATCGGAACTTGGTTTTCTTAACCTTTTCTTCACTGGTGGTCGTGGCAAGATTCTAAGACGACAGACTGCTAGACTCCGCCCATAAGGTTAGAAGGTCGCTTGGAGTCATCTTTCTTCATTCACTGGTCCTCGTCTCTACTTTTGCCAACTCAAGATAGAGCACCTCTTCTCTTACTTTATGGCATTCTCACCTTGGTCATGCATCTATCTCTAGGGTTAAACAACTAGTTTCTAGGGGTTTGTTAGGTTCTGTTTCAAATAAGAGTTTTGATTGTATGCCTTGTCAATTTGACAAACAAACCGTTTACTATTTAATAACAAGTGTTTATCATGCTTTCTCCTTTGATCTACATGCACCATAAAACATCATCAAAAAAAATGTTATTCATTATGATGTATGGGGCCCTTCTTAGAATACCTCAAAATATACCTTAGCGCTGACATGTTTAGGTATAATAAAGTAAAAGTATATTTATCCGATAAAAATAAAATTGGGAAAAGAACTTGGAATTAATACAACGCTTAAGGGTAATTAATATTTACTAATTCATGACCTAAGGGTCATAATTAATAAGTTCATATGCCAAAGTAGGATTTTGATAAATTGAATAGAGAATAAACTCCAAAGTGAGGACCAAAGGGTAATAAAAGAAAGATATTAGGAATAAAATAGGAAGAAAATTTGTGAAGAGACAAGTGGCTCAAGGAAAGGAGGAGGAAGTTTCCTCCTTGGAAAGTGAAATAAAAAGGGGATAAGATCAAATAAAGATAAGACCAAAATAAATATCTCATTTTGGTCTTGGAGAAAGAGAGAGCAAAAACGGATGAAGAAGAAGAACAAGAGAAAAGAAAAGAAGAAAGAATGAAAGGAAAAAGAAGATCAAGGTGTATGGAACTACTTTAAATTTTAGTATGGAATTTGAGTATGGGTGTAAGGAGAGATAGGAATATTTATATGAAAAACTAAGGGTGTATGGATACATGTCTTGGGTTATAGGGAACTATGAATATTTGTATGGAAATATGGGTGTATGGAATTTGGGTATGGATTTGTATGGAACTTGTCAAGTTCCGTATGGAAAGTATCGAAGTTTGTACAATAGTATGGGTTTGTCTAGTTTTGGGTGTAGAAAGTATAAATACATGGTTTGGAGACTCCCAAACTCATTTCTGGTTAGGGTTGAGTTGAGAAGAGTTCTAAGGCTCCTATAGGTGTGTTTCTGGGGAAGGTCTAGTTGCAAGTCAACCAAGAAATTTCCCTATTTTGATCATACTCGCGAGTCTGACTTTAGAATGGGCTTTGGGTCGCAACAAGGAATTTTGGTAGTAAGTCCTTCGTAATTGTAGCCACATCAATGAAATTGATGTTAGGATTTTGAATTTCTCAATTGATCCCCTCAGAGACCAAGTTATGGTCTTTTTACTCTGAATAGTCTAACGGGCGAGAGGTCAGCCCATAGAGGTCATGCAAAGAGAGATCGCAGACTCATAGCAGGGTCAGCAGACCTCATCCTGTAGAGGTCAGCAGACCTCATCCTGTAGAGGTCAATAGACCTCATCCTCGCAGAGGCCGGCCAGACCCCATCCTCGTAGAGGTCGCACACCCTCATCCCGTAGCGGCCGCTCGTGTTAGGTCGTCTGGTTGACCACGTGCATGACCTCCAACTCGGAAGGTCATAACTCCTCTGCTCAACCTCGATTCAAGTGTTTGGACTCTATGGAAAGTCCATTGAGTCAAGAATCCATTGATATGACTGAGGAGGATATTAGGCTTGCATCAAGGTGTTAGACTGAGCTCACCGAGGTCAGGGTCAGCTCGTCCAGCTTCAAAGATTTGATCACGATGACCTCCAACTTCGGAAGATCATAACTCCTTCGTTCGAACTCCGATTCGGGTGTTCTTAGACTCTATGGAAAGACCATTGAGACAAGAATCCATTTATATCTCTGGAGGAGGATATTAGGTGTCAGACTGAGGTGTTAGACGTAGCTCACCGAGGTCAGGTCAGCTCATCCAGTTCAGGATTTGACTACGTATGACCTCCAACTTCGGAAGGTCATAACTCATTCTTTTGAACTCCGATTCGGGTGTTCTTAGACTCTTTGGAAATCCCATTGAGTCAAGAATCCATTGATATGCCTTAGGAGGATATTAGGTGTCAGAACGAGGTGTTAGACCGAGCTCACCGAGGTCAGGTCAGCTCGTCCAGTTCAGGATTTGACTACGTATGACCTCCAACTTTGGAAGGTCATAACTCCTTCGTCCGAACTCTGATTCAGGTGTTCTTAGACTCTATGGAAAGCCCATGGAGTCAAGAATCCAGAGGATATTAGGTGTCAGACCGAGGTGTTAGACCGAGCTCACCGAGGTCAGTCGCCTTTTGTCCGGGCTCAGATTTGACTACGTATGACCCTCCAAATTCGAAGGTCATAACCTTCATCCGACTCCGATCTGGTGTTCTGGACTTAAAAGCCCATTGAGTCAAGAATACGCCATACATATTATGATAAAAGTGGAACTCATATTAGTCCATAAATAAGGAAAACAAAGAAGAAGATATGATAATCATAGTATATCATGCATAATATAAGATAGATATATATAAGATAGATAAAAGTACAAGTACGTGTATAAGTACCTCCGCATAGGTATAAGTTCAGAATTTACGAGATAGACTGGTTCGATAAAGTACAAGTAAAACGCATAAATATAGGAAATGTATTGGCGTATATGTCATAAGATATGATAGTCTAATTAAGTACATGAAGATATAAGTGGTCAAAGATAGATGTTACTGTGAATGAGTACATGTACACGAATGATAGGTATATATGAATATATGAATGAGTAAATGCATGCATGATAAAAATATAGGAATATATGTATTATAGAGAAATATGAGAACCGTAATATGAAGCTACATATATGAGAACGAATACAGATTTAAAGTAATGATAGTATATATTGCATAAGCAATCATGATAACAATAGTTATTCATGCTTATGAGATATGTACAGAAAATGTAATAAAAACTGATTGTCTGTGTCTGACCAAGTAGAGGGATAGATTGGCATGCCTATTAGGAAAAATAAGTCTGCAGCATACAAGTTCTGTTATGATATCGAGGCCCCGTTAGGGTCGATGACATAGATCCCGTTTGGATCACGGTGGCCCCGAAAGGGTCACCACAGCGCCTTCGGCCTTTTTATAGAGGATCTATTGTCTCGCATTAATGATAACAATAGCCTCCGGCCCTAATAAGACCACGCTTCATACAAGGAGTACAGCGCCTTCGTGCCCTTATAAGTTTCCCTATATATCCACTTTGGTATTTACAGTATGAAACATAAAATAAATGATTTGAATATGACATGTGGAAAGATATGATATGATATGAGAAGCACAAAGTAATCGCTATGTGATGATAAGTTCTCAGAACATGAGCTTATACAATCCGACATGATATATAGAAATTATAAGAGTGTAAAATAATCTCAAAAGTTATTATGAAAGAGAGTAATACAAAGTATAACATGAATACAAAGATATGAAATTAGTACGTGAAGATAAGTTCAGAATATGAGATTATAATGATCCGACGTGATATATGAAAATGTATAAGAATGTAAAATGATCTCAAA
Source organism: Tetrastigma voinierianum (assembly GCA_016808115.1). Classification (NCBI taxonomy): domain Eukaryota; kingdom Viridiplantae; phylum Streptophyta; class Magnoliopsida; order Vitales; family Vitaceae; genus Tetrastigma; species Tetrastigma voinierianum. The sequence continues at coordinate 127,020 of JAEQBH010005034.1, forward strand.
AGTTAATATGGATAATACAAAGACGGGAAAGAGTACGATGATAGCATGATCACAAGACATAAAAAATAAAGACATGAAAATAGAACATAACAAATGGTATATAGTATATAACCATGAAAGTAATATATGTATAAGAATATGACATGCACATAATAGGATATGTAATATGAACCATTAGAAAGATAATAGATCAAATGATAAGTACTAGAATAAGAAATATATGATAAGAAATATATGATAGACATACCTAAATGAATAGAGGGAACATGCTATGAACACATGATAGAAATGCATAAGTGCTAAGAACGATAGAGATAAGTAAAGGATGACAGCTAATAGAATACAAAGAAAAGTATAGATGTGGAGTTATGTCAAAGACAGAACATGTGACATGCAATAGGAATGTAAAGATGATAAATAATAAAAAGTTATATGAATTTGTATAGATATATGAAATGCATATGTATAAGCTTGTGACGGTCACCCTTGGTGGTTGTCCATGCTTATGTTCCCACTAAGCCGCAAAGCTTAGCACTCCGTGTTCAATCCGCAGTAATGTATGTAAAGACAAGGATAGAGTGACGTAGACATCCCACATCGCAGATAAAGCCAAATGTGAGATAGGTAAGCCACCGCATCGCCTCGCGATCTCGATGTTTTGTATTAGAAAAATGTACATGTATAAGTAAATGAGGACTCAAGATATGTGTATAATTCTGATGGACACCACTGTGGTAGTTCTTTTGTAAATGAAAATGATTTTTGTTATTACGTAAATTATTTTGTATACCTTACGTGTACAGTTCGGGCTGAGAAAGAACTCCACAACGAGTCCCAATAGATAGTCTCGCGCCTCGACTCTGCGCCCCTGGATCCATTCGGCCTGACGGAACGGCGGTGACACTCTTCCACACTACTCGTGGTGGGTCACGTTATTTTGTTATTTTGTGGATGATTTTTCTCGATATACTTGGATTTATCTCTTCAAAAATCATTTTGAACTTTATCAAGTATATCGTGACTTTACCAAAATGATTGAAACATAGTTTTCTAATCCTATCAATGTTTTCAGATCTGATAATGCCCAAGAATATAAAGCCCATGAATTTACTTCTATTCTACATCAATTTGGTATTGTTCCTCATTCCTCTTATGCTGGCACTTCTCAGCAAAATGGCAGGATGAGCGCAAACTTCGTCATATTCTTGATGTTGTTCGTGCTACTCCTATTGTCGCTTCTACTCCTTCTCAGTTTTAGGGGGAAGCTACTCTTACTGCCATTTACACCATCAATCGGTGTCCTACTCCCATTGTTCAGAATCAAACTCCTAATGATCTGTTGTTTGGTTCTACTCCCTCCTATGACTTACTTTTAGAGCTCCCGGATGTCTATTTTGTTCTTCTTCTTCAAGATCATGAAAGAAACAAACTTCGCCTCGCTCTCGTTTGTGTTGTTTTCGGTATGGAATTGGTCAAAAAGGTTCATGGGTGTTATGGATCTCATTAGCAAACGTGTTCGTGGTTTCTTGGATATGTATTCAAACACAAAAATGCTCTTACCAATTTTACGCGCTCTGCTTCCCCTATTTCCTCGATCGATCCTCTCCCCGACCTTCGAGGAGTCCCTACTCTATATCCGAGCACCCACCCCCCTCGTATCTTCCAGTTTCCTCTACTTTGATGTTCCTTCTCATGCATCTAATGAGCCCCACATCGATCATCGACGCGCCCACTAATACTGCCGCACTGTGGATTCACATCCTTTCCACTTCATGCACTACCGCTCCCATCGGTAACTACTCTTCCTTTTCACCTTCGCAGGACTTCTATTGCTTTTCCGCTCTTGCCTTTCCAGGAACCTCAGACTTTTCATGAGGCTTCCTCTAACCCTTTATGACAGCAAGCTATGAAAGAAGAGTTAGATGCACTATATAAGACTGGAACATGGGATCTAATTGATCTTCCCTATGGAAAATCTGCTATCGACTGTAAATGGGTTTATAAGATCAAGACTCGGTCGGATGGCACTGTTGATTCAAGGCTCTCGCTTTGTTGCCGTGGGTTTTATCAGAGTATGGGATTCCCCGAGGAGACTTTTGCTCCTGTGGCTCGACTTTCTTCTATAAGTATTTGCACAGGGAATAAAATGAGAAAGCTTAGAATGTATATCCGCTTAGTGATTTGAAAGCATACCTAGAAAGGTTGCTTATCTCTTCCTTGTGTAGGGGCTAAAATAGATTGAAATCTAACTTTGTTAGCTTTAGTCGAGTTGTCATGCCAAGTTTCATCCTGGTAGATAGGTTTTGCACACATGATAACATATATCTAGCACACATGAATTTTGGCCATAGAAAAATACGTCTATATGGTCAAAAGAAAAAAAAATGCAAAGCGAAAAACGAAATAAAAGGCCTATACATTTAAGCCGTAGAAAACCTGTTCCATATCCAATGTAGAATTTCAAAATTCCAAGAAATATGCGGTTCTGGGGTCAAAATTTTAAATTAATTAATTTGGATAGTATATTGGTAACCAATAGTTTTTCTTTAAACCAAAGGGGCAAGAGTTCAATATAGAAAGTGTCAAGAAATGTGTGTTGTTGACTAATAAAACATGTTCATAATGTCAGGTTGCTCGATTATTCAATATATTATATTAAAAAATATAATGTATTAAGAACATGAATATGCTAGTCGACATCCAACTTATCTATCCAATAAAGCAACAAACCATCCTAGCCAACATCACTCAACAGGTGAACTTTTTAATATTACTTATTTAATATACTTTGCAGTTTATGTTTGGTTTCTAGAATATATTTTAATTTAATGTTTTTTTCAATACTTATCAAACAGTCCATATGCCTCTCCACGATTATCAATGCTCCCATACTAGCACTTTATTGTGAACTGTCAAATCATGCAGACAAATATTATTCCATTATATAAATAAAAATATTTTATATAGATGACAAATATTTTATATTATGCTACTCATTTATTTAGATAATACAAAAAGTAACGGTTCACCTGTTGCAAACTATTCATCAGTAATGTGTAGTACTTGATGACAAAATATTTTATATAAATAACGATCAACTTGCTTTAAAAAACCCCAATCTGTGTATCTTAGGGTGGCGTTTGTTTGTTCTTTCTCAAGGATAACTATAATTTTATTCTGAATAATGTTTTATAGAATTAAGTATTTTATTTTAAACTCTATTTTTAATTTTTATCTAAATTTATAGAAAATAATTATTTAAAAATAAATAGTTTTATTTAATTAGAATGAAAGGAATTATGAGAATTTCAATTGAATCATAAAATATATCATTTCTCATATTTGAAGATTTGGATTTTCTTAATAGAAAAAATTAAAAAACATTAAGAAAAAGCCAAATAACCAAATAACCAAATATTTGGTTTTTATTCATCCAAAAATTTCAAAAATTCAACAATAAGTCATGACAATTCAGAAAACAAACATAATGAATTCTAAAATCTAAAAGAAAAAAAAAAAAAAAAAAAAGCGAATTTACTCATAATATCACTTGGTAACATATGTTCTTTATTCCTTACCTAGTTATAAACCGGAAGTAGATGGGCCAACCGTACTGAACTATGGTCACATGCAAAAGAAACGATAGGACTTAGTTGATGGGTTTCAATAGTTTTTTTTTTTTTAATGTATATTTGGAGAGGGAACATAAAATCCTAGAAAAATTTTTAAGCAAACACTAATAGCTTCAACCCACATGGAAGCTAGACTTGTTGTGTATTATAAAGCAAATTCACATCCCACATTGAGATTATGTATAAGAAATAAATGGATCCTTGTCTACAGTATTGGTATGATCTTTGTCTTTAAGTAAAAACCATAATGGTTATGTTTTTGCTTTCTCAAAGGCGTCATGCAATGGAGATATTGTCCACACTTCTTAACTCAAAAATCCTCTTTAGTTCTAAATTTGTCTTAATTAAGACCTTAGAGTTGTGGTCTCTATTTTGTACTTGATTATGATTCGAATAGCCTGTCTATGGCAGGGGGTGGATCATAGTTCTAGCCAAGGTGTTCAATTAACACAAAAAACAACCTTTATAAGTATATTTTTGGCCACTACAAAAAAAATTATTAGTTGGAACCCAATCCAGTACCTGTCAATATCATTGGATCTATACAATATTTTTTCTATAGGATGGATTTTGAATTTTTATGACCTGTAAAATGCAAGGAAATGTTGGCCATGTTGGCCATGTCTACTCCTGTAAAATTATTTTTTCTATAGGGTAGATCATCCTTGCAATTGTCTACTTCCGAGAAGGAAATGTTGGCCATGGTCAAGTTAATTCGAAAGTGGAAACCTTATCTCCTAAGCAAACCATTTACATTCCACACAGATAAAAAAAGCCTTAAGTATTTGCTTGAGTAGCAAATCACCATCCCAACCCAGACTCGATGGCTTCCCAAGATCCCTGGGTATGACTATGAAATTGAATACAAGTGCAGGCCAAAGGAAATCAGGTCGGTGCTCTCTCTACAAGTAAGTGTTTCAATTCACATCCATTTCCTCACCACATGCAAATTGGTGGCCAAAATTACAAAAGGAGGTACAACATGACCCTTTTTTTAAAAGTAGCACACAATCCCTACATCAACTTGTGCGACAAGATGCGTTTGGTTAAGAAACAACATAATCTACTTGAGCCCCACCTCAACCTTCATCCAACATATGATTGCAAATTGTCATTCCTCACAAATTCATGGACACTTTAGGTACAATAAAACTCTCTATCGAATCAAGCTTAGTTTTTGGTGGCTTAACAGTATAACACTGCCTATCAACAATACAACACTAATTCCATGAAACCAGCCGGCATACTACAACCATTACCCATTCCAAACTGGACATGGACTGAAGTGTTAAGGGATTTTATCGAATGACTACTACCGTATATTAATAGTTGTACTATCATCATGATGATTGTTGATTGCTTAATCAAATATGGCCATTTTGTTTCCTTAAAACACCCATATACTACGATTACAATTGCTATATGATCATAGCGATATAGTTCGACTCCATGACATCCCGACATATATAGATTGTGATCGAGATAAGGTGTTTTATAAGTTCTTTTAGCAAGCACTTTTCCATGATTACAAGAAATTAAAGCTTTGCATGAGTTTAAGTTACCATCCCCGGGGCCCGACACGAAGTGAAGTAGTGAATCGCACTGGAATACTTAAGATGTTTGCATCATGACTAGCGAGAAGTGATTCGAATGGTCCTTATGAGCTGTTAAGCTCTAATACATCCATCCACTCCTCCGCCAAAATGACCCCATTTGAAGCTGTTTACGGTATTCCACTACCACATTTACTAACCTACATTACAGGCACTTCTTGCCTTCAAGAAGTTGATGAATACCTCCGTGACCGAGACACCATTTTGTGCGAGCTTAAGATAACCTTTGAGTAGCTTGTCAACAAATGAATTGTTAGGATTGTGAGTGGCCTATAAAATACTACAACAAGTAATATATGGATAGCTTTGCCAATCTCTGTAAATGTTAGCGGTGGATAGCTAAGCTAATCCGGCTGAATCCCACAGATAAAACAACAGGTAGGTGGCAAGGCCCAGACCGAAAAATTAATCCAGCGGTAGGGTGTGGGGGCGAGCGAAGGTGTCGGCGGTTGGGTGGTGGCTTGACCTTTAGAAATGAAAGTGTAGATGAATGGCTAAAGCGATCGTAGAGAATAAGATGGTAAGATAATAATGACACCGGCATAATGTAGGTAGAACCATAGAATGAGAAACCTCCATGAGGGCAAATTCGAGAAAATAATCATTTGTGAGATGAAATTGGCACAAGATGTCACACACTTAGGATATACTCACAATCCTCTCAGTTTTACCTCTCAGTACTCTCTTTGTGGAGTACTTGTGTTTCCTCTCTGATCTAGATAAGCAATTGTTTTACACCCTATCCTTTCAACTCTTTGTGATTGAAAGAATGATAGTGGCAGCTTCTACTTCACTCACCCTCAATACTATTCCTTCAAATGCTTTTTATAGGTGGATGTTTATTGGGGAAGGATTTGATTGAAGGGGAAACAAAAACAATTTCCATTGGCAAAGAAAATGGCTGAATATTACTCGATCATATGTGGTGTGGGGTGAAGAAACATCAATTTTTTACCTAAAGTGTGGTTGCTTAATGAGATGGGACCTACCATAAATGTCAAATATATAAAAACGACTCGAAGTCCACTTTGATGTTGGTGACTATGTGTATCTTAATTAGTCCCACCTTTCTTTGGTCGTTACCAAATTATTGAAAAATTGGGTATTGTGACATATCGGTTAGCACTCCCTCCAAATTCTCAAATTCATAATGTATTCCATGTTAGCATACTGCAAAACATTTAGGTCCACATTCCAGCTTCAGTCAACCCCAGTATCATATGAATTAATCTTCATTATTCCCAACCTGAAGCTATCCTTGATCGATGAGTTGTTCATAAGGGAAAATATCGCCCATAGTTTGAAATCTTAGTCAAATGGAAGGGAGCTCCAAAAAAAAAAAAGATGCAACTTGGAAAAACGAATGGCGCTTTACAAAGTCCTATCCAATTTTATCCTTGCAGACAAGAACCTTAAAGGGGAGGACTGATACGTGCATGGTCTATGTGGTTGGACCTAGTCAAACATGACTTAATCATCTCCATAATGTTAGTGGGTGGTGGACCACTGGCAAGCAAGGTTCTTTTGATTTTGAAAATCAAGAGTAATATTAGTCTTTTGGTTGACATAATTATGTTGACTTCTTATGTCCCTATTGTACCTCATTCAAATTTGTCTAATCTTTTTTACTCTTTGCTGCATTAAGCTTGTTATCACGTCTGTGCTTAATGCTCACCAACTAGTACCCTAAACACTAAAATATATACAAATTATCAAAGAGTTGAAATCAAAGTCTGAGGGGTTAATGGTTTCATCTTTGAAAATTAAATATTTACTTAGTTTATCAAATGGTTTATTTCTTTGAATTATGAGAATCTTTTTTTGCTTCTTTTTTTTTTAAATTACTTTATTTTGATTATCATCTTAGTCTATTGAATAACTTATAATTCCCTACTTGATATTTAGATAATATTGTCCTTGTAACTAATTTCGTAAAAATTATAAATCTATTAGTATTGAGAAATTGTTGGCATGACAAAATTTAGCCTTTGGTGTCATGACAAGGATAGTTAATTGATGTACACGTCATACCACTCTTGCCATGACAAAGATCTGCACCTAATTCCTAAAGTGATTAGAAAGATTAAAGGTTGACTGACAAGTCAAGCTCTCCAAAATAAACCAAATATAGAGGAGGCCTAAACCAGAAGGCAAATTACATAGAAGTTATGCCTCGATTTGGAATTTAGAAGGTACCAATGAAAGAAAGTAAGGAAAAAAAATTAAATAAAAAAATTTATTTAAATTTAATAAATTTAATTCTATATGTTCATTAAAAACTCATTTTATTTGTTTTTCTTTATTATATAAAGTTAAGAAATTTAAAAATATGTAAAATGATGAGAAATTATAATTTTATTATATTTGATTTTCTTTCATATTTTTCATTGTAAAGTCAAATATGAGAAAATCATTTTTCATGGTCTTTTTATTCTTTCTCTATTACTTTTAGTTTCAAATAGAGCCTATAAGTTCTATTTGCATGGATCACAAATTACACAGGGTCAATGAACAATGAAACAACATTCTCTTTTATCACTTCTCCACCATTCGTAAATAAATCCTCACCATCTTTGTACATGAAATCTCCAGTGCGAGCAAAATTGAGAACCCAGGTAAGGAGATGCATAGGAATAGCAGTAGGTCTGAGCATTTCCTGGTTTATATCCTTCCATGATTTCTCAACTTGCTTGTTAAGCTCTTGGTATGCATGTTTCTATGAGACACTGTATTGCTTCATGTAACATTCAACCACTTGAGTACCAGCTCCTCACCCTCTTTCATGTTAAAACTATATAAAAAATATATAGCAAGACATCATTATTAATTTAAAACCCCTTAAGGTTATGTCACAGTTTCAGGAAAGAAAAAAATGGTAATGGAAATGTAGAAGAAAATCAAATATTAATAACATTACTTGAAACGTAAATATTTAAAATTATTTAGGCTCCATTTGGAAACCGAAGAACTAAGGAAAAAAATAGGGAGTTGGAACATAGGAGTTCGAGAGGAAACGACACTTGGAGTTTTGAGAACCTAAAAATTATGTTCTTTGTGTTTTCTAAAAATGTTCATAAGAATGGTTTTCAAAAATAGGAACCAAACATGCCTTGGTTCCTTTTTTTGTGTTCTAAAAAACAACGAAAACACATAAATACTGAATTTAGAGAACAAGGACAGTTTTCAAATGGTCTTTTCAAAAACTATTCTCATGATAAGTTTTCAAAAACAGGAACCAAGTAAACCCTAACAAACTTTTTTTTTTTTTTGCTCAATTTTTGTATGCTTGTTGCAGTATGAGCAAAAGAGAGGGCATGTGGCCTCAGCCATTGAATGTACATGAAGCAATATAGGTCTCTCCAGGAAGAAGCATACAGCCGCTTTGAAAGCAAATTCGAGAATGCATGGTTGGATTTAACTAGGAATGCCTGAAACTGTTGCTGACCAATACCTATCCTTTCTCATGTTCCAAACGATCTCTTATACAGGCTGCAGATGTCTTTTACGAAGAGCAAGATGGGTACACACATGTTGGGGAAGGAATGAAGAATTATATTGCATCTTTCTTTATTAATCCTATAACATGATCAAATCAAGGAGTTGATTACCGTTCCCTATTTATCGCCAAGTAATGTTGATCTAGTAAATCATTAAAATAAGGTGAAGTAATAGGTGTGATCGAAGTTAAACTTGATTTGGAAACTATTTGAATTATGTTTAGTTTCTAAAATCAAGTGAAAGAATTATTTTAGTTGTTATATTTAGTTTCTATATTGGTATTTGAATATTTAAAAATTTCAAGTTAGTAGGAGTTTCTTTTAATATGACATTTTATTTTATTTTGATTAGTAGTTTAGCCAAATAAGATTAATAATAATATTGAATGAGAGAGAAGAATGAATCAGAATATATAATAGTATGGAATAAAGTTCTTTTCTCATAATCATGTTCTAGTAATTTTATTTTATTTTATTTATCCTATCATTCAATTCATTTGTTATCCACACTTTCAGCACCTCAATAATACGTTTAATAAATGGTGCATGAACTTATGATAAGGTGAGATAGATACAACATAAATGTAGCATTGCGTCGTTAGGGTAGTTCACGGTGTTTGCTCTCAATATTACCTTAATATTTAAATAAGAATGAGTATTACTACCTCCAAGAATATCTTTTACATTGGCAAAATATAAAATAATTAATGATTTAATTTATATATTCAGTTAGACCACTATCTCAAAATTTCCTGCTTAACTGCTCCAATAGTCATCAATTAATTATATTTTTATGGACAAGATATTATAGAACATGGGAATATATCAGTCTAATTTGGACGAAACAAAATCACTAAATCCTCTGGCTTTTAATTAAACATTCAGTCAAATTCTCATACTTATTTTCTAAGTTTCCATTCCTGCGAATGTTTTTTAAGGGCTAAATTCTACCCGATAGCCTTTGTTTTATAACTCTGAATCACCTCTTCATACTAGTCTTTCTATATTTCGTTTAACTGTTGACTTTCAAAAATTAAGTTTAGCAACGAAACAAAGAAAAGTACACACATTTGATGAAAATTAAAGACAAAGTTATGATAATTTTTTGTTTTTGAAAAGGATGTATGTTGATTTCAGATTTTCCTTTGAAATTTAGCCACCTAAACAGTTTTCTAATAAACAATTTCAAATCATTAGAGTACCAAAACTTATCAAACGCATCTTCAAATAAAAAAATTAATAAACCCTAGACTTTTTAAAAATAATTCAAGTTTCATACTCTGATCAGTCAGTTAGTACTTGGGATGATTACAAGTAATACCTATATCATTAAAATTTATTATTACCTTTACCAAAAAAAAAAAAACATAAAATGCTATAGCACATGAAGGATAGTAATTTTTATAAACTTTGATGCCTGGGAAATAACTTAGGGTAAAAGATAATGAGATCATTATCTTTGTATCAAAAGTTGGGAGCTTAATAAAATAAAGATCAAGTTCAATACGTCTATATTTACATGGAAGACACAATTGGTAGCTGAGGGTTATGGACAGGGCGGAGGGAAAATTTTGAAATGTTTTTACAGTAAAGTTTTAGAAATTTGACCATTATTGTCCCCACTGAAAATCCTAAAAAAAATTGCAACCAAAGGTTATGAATTAAAGACATATTCCTTTAGAGGGTGCCCCCACTTAAATAAAATGCTGGCTCCGCTAGACCCTTGTTGTCACACTAGTGTAGAGGAGTTGTAGTTCGAAAACCATAGTGTTCTTTCAAGAGAGCTTGAATGCTAGACTATGATAAGGGTATGTTGGGTTCTTGTTTTTTAAATTTGTTCTTGAGAATAGTTTTTGAAAACACAGAGAAAACCATTTTGGTGTTTTCTAAAAACTATTTTTTGTTACGAGATTCGGATGTTTTACGTGTTATCTATGTTTTTAAAAAAAAAAAAAAAACTCCAAGCCAAATGTATTCTTGTGTTTCTTTGTGCCTTGTTTTTTAGAATATAAAACAATCTTCAAAAACTACAATGTTTAAAGACAACATTCTATTTGGAGGACCTTTAAAGTATTAGCACTCTATAAACTTATTATGATTTTTATAATAAGGTTGATCTATAATTTTATGATTTGAGTGAGAATAACAGCCTAACTTGTACCCAACCTAAGATTTGATTAGTTTCAAAGTTAAAACAGTAAATTCTATTTAAAATATGTAGCTTGAAAATATTAGAGTAAGAAGTGTAGACCAAGGCATGTTACTTTTTTTGGAAGGTAGTAGGAAAACAGTACACTTTGAATGTTAGTTGACAAGTGTGTCGTTGAAATAATGTGAAAGTTAATTGAATTTTTTTTAGGGCATAACGTATGAAAGTATTTAATGGCCTGAAAAGTAAAGAGCTTTCGGACTCTCTTAGATAAATTAAACAAGTCCAAACCAGTAGGGGCGGCTCAGGTATAAATTGGGGGGTTGTCGTTTTATGCTTGGAATTTACTAGAATTAGAAATTGGATTTTGACAAGGGACCATGAAAATTAAGGAATTAGCTAATTAATTAATTTATTTATTTAACAGTATATGGAGCACATCAATATTGAACATATAATTGGTATTCTCATGACTAAGGGTACTTTTGGAACCTGGAAAGTATTGTCAAACATACCTTTTTTCTCTCTTATTCATTCCATAAAATAGAGAGTACAATATATAGAGATAAAAGAAATATTATTTTAGGAAGTTACTCTAAGTCAAAACAATATTTACGGCTATAATCATGCTGTACCCTTGAGTGAAGGGATTTCCTAAATATACGATTTCCCTAATTGGCAAATTGCAGAAATCACGCCAACACTCCCTCGAAGTTGGTGTGTAGATATCTATGTACCTAACTTGTCAGGTGGATCATTGAAGTTTCTCACGGAAATGCCTTGAAGTAAGTATATCGACCAAGCTGATCTTTAGATTTAACAAAGGGTGAATAATCTTCTCTTCAAGTTACGTTTGATGAAATGTCTCGGTCTACCTCCACATGTTTAGTGGTCATGTTGAATTGGGTTGTGAGATATGTCAATGCGGCTTTGTTATCACAAAATAAATTCATTGTAAACCGAGGGAAAATCGACCTACGGTAGCAAATTTCTAAACCAAGCTCACATGAATCCTTTCGCCTTTCGAGCTCGACCGGCGCTGGACAATGCCACTACCTTTTGCTTTTTACTCCTCCATGTAACTAAGTTTCCTCCCACAAATGTAAAAATGCAGCATGAGGTGAGCTTTTCTATCAAGATGTTCGACCCGATGCATGCCGTGTTGCCCTTCAATATTCGGATGGGCGTTCTTAGAGAATAGTAGTCCTTTCCACACAGGGATGACTTTAGATAAGCGGAGAATTAGTCTGACACCCATGTGATCTGCCGCTCAGTTATGCATAAATTGGCTTATCACACTTGCGGCGTAAGCAATGTCAGGACGAGTGTGAGATAAGTAAATAAAGGGTTCCCCACTAGCCTTTGATACCTCTGCACCTTATCGGCGCACACAATTAGAATATTCCCGAGCATGGTTCGCTGGTGGCATTATCCACGGGGTTTACACTCTGCGTCTACTTAGTGATAAGTCGAGTACATATTTCCCTTGAGAGAGGAGTATGCCCGCTTTTGACCTCGCCACCTCTATTCCTAGAAAATACTTGAGCCCTCCTAAATGCTTCATTTCAAATTCAGCAGACAATTGTTCTTGTAACCTCGAGATCTCCTCAGCATCATCTCCCGTAATTATCATATCATCCACATGAATATTAATCTTTTGTCACCTTGCTTTGTCGATCATTTCAAGAAAAATTATGATCAGAGTTAACAGGCGATAACCATACTTTCTCATAGTTGAACTAAGTATTCGATGTGCTCAGGTGGTGATTTGTTTTAGTCCATACAGCATCTCTCAATTTCCCTACGACAATTTTGGTCTCAATCGATCTGTATATCCACGGCGGAACCTCCATGTATGCCTCCTGCGTCAAGGTTCTTGCGTGAAGGAAGCATTCTTTCGTCGAGTTGATGTAGTCTTGATCTAAATTTCTTTGCGAGATAGTAAGACCTAACAGTATTCGGTTAGCTACTGGTGAAGGTTTACGAGTAGTGTTGCCATGCGTTTAGGTAAATCAGCAGCCCTGAGCTGCTAATATCGGTCCAATTGATCCACATCGGCCTTGTATTTTATAGAAACCTGCATCACATCACTTGTTTTCCTTCTAGTAGTGGGACCAACCTCCAGGTATTGTTTTTCTTTAAGGCTTCTAGTTCTTCTTGTATTGCTTGCGCCCACTTTGGATCAGATAACGCTTCCTCAACAGTATTGGGAATATGGTAGGAGAATAGTGCTTGAGTGAAAGTCTTGAGCGGCTTGGACAGACCTTGAGTAGATACATAATTTGCAATTAGCGATTTACTTGGATTTTCTTTCTTCTTCATCACAATTTGTATCTACTCGGTGGTTTCCCACGATTGTCTAAAAATGACATAACTAGTAGAAGAATCGAAGATATTAGCATGTACGGGTGCGTGGGAGTACCTGCAGGACATTCTCGGAGGGGTGGGCCTTAGTCTGCAGTGAGGACTGAGGATACTATGTATTTTCCGGTTCTTCATTTGCGGTTTCATTTCTCGATTCGGTAAGTTCTGCCTCAAATTGGTGCCTCGTGCTTTACTTTCTGACCTCTCTGTTTCAAGTTCCATTGTTAACCAATTTGACACTTCTACTTGAGTCTCCCCCTGAAGAGGAGAATTGGGTACAGGTGAAGGGTAAAAATTCTCGGACTCAAGAAATGTAACATCGATGGTGATATAGGTTCGGTGGGTATTGGAGTCATAACACCTAAATCCTTTCTTGTGTAATCCATAGCCTAAAAACAAGAACCGAACAACACATGGATCTAGTTTGGTACGTTGATACTTGTGGAGATGAATAACAACACACTAAAAGTGCAGAAGCATCGATAGTCGAAGGAAGGGATATATGGTGAGAGGATTTGTAAGGGGTTTTAAAGTGCAAAATTTTTAGCTGGCATACGGTTGATTAGGTACGGCGGTAATACATCATCCCCAGTAGCAACTCGGCATGTGCATCGAGGGAAAACGCGGGATGTTTCCGAATATCTGGAATTTTCCTCTCCATGACACCATTTTGTTGTGGTGTTTGAGAGCATGAGGTCTCATGGAGGAGGCCATGTTGTTGGAAATAGGCCTGAAATCTTCGGTTGGTGAATTCCCCACCATTATCAGATCGAAGAACTCTTATCTTGGAAGAGAAGTGAGTCGAACCATGGCGCCAGGGAAATGCTTGAAAAATGGTGGGCATCTTCATCTGGTTTTGCTGATGAGCCATGTCATTCATTTAATGATAGACAAAATTACAAACCAGCGGTGACGGAGGGTAGTTATCGGGGACCGGTCCCCACACGTCGGGTGTATCGATGCAAAAGGAATATTAGTCTTATTCAAGCTAGCAGGATAAGAGACTCGTTGGCTTTTAGCCTTGATACATGTATCACATTTAAAGTCCCCATTACGCGGGGCGGAAAATAAAAGTGGGAATAGATGTCGGAGATAGCAGCCAAGGCGATGCGTTGCCCCGAAGCGCCTATGCCATGGCAAATCTTTTAATTTGACAGCTCACGGTGCGATGGATGCGTGTGATGTGCTTTACTGGGCTGAAATCATCACAAGTAATGGAGTCCCCCTCTTAGTACCATGCCCAATAATCTCCTTGTTGAGAATATCCTGAAGAAGACAAAAGTAGAGTAGATCAGTACAACACAATTAAGCTCTTTAGTGACTTGACACCTGGACATCAACTTGTTGGAGATGGAGCAACGAAGTGTGTGAAATTTAAAGAAGAGAGGGGAGACAATGGCGCGGTTCCGATCCCTGTGGTAGGTAGGTTGCCACGTTTAACATTGGCAATGCAAGTCACCAGTGGAGGAGTCATGTTGAAGAAGCATTTGGGTGAGTATCGTATGTTAGTTGCTCGGGTGATAATCTAGGCACCATCATTACGAGTAGTGGTGCAAAAACTTGACTCTGATTACTGATGCGGGGTTGAATCGAGAGGTTACGCCCCTTGGAATAAGGGATAGTTGAGATTCAGCCATGGCCACTGCTACTCGACCTCTGACGTCTTCAGTTGCAGAAGCATCTCGTTTCTTTCGGGCTTGTAATTGTTATGCCACCGAGTCACAGTGGCTCATGTGTCACTTTGAAACAAGTCTCCGGGTATGTTTACTCCCTGATGAATGCACTTATTCCACGTCAAAATGACCTCTGGATCGTGAGGAAGACCCAGACTTTAGTAAAGTTTGGTACGGCGGATCTCATGCCTTTAGTGGCCATATGACACCACTAGTTCTTGCTTATGCTCAGGATATCATCCGCAGTTGTCGGAGATCTTCCGCCCGAGCGTGGTATATGCCTACTCAATTGAAGGGAAAGGTTTGGGCGAAGAACATCACTCGAGACAAGATCGATAGATCATCTGGTCAGTTGAAAAATATATACTACGCTCCTCTTGTAACATGGAGTTGGCGCTTTGTATGTTCATTTCATTGGATTCGGTCGAATCGATCTCCTTGTGAGCTACGTAGATACGTTATAATATTTCTTACACTTTCTATAGATCGCTGCTTGTTTCATTCGAGATACACGGCCTTTGGCTCTAATGTGTCTCTTAGGTATCAGTTCCATCAAAGTATGTTGTGGCAACAGAATCCCATACCTGCTTAGTCGTTGGGTAGCGAAATAAAGTTCACAACCAAGGAATGGTCCATGGAGTTGATCAGCCAGCCTTTCACCATAGCATTCTCAGTGCGCCATCTGCGAAAGAAGGGGTCGGTTTCTAGCGGTTGGGGGTAGTCTCCATTAATGTATCCCAGTTTGTCTTTTCCTGAGATAAACATCTCAACAACCTGGGACCATAATCCATAGTTAGACCATCAACTTGATCTTGGTGGAACCATCGGGAATCGGTGATGGGAGAAGGAAGGCTGGACCTTTGTGAGACCTCCGTCATTTTTTATGTTAAATTATCAAGAATGTTTATGTGAGTCGGCCGTGGAGACCCGAGCAAAATTGACCTGATTAGTAAACGGGGCCAAGATCTTGTGATACCATGTCGAGCATACCTTTTTCTCTCTTATTCATTCCATAAAATGAGTACAATATATAGAGATAAAAAAGAAAAATTATTTTAGGAGATTGCTTTAAGTCAAGCAATGTTACGGATATAATCATGTTGTGCCCTTAGTGAGGGATTTCTAAATATACGATTTCCCTAATTGGCTAATTGTAGAAATCACGCCAACAAGTATTAGGGAAAAAAAATACTAAAAAAATTATTTTCTCATATTTGATTTCTGGTAAAATATAAATAGATAAACGGGAGGCGGGATTTAGTTACCGGTTTTTTGTTACGAAACATAGAGAACACAAGCACTAAGAATTGATGGCGATAAAGTTCGAGATACTTGCCCGAAAGGGTATTTTGTATGTTTCAAATATTATTTTGAAGAACATACAAAAACCCGGAACCATGAGAGGCCCTTGGTGTTTTACGGCTGACCCTCCTCTTTCAAACAAGGCCCGGGGTCGAGGGCGTGTTTTTGAGTTTATTTTTGAAAATATAGAGAATCTGGGTTTTGGCGTTCTGGGGTATTCTTGCTTGTTATCTAAATTTAATGTTTTGTGGGAACCAAACACTTGATTTTCTCTTTGTTTTCATTGTTCTTGTTTTTAGAACCAAATTTTCAAAGCATGAACCAAATTAGCTTACTAAGTATTCTATGTGTTTTCCAAAACAAAAAACAGTTTTTGAAAACTGTATACAAACATGCCCTAACACAACGGTTTTTCCTTTCTTTTTTTTTTTTTTTTTCTGGCTCAACTTTTGTATGCTTCTTGCAGTTTGAGCAAAATAGAGGGCATGTGGCCTCAGCCGTTGAATGTTACATGAATCAATATGGTGTCTCTGAGGAACAAACAATCAAACATACAGAGAGTTTCAAAAGCAATTCGAGAATGGTTGGTTGGATATTAACCAGGAATGGCTCAAACCTACGCAGGCTGTTCCAATGCCTGTTGTTACTTGTGTTCTCACTCTTACACGAGCTGCGGATGTATTTTACAAAGAGCAAGATGAGTACACACTACACACATGTTGGGAAAGCAATGAAGAATTACATCACGTCTTTGTTCATTAATCCTATGATCTCAAATATAGAACCCTGCCCTATTTATCGCTAGCTGGCCACATTATAATGAAGAAGTGATATCGATCTAATAAATCATGCATGCACATTTGTGATAAAGTGAGAGAGGGACACATTATATGTTAGTATCTCAGGGTTCATGGTGTTTTACTTTCCATTAATATTGCCTGAATATTTAAATGAGAACGCGTTCTTGAATTTGAGCCATGCACGCTCAACCTTCCACTAACCATGCAAGTAAACTAAACTAAACTAATTAAACTTGTCCAATAAAATCCATATCAGCAGCATGTTCATTGTATAACATACATGGGAAACCCTTAGTCATGAGAGTACCAATATTCATATCTTCGATATTAATGTGCTCAAAGACGGATCCAGGACTTTATACTGTTGGGTATCAACATTCTAATAGACTAATAATATACAAGAAAAAAATTGCATAATTCATAAGTTATCATATTTGTCATTTTACAGGTCATAAAAATTCAAAATCCATCTTATAGAAAATATTAAAGTAGGATCCAATATATTGACAGCTATTGGGATTTGGGGTTGCAGCTAATTTTTTTTTAAAGGGCCAAAAAAATACTTATGGATCCAACATATTGACAGCTATTGGGATTTGGGGTTGCAGCTAATATTTCTTTTAAAGGGCCAAATTTTTTTTTAGTGTCAGTTAACACCCCATTGTAACACATAGATCCGCCCCTGTCATAGACACAAGCTAGTTCTGAATCATAATAAGTTCCAAAATATAGACCACAACCTAAGGTCTTAATTAAGACAAAATTTAGAAATAAGAGGATTATGAGTTGTAAATTATATGGACAATATCTCCATTAATATGACGCCTTTTGGAGAAAGCAAAAAACAAAACCATGAGGACTTTGACCCAAAGTAGATAATATCATACCAATACGGAGATGTGTGATCCATTAATCTATTATACATAACCTCAATGCATGTGAATTTGCTTTATTACATACAACAAGCTCAGCTTCAACGCGGTTTAGAAACTATTACAGTGTCTCTTAAAATTTTCTAGGATTTTGCTCCCCTCCAACAAACATTAAAATAAATAAAAAAACTATTGAAACCCATCAATTCAAGCCTTTCGTTTGTTTTGCATGTGACCATGAAGTTCTAGTGTTTGCCATCGGCCGATCTACCTCCGGTTTATAACTTTGGGGTAGGAATAAGAACACATGTTATCAAGGATGGATATGAGTAAAGTGCGTTTGTTTTGTTTTTTTTTTGTTTTTATATTTTTTTTATTTGCCAAGAAACAGTGTTGCTTTTAGGATTTTAACATTCAATATATGCTGTGTTTTTTAATTTTGTCATGACTTAGTTTTGAATTTTAAAATTTTTGGCTAGACAAGCCAAATGTTTGCTGTTGACTTTTCTTAATGTTTTTCTGTTAAGAAAAAAACTAAATATTCAAATATGAGAAAAATCATATATTTTATCCTATTGAAACTATCATGATTCCTTTTTATGCTAATTAAATAAAAGCTATGTATTTTTAAATTTAGATAAAAATTAAAAATGATTTTTAAGAAAGTAAAACAACTAATCTTAATTTTATTAGGACAAAATTCTATTTGCACATATCTTGAGAAAAAAACAAAAATGCACACAAGACAGACAGCTTCAGGGTTTTCAAAGCAAGTTGAGCGTTATTTATATAAAATATTTTGCCATCGAGTGCTACGTACTGATGCATGGTTGCAGCGGGTGAACCATTACTTTTGTATTCTTCTGTATAACTTAGTCTGCATAATATAAAATATTTGTCATCTATATAATATATTTGTATTTATATAATAGAATAATATTTGTCTGCATGCTTTGACAGTTCACAATAAACGGCTAGTATGGGAGCATTGATAATCGTGGAGAGGCATATGGATTGTTTGGAAAGTATTGAAAAAAACATTAAATTAAAATATATTCTAGAAACCAAATATAAACTTTAAAGTATATTAAATAAATAATATTAAAAAGTTCTGGATTTGAGTGATGTTGGCTGGATGGTTTATTTGCTTTTGTTCAGATCGATAAGTTGGATGTCATTGGCGTTCTTATTCTTAATACATTTAATTTATTATGTAACATGTTTTAATTATAAAAATTAACTATATGCATCGGGTAGCCTGACATGGTGAACATGTTTTATTAGCCGCCCATGTGGCAGACCATAACTCTAGGATCTTGCAGAATATCGTTTGAACTCTTGCCCTTTGGTTTAAGAAAGCTTCATTATTTACCAATATACTATCAAATTAATTTAATTTTATTAGCCGCACTTTTCTTGGATTTTTAAATTTTACATTTGGATATGAACAGTTTTCTGCGACTTACATGCTTATAGGTCTTTTTTTGTTTTTTGTTTTTTTTTTTTCTTTTGATAATACTGTTATATTTTGGGTGATTGTTTAAAACCTTTTAGGCTTGGGTGAAATATGATCCTTCGTCGATCTTTGGCCTGATTTTGATAAAAGTATCGTTTTGTTTTTTAACCATAAAAATATGATTTATCTTGAAGAAATGATGTAAATACGTGAAATAGAAAATGACATTACCTATGATATTTAGATATTAAATATGAATAAATTGGATAATATGATATTTAGATAATATTGTCTTGTAACTAATTTCGTAAAATTATAAATCTATTAATTACCGATAAAATTCTTGGCGTAATAAAATTGGCATATGACCAATATGACAGAGATGATTAATTGGCATGTGCTATTAATTAAAGATGCACCAAATTCCTAAAGTGATTAGAAAAGTTAAAATGTTGACTTATTTGGCAAGTCAAACTCTCCAAAATAAACCAAATATGGAGGAGGCCTAAACAAAGAAAGACAAATTACATAGAAGTTAATATAGTTTGGAGCTTAAAAGTAACAATGAAAAGAAAATATAAAGAAAAGTGGAGGAAAAATAAGTAAAATAAAAATAGATTTAAATTTTATAAATTTAATTAATTTGTTCGATTCATTTAAAGTTTATTTGTTTATTTTATTATATTTGATTTTCTTTTTCGTATTTTGTAATGAAATCAACGTGAAATTATTTTGTAGTATTTTATTTTAACATATTCTTGGGTTTCGAATAGGCCTTTGTGAATTCTATGTGCATGGATGACAAATTACACAGGGTCAATGAACAATGAAACAATATTCTCTTTTATCACTTCTCCACCATTCGTAAATAAATCCTCACCATCTTTGTACATGAAATCCACCAGTTCACATTCAAAATTGAGAACAGGTGGGAGAGTGTAAAGATAGCAGTAGTGCAGGCATTTCTGGTTTTATATCTTCATGATTTCTCAACTTGCTTGTTAAGCTCTTGGTATGCATGTTTCACTGTCATTATTATAAACAGAGATGTCCTATAAATAAAATCGAACTTGCAAGCTAACATCTCATACTTACTAATTTATAATTCAAGCTATCGTTCCAAGAAACTAACACATGTCTACTCCAGGGTCAGCATGTTCTCTAGAACTCATACACAAAAATTCGCCCTGTACCAAATTTTCACCCTAGCATTTGGGGTGACAATTTATAACCTACACTATGAAGACAAGGTAATTCAATTGAAACGTAGATTACACGTGACTGCAAGAAGGCAGGTTGACGATCTGAAAAGGGAAGTGAGAAGGAAGTTAATGGCGGCTGCTGTGGCTGCCGCCTCATTGCTAGAACTTCATTGTTACAGTGCAACGGCAGGAGTGGCATACCACTTTGAAGAGGAGATAGAAGAAGCATCAAAACATATTTATGCTAGTTTTCTGAGCGCCAATGACCATGGTGATGATCTCTATGATTTTGCTCTTTGATTTTGACTTCTGAGGCAACAAGGGTACAATATTTCATATGGTAAGATACTAATGATTGATTATCACTGTCACTGCTTAGGAAAAAAACATCTACCTTCTTAGATTTCAAATCTAAGAAATATTTGATTAAAAAGACCTTAAATAATTCTAAATTTGTAAATCTAGAGCATGTTTGATTACAGGTATGTTTGGTTCCCTATTTTTAAAATTGTTATTGAAATTTTTTGAAAACGAAACACCATTTGAAGTTCTCTTTATTTTCTATCTGAATTTAGTATTTTCTGTTTTTTTCTCCATGTTTTTCACTATAATAAAAAATAAGTAAAAGCAGAAACGTGTTATATAATGTTTTTTAGAACAAAAAACAGTTTTCAAAAATTAATTGTGACCAAGCAGGCTCTAACATTCCTCTTCTTTTTTTTTTTTGAAAAATAATCCATTTTGGACAAACATATATGTTATTATTACATGCCTTTGCATATATCATGTAAAAGAAAGGACTAATTTTACAAGAAAATAATGAAAATATTTTTATCAAAATAAGGTTAAAATTTGATTTTGGGTTAGATTTCTGAAATTTAGTTTTCAGAATGTCTTTTAATCATCCCAATCTAATGTTCAAGTGGTGTTATCTATGCAGAGATATTCGACAGGATTCCAAGATGAAAAGGTGGCTTCAAGGAAGCTTTGATCAGTGATGTCAGATGTGAGAGGCATGCTAGGCTTGTATGATGCTGCACATCTTAGGGTTCATGAAGAGGACATAATTAAAGAAGCACTTGCTTTCACCACCACCCATTTAGCATCCAAGGTAGAACATCTAAAGAATATCCCTCTTGCAAAACAAGTTGGTCATGCACAAACGGCCTATTAGGAAAGTTTCAAATAGAGGCAAGATGATATATATCAAGAAGGAACTTCCCAAGATGAAACTTTACTAAAGCTGGCAAAATTAGATTTCAATCTAGTGCAGTCACTATAGAAGGAGGAGTTAAGCAATCTTTCAAGGTTGGTTTTTGAATCACTCTACATGCACTTGGTCATGCATTGTTATCTTATATTTCCTGTGTGCTGATCATATTGATGTCTTTTAATTAGGTGGTGGAAAGAATTAGACTTCGCTACAAAGCTACCTTTTGCACGAGATAGATTGGTGGAATGCTACTTCTGGATACTTAGGTATTTTGAACCTCAGCTATTTATGGGCTAGGCAATTTTAACCAAAATAATTTTCCATGACTTTTGTTATAGATGATGTTATGATGCATATGGCACACTTGAAAAACTAAAGCACTTTACAAAAACCATTGGGAGATTTGAAAACTAGGAAATTTTCCTGCGATCTTGAGACATATTTTTATATGTTTATATATACTTTATTCCAAACAATGTCTTTTATTTTTTTAGGTGGGATATTAGCAACATAGATATCCTTCCATAATACATGAAACTCTTTCAATAATGAGCGCTCTTGGATGTATACAACAGAATTGAGGAAGAGATGGAAGCAAGGTTCTGTCATCGGCTTCATTATGGGATATAATGGGTGGCACATCTCTACCTTTGCATTTTATTAGGTTATGTTTGGTTCCCATAAAATTTGAGGGGAAAAAATAAGGAAGAAAATAAAAATGGAGTTCAATCGAACATATTATTTTTAGTTGCTACTTTAAACTAGTTTTAGTTATTTTGACTCATAAATATGAAAATGAAATAATTTAAGAATAAGTAAGTCTCCATTTAATTTATTTATGTTTAATTTTATTTGAAAATTTTCATTGGAAACAAATTAACCTAATACAAGAAAGATCATTTTCATGATAATTTTTACGCTTAGTACTTTTGGAACGAAACGATGTAGTAATCGTATACATAATTCTCTTGGATGACGGCTAGTACTGAAATGAAGAATCAAGTCAGAGGCTTACTTTGGTGAGGAAAAATGGTTTACGGTTCCCACGAATGACGGATACCAACTGATGGAAGATTATGTCGTACTACACTACCAAGTTAGTTGCTCCTTGCGACAACATCGAGTTTCATGGGAATGGGAGAAATTGTAGCAAAGGGCCTTGTCGGGTGATTAGTGATTCTAAGATTATTCTGACTTCTGTTTGTAATTGTGAGTTTCCATATATGACATGACTTCACATAAGGTATGGTGATTTTCGAAAAGTACCAAAAGTAACTCTATTAATCAAGAAAAATGATTTAGGGCTTGATTGTTTTCAAAAGTTGTAAACCATTTTTTGTTCTCAAAAACTAGGAAAACCTGAAAGAACACATTTTGTTCGGGTTTTTCATTATGAAAAGCTAATGAAGAGCAGTTCAAAATGGATATGATTTAAAAAGGGATAAATCAAACAAAAATTGTAAAATTAACCTCTTTAATTCAAATCAAACATAAGTACAAAAAGACACATCTTGACAAAAATACCCTTGAAGAATTAGTTATAACTTGAGGATAGGACAAAATGCTGTACAGTTAGGGTTATCATTTGAAATTGAATTGTTTTACATATAGGCATTTTAATTTAAAAACAGACCTTTAAAGTTTACTTTGTTAAATAACTTTTGAATCTATCCCTTTTAAACCAATTCCTCTTTCAAAAATAGGAACAAAACAAAATTTTCTTCTTAACATGATATTTTTTATAAAATACAAAAAGAAAGTAATATAAAAGAAGCTAAAGGGTATGTTTTGGTTCTAGTAGAAAACTTTTATCGATAATTGTTTTTGAAAACATAGAACACCATTTTAATTGTTCTCAAAAAGCTGCTCTTGCTCTTTAGTTATAGGTTATTAACTTTTGTATTAATGTACATGCGGTTTGAGCAAAAAGAGGAGACATGTGGCCTTAGGCATTGAATATTATGAAACATGTCAGTGTCTACATTAGGAACAAGAGTATACAATGAGTTGCACAACCAAATTATGAAAGCATGGATAGACATTAATCGGGTGCCTCGAGCCTCTGTCTGATGCCTGCAGCAATCGTGTTCTTAAATCTCTCACGAGTCATGGACATAGCATTTACAAGGAGGATGGCTGCATCATTGAAGGAAAAGTAGTGAAGAATAATATTGGATCTCTGCCCATTGACTCCATAGTATGACCAAATGGAGTTATATGTAGTTTAATCATTGTGATATGTTGTGAGAGAGAAACATGTACAAGGCTGCTAGTTTTACAAACTCTACCATTGCTTTATATCTGTTGTGTGCTTATATTTTATTCTTATTGTAGTCATTCAACATATGTACTGCCACGTTTCAATAACACGAGTATTATTTGAATTCTCACCTTTTTTTTTTTAAATAAACCCATAGTAGTCAATAGTACTTTAGAAAAATAATCAAAGATTAGTTTCCTTGCCACATATTATACCTTCCAAAAATTTATTTGCCAAATGGTTCTTAGACAATTCACATATGTATTGGGAAATTTTGAGGGGATGAAAGGATTAGGGTTTGGGATCAAATTGTCTGAGGAGAGAATATTAGGGGAGGTTAGAGATAAGGGATTTTTATAAAAATGATTTTTGAGTTTAATGAAGCACGTGCAAAGCTTTCACATCAGCTAAAAATGCATGTGAGGGGTGCCACATTAGCAACGTTAGCGTCTCGTTGGCCTATCTATCCAGATTTCGATTAATGACGGGGATATAAAGTGTGTCACATAAGAAGCAGGTGGGGGCATGGTTGGATAGAAAAAAGTTAAAAAGGCCATGGAGGACCTACCGGTAAACATGAGAGGCATTTATGTGCATTTTCCTAATTTTTTAAGGGGTTTTAAGGTTCCATCCTTATAAATAGATTATTCATATTTGATACTGAAGAGACACTTGAATCCCAAAGCTTTCATTTGCTATTCTTCTCATCCAAGCTCTCAAACAAGAAATCTCGGTTTTATTGTTTTCATTTTGCATATCTGGTGCACCATTGTAATCGTACTATCTTTCCTTTGTATCTAAGTGTGAGCAAGTTAGTGTGAGTGATTGTGTTGATTACACAAGGGAAGAATTTGATTGTGAAAGACTTCAAGTTGTATTTACTTGAACTAGTATTTGTAAGTGCTCATTGGAACCATAATCCAAGTGTACAAGAAAGGAAGTTCGGTTTGGAGCTCAAGTGTAGTGGAACCCTCACTTAATTGAAGTTCAAGGAGAAGTGGATGTAGGCAAGGGTGTGTCGAACCACTATAAACGAGTTTCATTCCTCTCTTCCTTATGTCTTTATACTTGCTATTTATTATTTGTCTCTTCATTTTGATTGAAATTTTCATTTGATTGGCAAAATTTTTTCGAGAAAACCAGTTCACCTTCCTTGTTTTATTTGCTAAGTCGTATTTACTTTCACAAATTTCACACACATTTGAAATTTCTCCCAATAATCACAAATTTCATTTTCATTCTCAGAAAAATTAATGAATTGTTCAATTTATATGCACAATTATTTGATTGCCAGTTAAGATTTCCCCCCTTTTACTTGATAGATAGATTAGGGTAAATTTGGGGGAATTCCCCTCCCAAAAGACTCATTTGTCCATATGTGCAATTAATTAATGACAGGGGCATTACTGGGGTATGGAACAAACATTAGGGCATCTTAGGACCGAAAAAAGTTTGCTTATAAAGTTGGACATACGAGCAAACATAATGGGTATTTGTGCACTTTTATCCCTACATAGCATGTGGGTAGTTTCCCATGTATGAAACTTCTCAATTGTTTATGTAAAGAGAGTTCTAGTTCTCAATAGCAGTTTTATTTGATTCCCATAAAATAATAAGGAAAGAAGAAATTCTAAGGGAAATGATTTACTTATGTTTGCTAGTATAAATTCTAAAAAAAAATTAAATATGAATAAAATTAGTTAGAAACTTACATTTAAATTATTTAATCTCTATTTAATGAGTTAAATGAATAAAATAAGTTTGAAGTAATATATAAAAATAATATATTGGATTTAACTTTATTCCTCTTTTCTTTTATTATTGTTATCCGAGCAAGCATTTTGGTTTGTATTCTTCTAGAATATGAATATAGGGGCTCAAACCACTCTATCTCTGGCAAGAGGGCAGTTTTTGAAGAAAAGTCAAGTCTTTCCACCATCTGAGAAAAATACATGAATTCACATAAAGGACCTATATATATGAAGTAAACTGTTTCATGAACTTAATTTCTCGCACCTAAATGATGATAATTTTTATGCTTATCATTTTTTTCATCTTAATTCTAGAATTATATTTAAAATAAAAGTTAAATTCATAACTAAAGTAATAGGATCAATTTGAATTTAAAGACTATCGGAACACATATTTTGCCCTTTATCTTAGGTAAGAAGAATAAGTTATTTTATTTTCATTGCATACCAATTTTTAGCTATTATGAACGTGATGGTCTAACTTCAATAATTCAACCTCAATCCAATTTCTTGCATTGAATTACATCGAAACAAGTCCAAATCACGCTATGACAGAGATTTGAGTTTTTGTTGCATTCAAGCCCTCCAATTTCTTAAATATTAAAAAATTAAAATTACAAAATAAGTGGGCCTCATTAAAGTAAAATAAGTTTGACTTAAAAATGTTTCCTAAATGAATAAAATGATTAAATATGCCTTAATTTAGTGTTATAAAACAACATATTTAGTTACTCAGAGTAAATTTAAATAATAAATTTTAAGTTCATGATTTGCAATTATTTAATTTAAGATCTTTCGGTAGAAATTAAGTACTTATTGAAATTTTCCAACCATCCTCTTGATTTTTTTATTTATTTTTATTTGTTTTACATTCATTTGAATGATAGGAGGATTAGGAACTAGCAATATAATAATAAATTAACTAGTTAGGTTGAAAGTGGATTTAATAAATTAAATTATTATTTTGGATTCATTAATAGAGGTAGGAGATGTAAATCATTTATGGTTGAGGAATCAATTATTATGATAACTTGGGGGAATTATATTCATGATGTGAAGTCATTGCCTTGTTATACACACCCGTGAGGAATTGGTGCTTGGACATGTCCTCCTTGTTGTCATTCAAATTGAAGTAATTGTAGCACATTCTAGCATTATATGGGTGTTACAATATATTTCAACTTTATTTACATTAAGTAAGAAAGTGTTACATTACTTTGAGATGCATGTTGAAAATGTTGGGAATGCGTCAAAAAGTCCCACAATGTCCCATATCGATTAAAATTAGGAAAACTTATGTGTATATAAATATGGATAACATCTCATTCATATGCGGTCCTTTGAGAAAAGGGTCAAACACAAAAGCATGAGGGTTTATGTCCAAAGTAGACAATATTATACTAATGTGAATGAAGATAGGCTTCCCAACAAAAAAGGATGCATTTTTTATACATTGTTGTCTCTCGGATTCTCAGAGTCTCCGGATTGTCGGGGCATTAACCTGGCAGCAAGAACCTGCAAAACAAACAAGGCATCGACGGTGGTGTGTCGACCGACTCTCTAATGCTTAAATTAGGCAGAGGGATAGAAAGCGTAAAAAATGTCAGTCTTACAGGCGTATATTTTCACATACATTTTTGTTAGCATTCCTTCATGAAGAAGGATGATGATTCCCTTTTTATGGAAAGTGGGTGATTGGTTTCCAAAATGGAAGGGAGGCAGGCACTTCACTTGCGCGTCAATCGTTTTTCCTTTTGGATAACCAAATCATCCGAGTCTTCCGCCTCAAGGATCGGTTGATCATCTTAAGGGTGGTTACGTACAAGGTTTGTGGGAGGATATGTTCTTAAGCTACAAGGGATCAACCGGGAAATCATTGGTTGGCCATCTTCTTAGAGATGGCAGCCGGCTAGAAGAGTGCGTGCAACCCGGCTAGAAAAGGACATGCTTGGGCCTTTACTATGATCGGATGGCCCACAAGCTGGACTTTAGGCCTAGATCCGTGTTCGTGTAGGGATATTTGGACTTCTTTTGGGCTTTGATTCGTTTAGGCCTTCCGAGTTGAGGTGCTAGGCCAAAAGCCTTGGTACCCACATGCATGAGGTTGTATTGGCTTCTCTTTTGAGTCTTTTCCACCTTACCTTCACTTTAAACATAATTCCTCCTATTATTTACATTCACCTTGATTACATATAAAAATAATTTTAAAAATCAACTGAATTTTTTTTCTAATTTATTATAATAATAATAATTTTTAATAAAATGAGTTATAACTAATTATAATATTTATATTATTATAAAAATGATAATTTTAATACAATTAAAAAATTAAAATAAATTAAAATTTTTTAAAATTATCAAAAGAACCACATTCTATTTAATTTCTTAAATAGGATAAGGATGATAATTAATTTAAATAAATACGACAGAGTTAGAATGGTTGGATTCATCCCCAAGCCGTTTGATCGTTGCCATTCCTACTCATGGTCATTGTATGCATCTACTTTTCCATGCTAGGAGGACTGATATATAGTTGCATACGGCAAACCATTAAAAACATTTTAGAAGAAAAAGTGATTGATTTTAAAAAGGGAAGAAAGTTTGATGCTAATTATTAATTTAATCAATTTAAAAACTAAAAAAATGCTTCTAACTTGGATAATGTCACCTTAATCCAATTGCGTACATGAATTACAAAACAATCAGGCATGCTTCGACAAGCTGTGCTATGTCAGATTTAGCGTTATTCAAAGCATCTCCCACTTTTTTGCTTTAGTGTTGAAAGAGCAGTACAAAATGAGAGATACATTACATAATAAAGTGACTTAAAAAACTCGTTCATTGAATGCTTTACAGTGATTTGCATTGGTGGCTTAATTTGAATCACACCTTGTAGGGCATGTCAAAGAGTATTTCCAACAGAATTAAAAACGTTTCTTAAAAATTTAAATACTATTGGGATTGATTTATATATTCAATAAATTATAAATGAACTGTTTACCATCCTATAAATATTAGAAGAATATTGCAAACTATCTTGTATTCATATAGTGAGTTATAGTGTGTCACTAGCAACATGTCTACTGATCACTCATCATCTTCTCGGCATTCCTGTTATAATCCAAACACTAATCGCCAGGCGACAAATTATCAGCGTAGCATTTGAATAATAGTTTCATTCTAGCGGCGGCGTGATGATAATAGAGTAATTTTCTGATGTATGTAGTTATCATGACTTGATCTTACGCCCTTCATCACTACAAAAGAAAATAGGCTTTTGATAAAATATTTGGTGCTAAAAGTTTAAATTTTGTTGTTTGAATGAAAAGTATTCCATTACCATGTTGTAGTTGTAGACACGTCATTGGAAAATGCATGTTTTCTTGTAGTGCATAAATTTTGTTCTTCCAAATTTTGGTCTGAATGTACTTGCCCATAAAGGCGGCCAGTGGAAGATCTAAAGGAGGAAGTTAGAGAGGCCCGATAGGCTGCTTGACTAGTGACCCTTTGAAACAACTGAAGTTTATTGATGCAATTCAAAGACTAGGGTTGGCATACCACTTTGAAAAGGATATAGAAGAAGCATTACAAGACACCTATGATGGTACCAATGATATATATCATGATCTCTATGATGATGCTCTTCGGTTTCGACTGCTAAGACAACAAGGATTTGATATTTCATGTGGTAAGTGCTAATGAAAAAAAAATGGGAATAGTCAACAAAAAAAGGCGAAAAGAAGAAATACATAAATTTACGTGGAAACCTAAATTGCGAAAAAAAAAAAATCATGAACAAAGTTGGAGAAATCTACTATTCCAAAATTAAGTACAAGATTGGATCTAGTATATATTGTAGATGTAAATTTATAGAACCACAAAACCCTATAAAATACATAACATATTTATAGTCATATCGAATTTGAGCAGTTTCAAACCAAGGGGGCTTCCTATGCACCCCCAATGGGATCATTGATGGACTTCACTACCACTAGAGATCCTTGAAAATTCTATAATGTTGTATTGTGAAATCTTTTGGGTTGGGACGGATAGAATTCAAGTCACCAAATTCTAACTATAAGCTTCATAAATATCATGTATAATGAGCTTGAATATGATCTAGCAACACTCACTTATAACAATATTCTATGTTTTGGTGGTGAATGCAGATATATTCAACAAGTACAAAGATGAAAATGGGAGTTTCAAGGAGTCTTTGTTGGATGATGCATGTGGCCTACTAGCCTTATATGAAGCAGCACATCTCAGGGTGTGGGGAGAAGATATACTAGATGAAGCACTTGCTTTCTACCACTCATCTCAAGTCTATGGTGAACATTTAGAATACCCTCTTTGCTTCAAGTAACTCATGCCCCTAAACTGCCCCTTAGGAAAAGCTTGGAGGAGGCTAGGCGAGGGCTTTCATGTCTACCAGGATGAAGCTTCATAGTAAATCTTTGCTGAAGCACCAAGGATTGAACTTCAGCATTACTTCAGTCACTGTATAAGAAAGAGCTGAGCAATATCTCAAGGTTAGTTCTCTAATCATTCTTGCACTTAAAAGTACAAATTAACAGTTTATAACCAAAAGCCTTTAATGTGGATTAATGTATTAATTTCTCAGGTGGTGGAAAGACCTAGATTTCTCTTCAAAGCTACCTTTTGCGAGAGATCGATTGGTAGAAGGGTATTTTTGGATTGCAATAATTTGTTTTGAGCCCCAGTATTCATATGCTAGAAGAATACAGACCAAATTAATTGCTTTGATAACAATCATGGATGACATTTATGATGCATATGGAACACTTGAAGAACTGGAGCTCTACACAGAGGCAATTGGGAGGTTTGATATATGCAAGATTAAAATAAATAAAATTGGTTTGAAGTAGCAAATAAAAAAATATGTCAGATTTAACTCTATCTTATTTTTCTCCCTATTTTCTTACTTTCAAATTTTCCAGGAACCAAACATAGGCTTTGTATTTGAAATTTGAAAAGGAATTAACTTGGGTGCTTGATATTCAGGTGGGATATTAACAGCATACATCAGCTTCCTGAATACATGAAGCCATGCTATCAGGCAGTCTTCGATCTCCACAAAGAAATTGAGGAGATGGAAAACACAGAAAGATCTTATTGTGTCCACCATGCAAAAGATGCAGTAGGATTCTACGAACTCTATTGTCCTGTGATAAAAAAAGAATATATATATATATATATATATATATATATATATATATATATATATATATATATATATATATATATATATATATATTTATATTTATATTTATATGTTAAAGAATGGTATTCATATTAAACGACAATTGGTATTATTTAACATGACATCAAAACTTGATTTGACATGAGGTCCTCGGTTGAGACTTCTCTCTGCAATTTTAATATTCATTTGTTTATTTGAAAGTTTATAAATGTTTATTTCACTCTCCACATGCAAGTATACCAAAATCGGATAAACTTGAGCTTTTATGAGAGTCGATCAGTTTAACAATATAAACCCTAGCATGATATATTTTCTTGGTTGAATCTTTGTCCTAGATACAAAGCTTCGTCCAAAATAACTTGGTTGAAGCCAAATGGTTACATGGAAAATACGTACCAACAATGGAAGAGCACATGGATGTCACCCGGGTAACTGTTGCTGTCCCCATATTCACAATCTTCTCTTTTGTGGGCATGGGAGAGGTGGCAAATAAGGAAGTTTTTGATTGGGTGCGACAAAATCCCAAGATTGTTAGAGCTTGCTCTACAATACTTAGGCTTATGGACGACATGGCTTCCCACAAGGTACAATGAAGCAACACCTTTATTTTCTATTTGGAAATCAATTTTACTTATTTTAACTCATCAATATAAAGAAGTAATAATTCAAAAATATGTAAGTTTCTAAGCACTTTTATTTATATTTGATTTCTTTAAAGTTGTATTTGGTTCCCAGAAAATACTAGGGAAATAAAAAATATTATTTTCTTATGTTTGATTGTACTAATGAAAAATTTTCTAAAAATATCAAATATAAATAAAAATTATTTAAAAACTTTCATATTCTTAAATTATTTAGTCTCTATATTTATGAGTTAAAATAAATAAAATTGGTTTGAAGTAGCAAATAAAAAATATTATGTTAAATTTAACTCTATTTTTATGTTCCTTTATTTTTTTTCCTTCTACTTTTCCTTCATAGTTTCTTTCCCTCGCATTTTCCTCAAATTTTATGGGAACCAAACATAGCCTAAAATCTTTCATTTTGGTTTGGAACGGTTAGTGCTAGGGAAAGAAAAAAAAATTAAGGAAAATGATTTTTTCATGTTTGGTTTCACCCGTGAAAAATATAAAAGAAAATCATATATAATCCAAAATTCCTCATATTTACACATTTTTAAATTTCTTAGTCCTTATATAATAGAGAGAAACAAATAAATTATGTTTGAATGAACATATAAAATTAATTTATGAAGTTTAAACAGACTTTTTTTTTTCCTCTAAATTTTCTTTCCTTCCACTTTTCCTCTCAATTTTCCCCTTAATTTTCTTTCTTTAGTACTTTCCAGGTTCCAGAGCCTAAACAACCAAATATAAGAAAACCATTTTCCTTGACCTTTTCTTTCTTTCCTTTGTACTTAAGCATAACCTATATATCAATTTATTTTCAATACCTTATATTACCGTTTATGCAGTTTGAGCAAGAGAGGGGACATATTGCATCAAACATCGAATGTTACATGAAGCAACATTGTGTCTCAGAGCAACAAGCATATGAAGAGTTTTACAAGCAAATCGAGAATGCATGGAAAGATATAAATCAAGAGTGCCTCAGATTCTAGCTGGTTCCAATACTTCTCCTTAGCCGTCTACTAAATTTTGCTAAATCAGCAGATGTTTTTAAAGAACAGGATCTTTACAGACCTGAAGCGATGAAAAATTATGTTTCGATGCTGCTCATGGTCCTATTGCCAATATGACAGTGGAATGTATCACTAAATAAGATAGTATGCTCTAGCTAGCTTATGTATTTCATTTTCCATGGTATGTAATGTTTGGGAATAAATGCTTTCTGTATTTTGCTTTTTTTTCAGTTGGTGCTAGCTTGGTGGCCTCGTTCTTGTTAATTTGGAATAAACTCTATGATAATGATATATTGGAATTTCAGTCAATGAAAGATTTGAGAACTAACCTAGTGATGTGGCTTAACTATTTTGTATACAGTGATTGAAGTAGGTTGAAATCTAACTTTGCAAGCTCCAGTAAAGCTTTACTATCTGAAACTTCATCTTGGTTGAGGGTTCTGTCCAGCCTCTCCAATTGGTTTTGGGAGTACACTGGCTATAGACCATTAGGCCAATAGAGATGGACTACAAGAAATGACAATGACTTACAAGGTTGGAGGAAAGTCATGCACGTTTCAATGGCTTAAGCAGGCCACTCTATAAGCCTTATCTGATAAGGAATTCAAATTGCAACAGGTCTGAGGAACTCTTCATTTATATCCTTCCGGCAATGGTGGGCCGGCTGCCTCTCCAATGATTAAGTCAGCAAAAATATGGAGAGGAAGAATAAGGAAGTTCTCACAATTGGGATTGCATACCTTCTCATCATGGGAATTCTCTTGATTTATAGAAAGTGGTTCACGAATCCCTCCCCCTCTTTCTTCGGAAAGAATCTCCTTTTCTTAGAAACAAAATCTCTCTTTCCTTATCAAAGACTAATCCTTCCTTATCAAAGATTAATTTTCGAGCAGTAAGGGATTTGGAAACTAGGAAATTCGTGGATAAATACCTTTTGCGTATTTTTAGCCTTTATCCATTCGTCCATAGCGAACTTTCCATAAGCAGGAGGACGACCGGCTAGGAACTTGGAACTCTAGACGAGTTGCCCTGAGGTTGGCCTTTGGAAGGACACCCCGACTTTCATAGATGGGCCTCCGGATTTCCCATGTAGGTAGTGCCTACCAGTTTTAATATGGAATGTGGGCTTGAGCCGCTTCACATCGTGGGCCAGGTGGACCATGGACCGAGTGGGCTGGGCCTTGGACCCATTGAGTAGTGGGTTTAAAAACCATGGTACTCACAATGCCCCCCTTTTTCCTTGCTAGAATTTTGTGCTTTTCTAGTGGTGAAAAATACTGTAGTATTAAATGTTGAGTGTAGAGAGTTGAATGTAAGGAGGCGATGATCTCGTGGGTTCAAAGCATGTGGGAAACACACACTTCCCAGAATATATCTGGCGTATCTGTCGGCCGGGCGCATCTAATGCGCTTGTCGACATACTTACCCTACGAATAAGGGTATGGGGTTGCAATAGTGGTTTCATTCTGTTTTCTCTAAGTTTTTTTATTCCTGCTATTTTCTTTTACGTAGCACAACGAACTTTCCTTCCGGGCCAGGCCACGGAGCTCTTGACTCTTCGATGACTATCGATTTTCTGGCGAGTGTTCGCATCTCAAACCTTCTTTTTATCGTTTGTTTGTTTGAGTGTTTTTGTGGTTGGGGGCATCCTACTAGGTTCTGCGAAGGTTTTCAGTTCGTGTTTTCTTAGGGTTTGTCACTGGTGGGATGTAAAACCTCGGGGGGTTTCTTTTATCTTTTGAGGGTTTCGTTTCCACCTTCGCTTGTCAGATATGTAACATTATAAGGTTAGGATTTGGAGTCTATAAATAGACCCTTCTCCCTAGGACCTTAACCCATTCTCCCTAGGGCCTTTACACACATACGCGAGTGTTCTCTCCTCTAGTCTTTGGCAATTAGGCGCGCCCACACACAAATCTGTCGTGACTAGGATAACTTGGAAGGTCCCGCGCCAAGAGGTTAGTAAACCCTAAGGATGATGACGTTAGTTTATCATACATCCTATTCAATCATGATCCAAGCTTCCGTTGTACATTGATCCAACTTTATCATGGGGTAACAATTGATGGTTGAGGTGCTAAAGATATGCCCCGAACTAAGTTAGCAAATTCTTGCTCCCGTATTTTTTGCACAGACTTTAAAGATTAGGAAAACTTAAATTTTGAAGTAACAATAGAGAAGCGATTTCATTAGATTTCAAGATTTCCAACTAAGTTAACCATAGATATAAATTGACATGCGAAGAAGCGCATTTAGATTCAATGTATCTGCCTTTATAGGTGGAAGCTTCGCTCTATTATTTTGTTGCATAACCATTTTGTTTTAATACATTTTGTTGCATAACTTAAACAACTGCTTTTACATTAAGTCAAGAACATATTACAAAAACTGGAACCAAACAGGCCCTTGGTGTTTTCTAAAAACTGTTTTCATAACAAACAAACTGGGAATCAAGGGCATATTTAGTTCCTATTTTTGAAAATATAGCGAATACCCTTTTCGGGTTCTCTGGAAATTGTTCTTGTTATCTAAATTTAGTGTTTTCTTAGGAATAAAACATGATTTCTCTTGTTTTTCATTGTTCTTGTTTTTTAGAACATAAATTTTTTTTTCAAAAACATGAACCAAATTAACACACCCCAAACGTGTTCTATGTGTTTTCAAAAAAAAAAAAAAAAAACGTTTTCAAAAACTGTATACAAACATGCCCTAACACAATGGTTTTTCCTTTCTTTTTCTTGTTTTTTTTCTTTTTTTTTTCATTTTTTTTTGTTTTTTTGTTTTTTTGGCTCAACTTTTGTATGCTTCTTCCAGTTTGAGCAAAAGAGAGGGGGCATAATGGCCTCATTTAGTTAGATGTTACATGAATCAATATGGTGTCTCTGAGGAACAAACAATCAAACATACAGAGAGTTTCAAAAGCAAATCGAGAATGGTTGGTTGGATATTAACCAGGAATGGCTCAAACCTACGCAGGTTGTTCCGATGCCTATTGTTACTTGTGTTCTCACTCTTACACGAGCTGCGGATGTATTTTACAAAGAGCAAGATGAGTACACACTACACACATGTTGGGAAAGCAATGAAGAATTACATCACGTCTTTGTTCATTAATCCTATAACATGATCAAATATATAGAACCCTGCCCTATTTATCGCTAGCTGGCCACATTATACTGAAGAAGTGATATCGATCTAATAAATCATGCATGCACATTTGTGATAAAGTAAGAGAGGGACACATTATATGTAGCACCTAGTATCTCAGGGTTCATGGTGTTTTACTGTCCATTAATATTACCTGAATATTTAAATGAGAATGTGTTCTTGAATTTGAGCCATGCATGCTCAACCTTCCACTAATCATGCAAGTAAACTAAACTAAACTAATTAAACTTGTCCAATAAAATCCATATCAGCAGAATGTTCATTTTATAACATACATGGGAAACCCTTAGTCATGAGAGTACCAATATTCATATCTTCAATATTGTGTGCCAGACGGATCGGGATTTTATACTGTTGGGTATCAACATTCTAATAGACTAATAATATACATGAAAAAAATTGCATAATTCATAAGTTATGCGCGACACCCTATCAGGGGTCTAGTTGAATACCCATGACTTGCGAGAAACATCAAATATTGGGTGTCCCGATATCACACTCATTTATTGAGACCCATTCCTGCATATTTAATTCACAAATATACAAAAATATATGATAGACTATTTAACCATCAGTCCATTTAACAGTCCTTTTATACAACAAAAATATATAGATGTTTTGCCGCATCTGACTCTCATCCCTCATGAGGGTCAGACACTTGCACCGGTCCTGTACCTAAAAGGGGGTCCCACGACGGGGTGAGCAATGCCTAGTAGAAAGTTTTCCTACAAGGGTTACTCCCCACCTAAAATGCACATGCAATGGCGTACATAAACATCAATCACATTTTATGCAACATTATATGAAATGTTCAGTGTTATGCATGAGATGCGACCCCTCATGCCCACAACTTGAGTCCCAATCGACTCTCCCACATTTGCAATTGGCAAGTGTGGAAAACCCTCTAATTTTAATTTATCATTTCATGATTTTCTTTTTCTTTTGTGGGCCACGGATTTTTGGGTTTTCACCGTAGGACGCCGCACGCCTTTCCAACATTTTCGCGAACTTACATCGTCGGGATTCATGTCTAACCGTGAATAACATTTGGGTCTTTCACCTTGAGGGGGGATCTACTGACTTGCATGAAACATGTAATTTATCATTTTGATCCAATTTACACATCCGTGATCTCAACCTTGGACTTTGTCATTTCAATTTCCACGAACCATTCACCAACACCGGTGAATACTCAATACCATGCACCCACACCCGACTCAACGCGATGTGACCGTGCATATGAAATGCATGATACCAATGCATTTTCCTTCATGTTACATGTATATATGAGTGCTACATGAAACATTAATACACCAGGGACAATTACAATTTTACATATAATTTATATTCATGCAATCCATGTTAATACATCAAATAGCATATACTAACATGATAATCTTCACATAGCATGTTATTCATAAAAGCAATAACACACAATAAGGTCACAATCTTTACAACAATAACACTACGATAAGCCCCGAATCTAGGACCCACATAGCGGGGCACCTCTTGGTCCTTCACGGTTCGTCCATAGAATTCTTGTGATATCAAAACACACCATAAAACCCGAACACATCAGTCTCAGGATCAAAATCAAACCACTCAACCAGGTCTGGGCCGAAAACTTGATTTCAAAATCATGTCGGATGTCAGAAACAATCAGAAATTTAAATTGAGCGTCTAAGCAGTCCAAAGTCGGCCGGATGTAGGAAAAGCAGGTCGAAAATTCCTAAAAATTCCTACACTCAGTCCAAAAATTTGGGCCTAAAATTTATCTTTCTCTACTGGCTTTCTGAAAACACCAGTAAATTAAATGACCTTTGAGTGAAATAACACAAGTAGGAAGAATTCCTTACCTCGTGGAGTTTGTGAAACTCAGATTTTGGTGCTCACGGCGTAGCTCTCCTTAGAGTAGACCAACTTTGCCTTACGCTCTACTTGAAAACCCTAGGTCCGATTTCGTAGATCTTAGAGAGAGCGAAGAGAAGAAAAAAAATCAAAATATATCTCTCTCTACCCGCTCTCTCACTCGACGCTTTCCTCATTTCTTTTGTTTTTTTTCGTTTTTATCTTCTTTTATTTATTTATTTATTATTATTATTATTTTGGATACATGGTTCATATTGCTTTATTCGGGTCCGTTTTTACCCCGAAACAATTTATTTATTTTCAATTCACTTTATTTTAAATGAACTTTCCCAAGCCATTTCATGACTTCCGAGATTTTCATAAAAATCTCGTCCTTGAAATCGCAGCAACATCACCAGAAGCCGGACTTCCGATTGTCTCGAGCCCCAATAATTTTTTCTGGGTCACTAGATTTCACGAGGCGAATTTACTTGCCTGATCGTTTCGATCATCGAGATCTAGAAAATTTTCGAATTTTCAGCAAGAGTACCATTTACCTTTTTCGAAAATTGATTTTAAGGTTTTCACACTCTCACTCCTTTAAAGAACCGTCTGAAATTCCACACACATACGCATCACTTACATGCATATTCAACCTTACACAACTCGAGCCAGTAGCCGAGTATGATAACACTTCAAGGTCACAATCACTAACAACTTTGGTGTCAACTCATCCATGTCAAAAAGGACATCAAAACCCGATATGACTACCACCCGAGGTCCACCATGAGCATAATCCCTGAGATCTCTGACTCACAATCCCGACATATCTGACCAACTCTCACCAGAGATCCTAGAGGAGAATTTTCCCATACAATGGCTTTTCCAGAGGCCTCGACCTCCAAACCCAAACCTATCACACAAGATGCAATAATGAATGTGATGCATCTGACAACAAATGCAGGTATGAAAATGCACCCTACATATCCGGCTGATGCACACTGACTCATGGTACAGCAGTGAACAAACCCTGGATCCTGAAATCTGATGCAGTGAGCCACATGCGACCTCGACCCATACTCTGGCCCATCTGTACCGCCGAAGGTGCTTGTGTAGCACTCTGCGATTGAAACTGTTTCCTCTTACCCATGCAGTGAAGGAACAAGGCGAGTTCACCTGTCCCAGTGATGGTAGGTGCGCCGACTCAGAAACCCTAAGATCCATGTCCCAGAGTGGCGGTCCCTCTTCATATGTCGGTGAGTAAGCGATAGAAGCATGTCATCGGCCACTGGTGTCTTTGTGCCAGGCGCTCATGGAGACGAAGTCCTTTGTCTCTCCCAAATAAAGGCTGATCCTCCTTCCTCTTCCCAAACTTTTCGCATCCAGGCCACCCCCACGTGTCCTCCATTTCTCTCTCTATGGCCAGAGCTGTCCCGGCCATAGAGTCCATGTCCTATAGGCGGAGGCTCTCAAACAAGAAATATTGGTGCATTCTTTTCATTTGCATTTCTAGAAGTGCACCATTGCAATCATCCTATCTTTCCTTAATTGTATCTAAGGTGTGAGTGATTGTGTTGTGTACACAACGGAAGAATTTGATTGTGAAAGACTTCAAGTTGTATTTATGAGCAGTATTTGTAAGTGTTCATTGGAACAATAATCCAAGTGTATAAGAAAGGAAGCTCGGTTTGAAGCTCAAGTGTAGTGAAACCCTCATCAGATTGAAGGTCAAAGAGAAGTAAATATAGGCAAGGGTGTGCTGAACCACTATAAACGAGTTTGCATTTCTCTCTTCCATATCTCTTTAAACTTGCTATTTATTATTTGTCTCTTCATTTTGATTGAAATTTTCATTTGATTGACAAATTTTTTTCGAGAAATCCAATTCACCTTCCTTGTTTTATTTGCTAAGTCATATTTAGTTTCACAAATTTCACACATTTGAAATTTCTCCTAATAATCACAAATTTCATTTTCATTCTCAAAAAAATTAATGAATTGGTCGATTTGTATTCACAATTACCCGATTGGAAGTTAATATTTTTTCCCCCTTTTACTCGATCAACATATCAGGGTAAAATTGGGGGAATTCCCCTTCCAAAAGAGATATATATGTATTCTTGATACACACCAGCTACTTATCATGCGTGTTGTTCCATGTCAATGGCGTTAAATGCTCATTTGTCCATATGTGCAATTAATTAATGACAAGGGCATGACTAAGGTACGGAACAAACGTTAAGGACATCTTTGGACAGAATAAAATTTAGTTATAAAGTTAGACATACGAGCAAACATCATAACCATTTGTGCACTTTTATCCCTACATTGCATGTGGGTAGTTTCCCATGTATGAAACCTCTCAATTGTTTATGTAAAGAGAGTTCTAGTTCTCAATAGCGGTTTTATTTGATTCCCATAAAATAATAAGGAAAGAAGAAATGCTAAGGGAAATGATTTACTTATAATTGATTGTCTAGTAAAAATTCTCAAAAAAATTATATATGAATAAAATTACTTAGAAACTTGCACATTTTAAATTATTTAATCTCTATTTAATGAGTTAAATGAATAAAAATAAGTTTAGTAATAAATAAAAATAATATATTGGATTGCTTTACTCTTTTCTTTTAATACTGTAATCAGAGAAAGCATTTTGGTCTGTATTCTTCTAGAATATGAATATAGGGGCTCAAACCAAGTTATTGTTATCCAAAAGCAGCATTCCACTCTATCTTTGGCAAAAGGTGGTTTTGAAGAAAAGTCCAGATCTTTCCACCGGCAGAGAAAATACATGAATTCACAAAAAGGACCTATATAGTAAACTGTTTCATGAACTTAATTTCTGTTTTTCTAAATGATGATAATTTTTATGCTTATCATTTTTGTCATCTTAATTCTAGAATTATACTTAAAATAAAAGTTAAATTCATAACTAAAGTCTTTGGGATCAATTTGAATTAAGTAAGACTATCGGAAACACATATTTTGCCCTTTATCTTAGGTAAGAAGAATAAGTTATTTATTTTTATTGCATACCAATTTTTAGCTATAATCCAGCCCTCCTATTTTCTTCAATATTAAAATATTGAAATTCCAAAATAAGTGGGCCTCATTAAAGTAAAATAATTGACTTAAAAATGTTTCATAAATGAATAAAATGATTATATATACCTTAATTTAGTGCTATAAAACAACATATTTAGTTACTCAGAGTAAATTTAAATAATAAATTTTAAGTTTATGATTTGCACTTATTTAATTTAAGATCTTATGGTAAGAATTATGTACTAATTAAAATTTTCCAACCATCCACTTAGTTTTTTTTATTTGATTTGTTTTACATTCATTTGAATGATAGGAGGATTAGGAACTAGCTGATATAATAATATGAAATTAACTATTTAGGTTGAAAATTGGATTTAATAAATTAAATTATTATTTTGGATTCATTTATAGAGGGAGGAGATGTAAATCGTTTATGGTTGAGGAATCAATTATTATGATAACTTGGGGGAATTATTTTCATGATGTGAAGTGATTGTCTTGTTATACACATCCTTGAGGAATTGGTGCTTTGACATGTCCTCCTTGTTGTGATTCAAATTAAAGTAATTGTATACGACACTTTTTGTATCTTTCTAGGAAAACTAAAAGCATTAATTAAACGTTTTAACTATTAGTAAACGTTGATTTAATATGTCTCGTCATTAAGGATGGTAACAGATTGGTTTCTTGATACCTTGTTAGTGTTTGATAAACTTTTTAAAGGACCTTGTCCCATATAAAGAAAAATTATAAAAAGCTTTTTAAAAGGTTTATATTCTAAAACGCACATGGACTTGTATAGGGTTGAGAAAGGGAAGCTACAGGCATAGAAATGGGCCAAGAGCCCGATTTGGTGTCGATGGATTACTTGTCCCCACTGGTGTAGTTCATTGGGTTTACTACAAAATCTTTGTTTTGTTTGCCTATATAGAAAACTGTAGTTTGCTTTGATTCATTTAAATCTCAAATGGTTCAGTCTTAATTTTTTCAGTAAACTCCTTCAGACGTTTCTCTATAACAACCATATTCTTGAACTAATGATTTAATACCATCCTTAATGACTAACAACCATATTTTGAAATCAAAACCATCTATTATGATTTGTTTTCCTATAAATCCAACCTTGCTGATTGTGAGGAAGACAAAATATCATCATGTCCTCTCTGTTGTTTCTAATCCAGAGAAGAGTTGCTGAATCTAAAGAGCTATTGAATCCTGAGGAATAAAATTCATAAGGATAGTGTTATGAAAACACACCTCAGCTACACTACTCCCCTTTTTTTGGTTCTCTACAGGTCGTTGCTCCAGTTTTCAGCATCTCCTTCAACTACCATTGCACCTCTGGGTTGTCGACATCCGATGTTCCAGCATATACAACGTACCTATCCTTAATATGATGAGTTTGTTATTTAACTAAATTGATTTGATCGAGTATAAGATTTTTTTTTTTCAAATCCTAAATGGATTTAGGATGAGATATTATTTAGGGGAAATTATGTTTACATGTACAAAAGGTAAAGTAAAAAAGAAACCCAAGACATCCTAATACATGAAAATGCATCCTCAAATAAAAAATTCCTTCTAAATGCATGCATTAGTAGAGTAATGTAACACATGCTAGCATTATACGGGTGTTACAATATATTTCAACTTTTGTTATATTAAGTAGGAAAGTGTTACATTACTTTGAGATGCATGTTGAAAGATGTTGGGTTTGCGTCCAAAGTCCTATAATGTCCTACATCGATTAAAATTAGGAAGGCTTATGAGTATATAAATATAGATTACATCTCATTCGTATGAGGCCCTTTGGGAAAAAACTCAAAAACAAAAACATGAGGGTTTAGGTCCAAAATGGATAATATTATACCAATGTAAATGGGGAGGTTAAGTCCCTAGGCTTCCCAACAAAATAGAATGCATTTTTTATGCATGAGGTTGTATTGGGTTCTCTTTTGAGTCATTTCCACCTTACCTTCACTTTAAACATAATTCCTCCGCCAGTTGCTACCCACCTTGATTACATATAAAAATAATTTTAATTATATAATAATAATATTTTTAATAAAATAAGTTATAAGTAATTATAATATCTATATATTATTATAAAATAATAAATTTAATACAATTAAAAAATTAAAATAAATTTAATTATTTTAAATTATCAAAAAAAACCACATTCTATTTAATTTCTTAAATAGAATAAGGATGAGAATTAATTTAAATAAATACGACAGAGTTAGAATGGTTGGATTCATTCCCAA
This sequence comes from Tetrastigma voinierianum, assembly GCA_016808115.1. Lineage (NCBI taxonomy): Eukaryota > Viridiplantae > Streptophyta > Magnoliopsida > Vitales > Vitaceae > Tetrastigma > Tetrastigma voinierianum. The sequence goes on from JAEQBH010005034.1 coordinate 169,998, forward strand.
GCTGTTTGATCGTTGCCATTCCTACTCGTGGTCATTGTATGCATCTACTTTTCCATGCTAGGAGGACTGATATTCAATAGTTGTACTTGTAATGAACCCATTAAAAAACATTTCAGAAGAAAAAAAGTCCGATTAATTACAAAAAGCGAAGAAAGCTTGATGTAAATTATTAATTTAATCATTTTAAAACTAAAAAAAGTCTCTAACATGGGTGATTTCACTTAATCCAATTGCTTACAGTAATTACAAATCAAATCAGTCATGCTTCCACAAGCTGTGCTATGGCTAAGCTTTAGCGATATTCAAAGCATCATCCAACTTTTCCTTATTTTGTACTTTTTACCATATTCAAATCATCTACCACTTTTTTTTCTTTAGTCATGAAAGATCTAAGGTACAAAATAAGTGGGCCCCGATAATATAATAAAGCGTCTTAAATAACCTGTTCATTGAATGTATGCAGTGATTTCCATTGGTGGCTTAATTTGAATCACATCTTATGTAGAGGAGCACGCCAAGTATTTCTAACAGAATTAAAAACGTTTCTTAAAAATTTAAATACTATTGGGATTGATTTATATATTCAATAATTACAATGAACTATTTACCATCCTATAAATACGGAAGAATATTGCAAGCTATCTTATTCATATAGTGAGTTATAATTCTTGTTACTAGAAACAACATGTCTACTGATCACTCATCATCTTCTCCATTCCTGGTTGCTAATCCAAACACTAATCGCCGGACGCAAATTATCACCGTAACATTTGGGGCAATAGTTTCATTCTAAGCGACACTTGTGATAATGAGGTAATTTTCGTGTATGTAGTTTGCATGACCTGACCTTAACCATCCATCACAACAAGAAAATGGACTTTTAGTGAAAAAATATTTAGTCACTAAAAGTTTAAATTTCGTTGTTTTGAATGAAAAATATTTCGTGCCATGTTTGTCGTTGTAGACACGTCATTGGAAAATGCATGTTTTCTTGTAATGCATAAATTTTTGTTCTTCCAAATTTTTGATACAGATAACACTTGCCCATAAAGGGCAGCAGCTGGAAGATCTAAAGGAGGAAGTTAGAAGAGAGCTGATAGCTGCAGCTAGTGACCCTTTCAAACAGCTGAAGTTTAGTGATGCAATTCAACGACTAGGGGTGGCATACCACTTCGAAAAGGATATAAAAGAAGCATTACGAGACACCTATGATGGTACCAATGATATATATCATGATCTCTATGATGATGCTTTTCGGTTTCGACTGCTAAGACAACAAGGATTCGATATTTCATGTGGTAAGTGCTAACAGAAAAAATGGGAATAGTCAACAAAAAAAGGCGAAAGAAGAAATACATAAATTTACATGGAAATCTAAATTGCGAAAAAAAAAATCATGAACAAAGTTGAAGAAATCTACTATTCCAAAATTAAGTACAAGATTGGATCTAGTAAATATTGTAGATGTAAATATATAGAACTACAAAACCCTATAAAATACAAAACATATTTATAGTCATATGGAATTTGAGCAGTTTCAAACCAAGGGGACTTCCCATGCACCCCCAATGGGATAATTGATGGACTTCACTACCACTAGAGATCCTTGAAAATTCTATAATGCTGTATTGTGAAATCTTTTGGGTTGGGACGGACAGAATTCAAGTCACCGAATTCTAACTAAGCTTCATAATATCATGTATAAAGACTTGAATATGATCTAACTTAACACTCACATATAACAATATTCTATGTTTTGGAGGTGAATGCAGATATATTCAACAAGTACAAAGATGAAAATGGGAGTTTCAAGGAGTCTTTGTTGGATGATGCATGTGGCCTACTAGCCTTATATGAAGCAGCACATCTCAGGGTGTGGGGAGAAGATATACTAGATAAAGCACTTGCTTTCACCACCACTCATCTCAAGTCTATGGTAGAACATTTAGAATACCCTCTTACAGCACAAGTAACTCATGCCCTAAACTGCCCCCTTAGGAAAAGCTTGGAGAGGCTAGATGCAAGGGCTTCCATGTTTATCTACCAGGATGAAGCTTCACATAGTAAATCTTTACCGAAGCTTGCAAAGTTAGACTTCAACCTATTTCAGTCACTGTATAAGAAAGAGCTGAGCAATATCTCAAGGTTAGTTCTCTAATCATTCTTGCACTTAAAAGTACAAATTAACAGTTTATAACCAAAAGCCTTTAATGTGGATTAATGTATTAATTTCTCAGGTGGTGGAAAGACCTAGATTTCACTTCAAAGCTACCTTTTGCGAGAGATCGATTGGTAGAAGGGTATTTTTGGATTGCCATCATTTGTTTTGAGCCCCAGTATTCATATGCTAGAGGAATACAGACCAAATTAATTGTTTTGATAACAATCATGGATGACATTTATGATGCATATGGAACACTTGAAGAACTGGAGCTCTACACAGAGGCAATTGGGAAGTTTGATATATGCAAGATTAAAATAAATAAAATTGGTTTGAAGTAGCAAATAAAAAAATATGTCGATTTAACTCTATCTTTATTTTTCTCCCTATTTTCTTACTTTCAAATTTTCCAGGAACCAAACATAGGCTTTGTATTTGAAATTTGAAAAGGAATTAACTTGGGTGCTTGATATTCAGGTGGGATATTAACAGCATACATCAGCTTCCTGAATACATGAAGCCATGCTATCAGGCAGTCTTAGATCTCCACAAAGAAATTGAGGAGATGGAAAACATAGAAAGATCTTATTGTGTCCACCATGCAAAAGATGAAGTAGGATTCTATGAACTTTATTGTACTGTAAATAAAAGAATATATATATATATATATATATATATATATATATATATATATATATATATATATATATATATATATATATATTTATATTTATATTTATATGTTAAAGCATGGTATTCATATTAAACGACAATTGGTATTATTTAACATAACATCAAAACTTGATTTGACATGAGGTCCTCGGTTGAGACTTCTCTCAGCAATTTGAATATTCATTTGTTTATTTGAAAGTCTATAAATCTTCATTTCACTCTCCACATGCAAGTATACCAAAATCGTATAAACTTGAGCTTTTATGAGAGTCGATCAGTTTTACGATATAAACCCTAGCATGATATATTTTCTTGATTGAATCTTTGTCCTGAATACAAAGCTTCATTAAAATAACAAAGGATTTGAAGCCAAATGGTTACATGGAAAATACGTACCAACAATGGAAGAGCATGGATGTCACCCGGGTAACTATTGGTGTCCCCATATTCACTATCTTCTCTTTTTGTGGGCATAGGAGGTGGCAAATAAGGAAGTTTTTGATTGGGTGCGACAAAATCCAAGATTGTTAGGCTTGCTCTACAATACTTGAAACTATGGACGACATGGCTTCCTAAGGTACAATGAAGCAACACCTTTATTTTTACTTCAAATCAATTTTACTTATTTTTAACTCATCAATATAAAAATTAATATTCAAAAATAATAGTAAGTTTCTAAGCACTTTTATTTATATTTGATTTCTTTAAAGTTGTATTTGGCTCCCGAGAAAATACTAGGGGAAATAAAAAAATTATTTTCTTATGTTTGATTGTCTAAATGAAAATTTTCACAAAATCAAATATCTATTAAAATATTTAAAACTTCATATTCTTAATAATTGAATCTGTTTATGATTAAATAATGAAATGGTTTGAAGTAGCAAATAAAAATATTATGTTAAATTTAACTCTATTTTTATGTTTCTTCATTTTTTCCTTCTACTTTTCCCTCATAGTTTCTTTCCTTGCATTTCCTCAAATTTTATGGGAACCAAACATAGCCCTAAAATCTTTCATTTTGGTTTGGAACCGGTTAGTGCTAGGAAAAAAAAAAATTAAATGATTTTTTTCATGTTTGGTTTCACCCGTGAAAAATATAAAGAAAATCATATATAATCAAATTCCTCATAATTTCACATTTTAAATTTCTTAGTTCTTATATATTGAAGATAAATAATGTTAATAACTATATAAATAACTATAAATTCATATAATTCCTCTCAAATCCTCTTTCTCTTCTTCCTTTCTTTCTTATTTCTGGGTTCAAATAACATTAATAAAAATATTTTCCTGATTATACCTTTGTGATGTATATTTGTTTCTTCTTTGTTGTGTTGTGAGATACATCGATTTGATGTTATAAAATGACATGAAGAGTTTACAAACAGAATGAGAGCGTGAAAGATATAAATCAAGAGTGCATCAGACCTACTGTGGTTCAATGCTTCTCCTTGATCGTCTACTAAATTTTGCTAAAATCCGGAGATGTTATATACAAGAGCAGAAGGATCTATTAACAGAGCCTGGAGAAGTGATGATTATGTTTTGATTGCTTGCTTTCATGGGCTACTGCAATATGACAGTGGAGATATTGTCACACAAATAAAGATAGTATGCTCTAGCTAGCTTATGTATTTCATTTTCCATGGTATGTAATGTTTGGGAATAAATGCTTTCTGTATTTTGCTTTTTTTTCAGTTGGTGCTAGCTTGGTGGCCTCGTTCTTGTTAATTTGGAATAAACTATATGATAATGATAAAAAAGTACTTTACTCTGTAATGCCGACTTATTGGGTTATGTTATTATAAATAAGAAAAAGGGAAACTTGTGTTTTTCCATATTGATTTGAGAATAATTGTAAAGATGATATAAAAAATGTAAAATACATGGCTCAAAATGGTTTGATCATAGAAAATAGTCGTGTTTCATATATGATAGTACCTAGATATTACCTTAATAAACTGTATATACTATATGACACTGTTCATTGTGGTAGAACCTACGACTATTAAGGCAGTAATATATTGGAATTTCAGTCAATGCAAGATTTGAGAACTAACCTAGTGATGTGGCTTAACTATTTTGTATACAGTGATTGAAGTAGGTTGAAATCTAACTTTGCAAGCTCCAGTAAAGCTTTACTATGTGAAACTTCATCTTGGTTGAGGGCTCTGTCCAGCCTCTCCAATTGGTTTTGGGAGTACACTGGCTATAGACCATTAGGCCAATAGAGATGGACTACAAGAAATGACAATGACTTACAAGGTTGGAGGAAAGTCATGCACGTTTCAATGGCTTAAGCAGGCCACTCTAGAAGCCATATCTGATAAGGAATTCAAATTGTCCCCAATGTACAAGATTCATATTTCAAATCTCTCTCTCCTAATCCTTCCCAACCAAGCCCTCTCCCATCGGACTTGTCCTGGCTTCTAACCGAATTCTCCAAGGTAATTGAGTCCCCCACCAACTTACCCTCAAAAAGGCCACATTATCGATGCATTCCCTTACAATCAAACATTGACCTCGTGAGAGTGAGACCATATCGCTATCCCTATTACCAAAAATATCAATTGAAAAGATGGTGCAAGAACTTCTGCAATGAGGACTGATAAGGCCTAGTAATAGCCCCTTCTGATCATCGATTCTCTTGGTCAAGAAAGTGGATGGAAATTGGCGATTTTGAATGGGCTACCAATTTTTAAACTGTATCACAATCAAGGATAAATATACAATCCCCATAATTGATGAGCTTCTTGATAAGCTTCATGGAGGCAAAATTCTTCTCCAAATTAGACTTGAAAGTCGTATACCATCATAATCGAGTACACAAGGAAGATATTGCCAAGACCGCTTTTAGAATACAATGAAGGGCACTTCGAGTTCTTGGTAATACTGTTTGACCTCACCAATGCACCCTCCACCTTCCAAAGCCTCATGAACAAGCTCTTCCGTCCTCATCTCCGGAAGTTTATCTTGGTGTTCTTTGATGACATCCTTGTGTTCTCACAGACATGGGAGGATCATCTATTGCATCTCTTTATTGTTTCACTATTTTAAGAATAACCAATTATTTGCTAAAGAAACAAAGTGCAAGTTTGGCATTTTTCAGGTGGATTATTTGGGCCACATCATTTCAGAACAAGGAATGGCTATAGATCCCACAAAAATAAAAGCTATTCTTAAATGGCCAACTCCATTAACCTCAATAAGAGGAGTGTGTGGATTTCTCAACTTAGCGGGCTATCAACGAAAATTTATCCATCATTTTGGATGTATTGCAGCCCTGTTAATCAACTCCTATCCAAAGAAGGATTTAAGTGGAGTGAAGGAGCGGAACAAGCTTCCAATAAGTTAGAGGAATCACTTACACCATCGCCCATCCTATGCTTTCCAGATTTTTCGCAACATTTAGTTATTGAATGTGATGCTAATGGAATCGGAATTGAAGCGGTTCTTTCTCAAAATAATCACCCAATAGCATACTTTAGCGGAGCTTTGAAAGGATTGATCATCATTGCAATTGTCTACTTCTGAGAAGGAAATGTTGGCCATGGTCAAGTTAATTTGAAAATGGCATCCTTATCTCCTAAGCAAACCATTTACATTCCACATAGATAAAAAAAGCCTTAAGTATTTGCTTGAGTAGCAAATCACCATCCCAACCCAGACTCGATGGCTTCCCAAGATCCCTGGGTATGACTATGAAATTGAGTACAAGCGCGGACCAAAAAATCAAGCCGATTACTCTCTATCCCGAGTAGTCGAATTTCAATTCACATCCATTTTCGCACCACGTGCAAATTGGTGGCCAAAATTACGAAAGGAGGTACAACATGACCCTTTTTATAAGAAACTGAGTAGCACACAATCCCTGCATCAACTTGTGCGACAAGATGGGTTTGGTTCAAAACCAACAGAATCTACTTGAGCCCCACTTCAACCTTCATCCAACATATCATTGCAAATTGTCATTCCTCCCCAATTGATGGACACTTTAGGTACAATAAAACTCTCTAGCCAATCAAGCTTAGTTTCTAGTGGCCTAACAGTATAATACTACACAATCCTTGATTTAACATAATTCCATGAAACCAGCCGAGGTTACTACAACCATTACCATTCCCAGCGGACATGGATTGAAGTGTCGAGGATTTGATCGAAGGACTACTCTTAGTCTATTAATAGTCATTGCTATCATCATGATGATTGTTGATCGCTAAATCAAATACGCCCATTTTGTTTCCTTAAAACATCCATACACTACAATTACAATTGCTAAAGCATTCATAGTCAATATAGTTCAACTCCACTATATCCCAACATATATTGTCGGTGATCGAGATAAGGTGTTTATAAGTTCTGTTTAGCAAGCACTTTTCCATGATTACAAGGAATTAAGCTTTGCATGAGTTTAAGTTACTATCCCCGGACGGACGGACGGCCAAACTAAAGTAGTGAATCGCACTTTCGCACTTTGGGCCAAGGAAGTGATTTGAATGGTTCCCTTAGGCGGAATTAAGCTCTAATACATCCATCCAGTCCTCCACCAAAATGAACCCATTTGAAGCTGTTTACGGTATTCCACTACCACATTTCCTAACCTACATTCTAGGCACTTCTGGTCTTCAAGCAGATGATGAATACCTCCGTGACCAAGACACCATTTTGCGTGAGCTCCGTCACAACCTTTAAATAGCTTGTCAATAGATGAAATTGTTGGGATTGTGAGTGACTTATGGAATATTACAAGAAGTAATATTTGGATGACTTTGTCAATCTACTGTAAATGTTAGCAATTGGATGATCAGGTCAATCCACAAGATAAAACAGCAGTTGGGTGGCAAGGCCAAACCTTTGAGAAATTAATCAACAGTTGCGTGGCTAAGTCAACCTTCAAGAAATAAAAGTGTAGATGGATGGCTAAGCCAATCTGTAGAGAATAAGATGGTAAAATAATAATGACACTCGACATAATGTGGTAGAACCCTAAGAATGAGGGAAACCTCCACGGGGCAAATCAAGAAAATAATCCACTATAAAATGAAATTAGCAGAAGATGTCACACACTCAGGATATGCTCACAATCCTCTCAGTTTTACCTCTAAGTACTCTCTTTATAGAGTACTATGTTTCTTACCACTTTTCCCGATGTGATAACTGACTATTTTACACCAATCCTTTCAACTCTATGTGATTAAAAGAATGATATCTTGCTTGCTTTTGCTTCACTCATGCCAATACACTATTGACTAAAATGCTTTTTATAGACGGATGTTTAAACCTTGAGAAGTTTGATTGCAAGCTAAAAAACAATTTCAGCGACAAAGAAAATGACTGTGTCGATGTTATGTGGCGTGGGGTGAAGAAACATCAATTTTTTACCTAAAGCGTGGTTGCAGAAAAATGGCAGCTATAGCAGCCTTCTTAATGGGGATGGAGCCCACTAGAAATGTCAAGCATATAAAAAACGGCACGAAGTCCACTTTGATGTTGGTGACTATGTGTATCTTAACTAAGCTCTAACCATACTGCCAAACTTATGTCGCTTTTTGTGCTTCTATGAAGTTGGTCCCACGGTTCTTTGGTCGTTACCAAATCATGTTGGTGAAAAGCAAAAACTGTCATGCCTTTCATTCCGAATAAAGCATTCAAACGCAGAAGAATAAATATATCAAAATTCTTACCTCCAGTCATAGCCTTTTCTTCAATCGAATCAGAGAACGAAAATGGGTTGCTCTTCCAAGATCTCCTTCTCCACCAACGTGATATGGTGTATTTAGGTGAAGAATGAGCAGAGACCAATACTACAATCGTTTGATATTTATAGGCCTTTGTCCATCACAAAGGAGGTAGAAAATATGTGGTTAATCGCAGTTTCAACGTAACCAAATCATGCTTCCATACACGACTGTCGGCGTATCCCAAGTGTGGTTGTATATAGACCACACTCTCTTAATGGCGGTGGCAACAAGCTACCATCGACATGTACCAATCGGTGGTCATATATGGACCACAAATTAAGAAGGCAACTGCAGAAATCCCCTACATTCTCCCAATTGGTCCATATACTCCAATATACCCCACAACTAAAACGAGATACATGAATCATAGCGATAGGTTCTCTAAAAGGAGTATTATCTACCATGTATTACAATGTATCATGTTTTATAATAATCACCCTATCTTAATATCCCTATGTTTATTCTTGGCCCATACTTTAATGACATTTCTCAAACAATTAACTGAGTATGCACACAAACATAATGAGAAATATCATAACTAAAATAGAGTTTCATACATTGTCTAATACAATAAAATCACACCAATAGACCAAGTCCCATATGATCTTTATGATCCTTAAATTTTGACGGTGGCATGCCCTTAGTTAAAGGATCAACAATCATCAATTTAGTGCTAACGTGTTCAATGACCACTGTTTTATCCTTAACACGCTCTCTTATGGCTAAATACTTGATGTCGATGTGTTTGCCCGACTTAAGCTTTTATTGTTCCAGCCAAAGGCGCGACTCAATTGTCACAAAATACTTTTAGTGGCCTGGATATAGAATCAACGATTCTAAGCCCATAAATGAAACTCTTCATCCATACACCATGCGATGTAGCCTCAAAACAAGAGACGAACTCAGTCCCCATAGTGGAAGTAGCTATCAAAGTCTGCTTCGCACTTTTCCATGATACAACTCCACCGGCAAACATGAAAATGTATTATGATGTTGATTTATGTGAATCAACACAGCCAGCAAAGTTTGAATCTGAATAACCAATTATCTCTAGGTTGTCTGTTCACCTATACATAAGCATGTATTCCTTCGTTCATTGAAGGTATTTTAAAACTTTCTTTACAGCTCTCTAGTGGTGCATATCTTAAAACTTTCTGATATCTTCCCAACATACTAACAACAAGTGCTATGTCAAGTCTGGTGCAAACTTGAATATACATTATACTGCCAACAACTAAAGCATATGGCATGTTCTTCATTTGCTCCTTCTCAAAATCATTCTTGAGACATTGGTTCAAATTAAACCTATCCCCTTTCACGATGGGAGCAACGCTTGGTGAACAATTTTTCATCCTAAATCTCTCTAAAACTCTATTGATATAGGTTTCTTGTGACAGACCTAAAATACCATTATGTCCGTCTCTAAAAATTTGTATGCCTATAACATAAGAGGCAACACCCATATCTTTCATATCACAATGGTTAGAGAGAAATCGTTTCACCTCATGCATCAAACCCCTATCATTGGTTGCAAGTAAAATGTCATCTACATACATTAAGAAACAAATTTTGCTCCCACTAACCTTCTGGTATATGCACTGGTCCATGATATTCTCTTCAAAACCAAAGGAAGATATCACATCATGGAATTTCAAATACCATTGACGAGAAGCTTGTTTCAATCCGTAGATGGATTTCTTAAGCTTGCATACTAAATGCTCACCTTGACTAGAGGAGAATCCTTCAGGTTGTTTCATGTATACCTCTTCCTCTAGTTCCCCATTAAGGAAAGTTGTTTTCACATTCATTTGTTGCAACTCAAAGTCAAAATGTGCAACTAATGCCAAAATGATATGAAGCGAATCTTTCTTAGATACAAGAGAAAAAGTCTCCTTATAATCGATTCCTTCCTTTTGAGTGAATCCCTTGGCTACGAGTGTTGCTTTATAACTATCAATGTTGCCCAATGAGTCTTTCTTTGTTTTATAGACCCATTTATGATGGTCTTCGCCCGAATTAAATGACATATGAGTCCCAAACTCCATTCTTTGCCATAGAGTTCATTGCATTGAACCATAAATCAGATTCATTGCAATTCATGGCATGTGAAAACGTTATCGGATCATTTTCTACTCCAAGATCATTGTCCAATTCTTGTAGATACACAATATAGTCATTTGGAATCGCTAATCTTCTTACTCTTGTAGATCTCCTTAATGTTAGCTCAATATTTCCATTATTCCATATGGGTCATGTTGTTTAGCTAGTTGTTCAACCATGTCTGGTACTTGATGAACAACTTGATCTATAGAATTACCAGTAGTAGTTGGTGGATCCTCATTGATTGGTTGTGCAACACTCATTTGAACTCAAGGGATGTTTTGAATGACAATCAATCTTTCACTTGACGTGGACGGTTGTTCTCTTTCAAAAAAGAGATCACTTCCACCAGCTAAGTCATTCTCGAGGAACTTAGCATTCCTTGATTCCACAAACCTAAGACTATGATGTGGACAGTAAAATCTGTAACCCTTAGACTTCTCGGCATATCCAACAAAGTATCTACTAATAGTCCTTGGGTATAGTTTCTTTTCTTGTGGACTATAAATTCTTACTTTAGACAAGCATCCCCAAACGCGCATATGTCTCAAACTTGGTTTCAAACCTTTAAATAGCTCAAATTGCGTCTTTGAGACAACCTTAGTTGGAACCCGATTTAATATATACATAGCCTTTTTAAAAGCTTAAGTCCACAAGAATGGTAGCTTAAAGCTACTTAACATGCTACGCACCATGTCTAAAGTCTTGTTCCTCCTCTCTACTACACCATTCTGGTCTGGAGAACCAGGCATAGTGTATTGGGCAACTATCCCATGTTCTTGAAGGAACTTAGCAAATGGACCAGGTGCTTGTCCATCTTCAATGTATCTTCCATAATATTCTCCACCTCTATCCATTCTGACCATCTTTATTTGATTACCACATTGCTTCTCTACTTCAGCCTTAAAGACCTTAAAGGCGTCTAAGGCTTCATCTTTACTATGAAGCATATAAAGATACATATATCGAGAACAATCATCTATAAAGAAGATGAAGTATTTTGGACCATGAGCATCCATGTCAGGACAACATATATCTGAATGTATGATTTCTAACACGTGGTAGGCCACAAGATAAAGTGCAGTGAAGAACAGAGGAAAAGGTCAAAATCCAAGAATTCTAATAAAATTTGCAAATACTGCAAGGAAAAGGGTCACATCAAGAAGAAGTGTTTCAAGCTGCAGAATAAGGAGAACAAATTTGGGAACAAACAAGGGCCAATCAGGAAAATCGGTGAAACGGTGTTGTGGAATCGGTCAGTTGATGGAGAACTTTTGGTTGCGTCAAATGTTGATTTGAGAGCTTGTGAGAATTGGATTTTAGATTACGGTTGTACGTTTCACATGACTCCTAATCGAGACTGGTTCTCTACATACGAACATGTGCATAAAGGTGCGGTTTTGATGGGTAACAATGCATCTTGTAAGAGAGCGGGTATTAGGATAGTTCGCATTAGGATGTTTGATGGAGTAGTTTGTACTCTTGGTGACGTCGGACATGTTCCTGATTTGAAAAGAAATTTCATATCTCTAAGTACTCTTGATGCAAAAGGGTACAAGTAAATTTGTGAAAGTGGAGTTCTGAAGATTAGTAAAGGAGCCCTAGTTGTGATGAAAGGTCATCAAAAGACAGCCATGTTATATGTTCTACAGTGTTCCACTGTTACAAAAATGTTGTTGCATTTCGTTCATTGTCAGAGGATGATATTACGAAGCTCTGGTATATGCGTCTTGGGCACATGAGTGAAAATGATATGGAAAATTTGAGTAGAAGAGGACTTCTAGATGGTCAGAAAACAAATAAGTTACAGTGCAGAGCTACTTGCTTTTGGGAGAGAAGCCGAAGCGGGATTAAATTCTCTTCGAATTCATAAGTCAAAGATTTGCTTGACTATCTACATTCAGACCTTTGGGGACCTGCAGAAGTATCTTCTATGGGAGGTACTACTTATATGTTGACGATCATTGATGATTTCTCACGTAAGGTATGGGTATTCATCCTGAAACAGAAAAGTGATGTGTTTTCAACATTCAAAGATTGGAAGACAATGACAAGCAAACAGGGAGGCGGATGAAGTGTCTTCGCAATGATAATGGGTTAGAGTTTTGTTCTAATGAGTTTAACACTCTTTGCAAGAAATAGGGAATTGTTATATATCGTACAGATTATCGCCTCCCTATGAGGAATGTTGCTTGAACATATGAATAGACTTTGATGGAGAAGGTCAAATGCATGCTCTCTAATGCTGGGTTAATAAAGTCTTTTAGCGAAATTTGCGTCCACTACATGTTATTTGATCAGCAGTTCTCCTCGGTTGCTATAGTGAAGACTCCTCAGGTATGAAGTGCAGTAGTCACGCTACTTATTGATTGAAAATTTTGGATGCCTTGCATATGCCCATGTTGATAATAAGAAGTTAAAACCTAGATCAATGAAGTGTATTTTTCTTGGTTATAAATTTGGTGTGAAAGGCTATAAATTGTGGTGTCTGGAAACCAAGAAATTATTAATTAGTAGAGATGTGATTTTTGATGAGACTTCCATGATTAAGGTCTTGGCTCCTAAAGAGTCTAGTGTTGAGACCGTGTAGAGAGTTGATAAAAAAATGGAGTTTAGATTAGTTTGGTTCCTAATTCAGATGAGCGGAGTGTTCTTATAGCTACAGTTCCTGTGCAACAATATTTTCTTTTCCAGAGATAGAGAGATGAGGACTATTAAGCCACCACAAAAATATTGTGAAGTTGATCTGGTTGCATATGTCTTGAGTGTAGCAAATATATTGAGTCCAGTGAAGAGCCATCCACTTATGAAGAGGCAGTAAGTTGCAATGATTGAGGTAAGGGGATGATTGTTATGCAAGAAGCACTATTATCAAAAATCGTATGATTCACGATTCAATTCACGAATCGATTCACAGTTCGGTAGGTGAACGATCTAACTATTTTAAAGAATCGAAAATATGCTTGAATCGAAGACAGAATCGCCGAATCGATTCACATGAATCGATTTAATACCAATTCTCAACATACCAAGAAATTAAAAAATCACCAAAAAAAAAAAAAAAGACTGAAATACCTAAAAAAAAAAACCTTAACCAGCTGTAGGAATTGATTAATGTGGAAGAAACAACTCCAACTTTTGGTAATACGAGAAGAAACGAAAAAGAGAGAAGAAGACCAGAAGTTTACAAGGAAGAAGAAGGAGAGCAAGAGTACTTGGCTATGGTTGGAAAAAGAGAGAATGATGATGATGACAACCTTGAACTTGGAGATGATGGCTTAGTTTAATTTTATTAGTAGTTAATTATTATATGAAATAATTCTATTAGCATTAGTATATTCAACCACTAGACTAGTATTAGGATTTCTTTTAACTTCTTTTAGACTTGGTTGGTAACTTTGAATGGTTTATTTGAAAATATTATAAGCTTATCATTTAAACGAATATTTAAATAGCTTACAAAATAGGAATTATATAAAATTACATATATTTTAACTATTATAAAAAATGTAAAAATGAATCTTACGATTCGATTAAGTTCTCGATTCTCGATTCACTAATGCAATTTGGATTCTCGATTCGAATCTCGATTTAACAACTATATGGCAAAAAGGAAGAGATGGAGTCCCTTCATAAAATAGGACATTTTTTTATCGATAAAAGCAAATTTAGATAGCGAAAGAACCACCGTACGGTCGTGAGCAAAGGAAAACAAAACACCGACAACAAAGAAAACAAGAAAACACCCAAAAAAAAAACTACCTACTCCCCAACCAAGTAAAAAAGTCTATAACAGAATGCGTATAATCAACACTATTCAAGTTAGCCCAAGTCCATAAATTGGAAACAAAATTAACTTTAATTCTTTGGGAGGAGGGGACCTCATTCTCAAACACCAGCCTATTCCTAACATGGAGATTCGAGACATGCACGGCGGGCGAGCAAACCATATTTTCTGGCTTTTTACCCACAAATGACTCCTTGCCGGGGCCAAGAGTACGAAGGACCGATTGCGGGAAAGACCCAGCTAATCATAGACGATTGTGAAAAAGATCCCATAACATTTTAGCGAATTTGCAATGGATCAGAAGATGGTCTATAGTCTCCTCTTCCTCTTCACACATAAAGCATTTGTTTGCAAAGGACATACCACGACGTTTTAATTGGTCCAAAGTGAGCACTTTGCTTTCGCGACTTCAAGCAAGACTCCAATTTTGGAAACAGTAGTTCGGACCATCGATTGAGGGAGAAATCGAGGCGGGAGACATCGACCTCTTTGTACATGCTCTTTACCGAGAAACCTCTATCCTTGACATTCTCCAAAGAAAACTTGTCCACACCCGTGGGGCGAACCTTTTGATCATGAAGAGTATGAAGGAATCTAGTCATTTCTTCAATCTCCCAGTCGTTAAGAGGTCTTAGAAAAGTTGGAGACCAACACTCAACCCCCTCTCTAATGTCCCGGATATGTCATGACCTTGGCCTCTTTGTTTGTAGCTAGATTAAAGAGTGGAAGCTTGAACACTCAGGGCCTCCCTACCACACCAAACATCGCTCCAGAAATTGATCCTCCTTCCATCCCCAAGAACAAAGACCGCATTCTGGAAAAAAACGAACCAATCTTTTCTGATTTCCTTCTATAAACTAGTCCATATACACACAACTAGGTATGGGTGTCTACCAGCCCCAATGGACTCACCAAATTTGCGTGAATAGCCTTTCTCAAAAGAGCATTATGATGATTGGCAAACCTCGACTCATTTGCCTGACAAGGCCTTGTTCAACTTGGAGAAGCTTTTAAACCAATCGCCTTTTCTCTTTTACCGAGCACATAGTGGCCCATTTCACAAAGATATTTTCTTTCGGGCGCTCCCTCCACAAAGGAACCGCCTTTGGATCCTTTCCAGTCTGATGCACACTTTCTGAGGCATACAAAAAGAGAAAGGTAATATATAGGAAGACTGGACAGAGTACTACGTATTAGCGTGATCCTACCGCCCTTAGAGATATACTGAGTCTTCCAAGCAGCCAGTCTCTTTCGGTATCTTTCTTCAATCGAATCCTAGACCCCAAGAGCCTTGTGCTTTGCTCCTAGAGGGAGACCCAAATAGGACGTGGGCAAGGACCCGATCTTACAACCTAACTCTGATGCCAGCTCCACCGTATTAGAAACAGGCCCAACTGGCATAATTTCGCTTTTGGCTAAGTTAATTTTCAAACCCGACATAGCCTCAAACCACATCAGAATCCAACTTAAAAACTTTAGCTGATCGAGGTCAGCCTCACAAAAGATAAGCGTATCATCGGCGTAGAGAAGATGGGAAATAGACATCCTCCTCGCCCCGATTGCAGCTCTGCTGCAGAGAGGTAGTTGCCATCGTGCCCAGATTAATCCTTGTACAACTTAGAGCTTCCATGCAGATGCTTGAAGAGATAAGGGGAGAGAGGGTCTCCCTGTCTCAGGCCCCTGGAACTTGGAAAGAAACCAGCAGGAGAGCCGTTTATGAGGGGCCAGAAAGAAGGTACATTAGAGATGCATTTATCGGTCGACCACGAGCTACCGAATCGATCACGCGAGAACACGTCTGAAACTCCCAAGCGAAATCTTTGTCGCAAGCTTTTCAATATCCAATTTACAAACCAATCCGCATTTTTTCCTTCTCAGGGTAGAATCCACTAACTCATTGGCTATCAAAACGGCGTCCAGAATCTGACGTCCCTCGACGTAAGCATTTTGGGACTTGGAGATCACCTGGTCCATGACCCTCTTAGTCCCTGTTATTAACTGGACAAAATCTTATAAGGCTTTACACAAGGCTGTTAGAAATTCTTAAATCTTTAGAGATCTTCCACGGTCTTGCATTTCTTGGGGATCAATACGAAAAAAGTCATTATTTAGGTTTTGACAAAATCTAGAATTGTCATGAAACTCCTTAAAACCAATAACACTCATCTTTCACAAAGTCAGCTGAAGGACCAAAAGGCTAAGGGAAACCGTCGGGCAGAGTATATCCTATTAAGACCAGAAATAGCTGTCCATATTTCATTCTCAGAGAAAGTTTCCTCCAGGCTAACCGCCTCCTCAATCCCTATCCTGTTGAGATCTAAATCAGGAAGGGAAGGGCTCCACCCAGTCGGGGCCGTGAGCCAATTTTGGAAGGCGTCTACCAGACCTTCCTTGATGTCAGCCTCCTTGTCCCAGCTTCTGGGTTGATGCAAATGCTATTTAAGCAATTTCTGCGCCTGTGGGTGTTAGCCATCCTGTGAAAAAAACGGGTGTTCCTGTCTCCTTCCTTAAGCCAAGTCTCTCTCAACTTCTGACGCCAGGAGATCTCTTCCATGAGGGCCCAACTTTTGAACACAGCTCTGGCTTTGACCCGTTCCTCAGCTTCTTCAAGGGTCAAAACCCTAACCTTCTCGCAATCATCCCAAAAGGATACCCTACGCAAGGCTTCCTCCTTATTAGTCTCGACTTTCCCAAAAACATCTCTGTTCCAAGCCTTCAAAATACCTTTCAAGGCCTTTAATTTAGCAGAGAGGATGAAACTGAAAGACCCGTAAAAATGGAGATTTTGCCACCACCCTTTCAGAATGTCTTTGAAACCCTCATACTTTAACCACATCAGTTCGAACCGGAAGGGCGAGGCAGGTCGACTCGAAACACAGTCCACGAGTGAAATGGTCGGAAAGCGGGCCATGGGAGGCATCTGCGGGTAACCTTATTGCAATGGCTCTCCCATTCAGCAGTGACTAGAAATCTGTCTAAACGAGACATTGAGCTACCGTTGAGACCCCCCCTCCAAGTGTAGGGCCCTCCCTGGAGAGGAAGGTCTCTCAAATCCAGATCATTCATGATGTCAGAGAACCTTCTCATGGGTTGGAAATCCACGCCTCTATTTCTTTCATTGGGGAAAAGAACCTCGTTGAAATGCGCCTCCAGTGCACCGCGGGCCGTCATGACCCTTGATCGAGCAGGCTCTTCCCAAGCTTCTCTTGCTGTTCTCCACGGACCGTACGAGTGAAAGCCCATTGAAACCCGTCTTCAGGCATTCTGAACAGGCAAGAAACTGAAAAACTACCAACCATGGAGTCCACTAAACTGATACGGCTATTATCCCAAAACAATAAGATGCCCCCCGCGGATCCCTCAGCATTCATCGCTTTCCAATTCAATTGGCGGCCCACGGACCCGAACCAATTCGATCGACATGTTGACCTTCAACTGCTTGTAAGCGAGACAGGTCCGCCACAACACTACGAGAAAATTCTTAGTACTTTTCTTTTATCAGGGGCATTCGCTCCTCTAACATTCCAAGAGAGAATTTTAAACTTCATTTTAACTTTAACAATAAGTTCCCCCTATCCCTCCCCCCTCCTTTGTTAATCGTATTCCCATTATAGTTTATAGTAGTCCTCAGTCTTCTTAACTCCCGCTCGCTCTTTGAGACTGACAGACGCCCTTTTTCCTTGCACAATTTTTGGGAAGCCACTAACTTTCCCAATAAATTCAAAATCTCCTTTTCAAAACCCTTAGTAGGGAATCCTAAGAATTCACTAAATTTTGTCAGGCAGCTGCTTTCCCAACTCCCATACTTCCAGTTTTCTAACAATTCAACTTGAACCTGCATCTTCCTTTGGCCAACTTCGCCAAACTCCTCCCCTACGTCAGAAATCGCACCCGGGCTATCTAATCCCCAATCCCTGTCGTCAATCGCCACCACCCTAAGTGGAACCAAGGCCTCCCCCTGGCCAGAAAATCCCCCTGGAAGCAAGGGGCGGCCAAAAACAGAGATGGGAATAGGGGAATATTGAGCATAGGGGTTATCATCGTACCTGTTCATAGGATTATATAGTCTTCTGAATTTGCGACCTCCACGACTCAACTCCCTTCCCGAGTTTATGGCATTCCCATCATGTCCTTCTTCTGGAGAGCCAAAAATGGTCGCTAAGCTAGCTAATTTCGCGACAGACTTTGAAAGCAGGTTCTGGCACAGCCCCGGTTCCATAACCGTATCCTTTGGCCTGGAGCAAGTGGGCTCTTGAAGGTGCAGCCCATTAAGGAGAGCCCGTATGGAGGAAGCGGAACGAGGCCGCCCGATAGCGGGCCCAATACGGATCACCGATACATTGGGCGACCCAAATCCCCCTACCGAAACCCATTCGGACCCGACCATCGAAGCGGCCCGAAAAATTTACTTTGAATTTGGCTGCGTCCTCTTGGACTTGATGGTCTTGGCGCTCTACGCGAGGACTCAGCCGGTCCATCAGTACCCAAACCAACGTCGCCTTCAATCACTCTCCTCCCAGCGCGTGTGTCGTCATCACCCTCATCCCCGAGCCTTGTATCCACTGGACTCGTCTGCGAGGTACGGATGAGCATAGCCTTCCCCCGATGCGGATGAAATCCATGAGGCTGAGCCTTCTTGAGTCAACAGTGAAAGCCGCATACGACGTGTAGTGTCAACTTGGGGATGGGGTTTTTCCGAGGCTTACCTATGAACGATTTCTTGCCCGGCGCGCCGTAATATCTCCCTTCGTCTTCTTCTTTGCTTCCTGCTTTATCCATGATTGGGTGACTCTCCTTTCTGCTCGTAACCTGCTTTATATCGTTGCTCTTCCTGCGTCCATGATCCTTACTTGAGTTCGTCTCTTGATAGTCCCTATCTTCGACTGCCGACCTTTCGCGCTCCTGGGCCTCCTCACAGCTAGGGTTCGCCATACCAGTTTTTTCATCAATCCTCCGCCTTTGGCGCGCAGAAGAGTGGTATGATGGGTCTCCCCATGGAGCCCTAACGCTTTTCTCCTGAGCTTGTGCTGGACCCTCCAAAAGCCTCTTGGATGGCCCGATCGCGGGCGCGACTCCTGCTGGTTGAGGCCCAAGTCTTTCCTTCAGCGGATCCTGCACGTGGGGGTTAATCTGCTTCCACTTTCTCCCCCTAATCCCCATACCATTTTGAAATTCATACATTTTCTTTTCCCCCACTTTGATACTCGCCCATGCGTCGTAGTTTCCGATACCTTGTGCTCCACGGTTCCCAAAGCGAGCCAGTTCCCCGCTTCCTCGTCCCGTCTTCAGCGGCAATTCTTTTGCCATGCGGGACTCAGCGTCTTTGGCGCGTGCTTCTCGATCATCTTCCTCCCCTGCGTCAGCTGGATCTCCAATAGCTCTGCTACTTTTACTGATCACCTCCGCCACCGTCGATCGGATCTCCCACCATATTTGTACTGCATAACTTCTATCCCCCGCAATCAGGTTAATCGAGTCAAGCTTTGCTTTGGTATTTATTTTGACCAATATTCTTGCCCAGAGAAGATCAGTTTTTGAAGTTGTTCCTTCATCCATTGCTACGAAGCCTCCCACGGTATCTACTTTTCGGAATTTCTCAGGTCCACAGGATGTAGAGAGGCCCCACCACTCTTATCCAGACTTCTTTTTCTTGATCTCTTATTCCTTTGCAACCTGAAGACGGGGACCACCATTCCAGCTGCATCACTCCGCCCCTACAAATCCTGCTTCCGTTCTTCATAACCCATATAGCCTCTTCTGACAATTCAAAACCCATGAAAAAAAGGTTCTGGTTTAGAGGGTGGATAGCAATGCGCCCCTTCAGCCTCCAAACCCTTTTAGCCCAATCTACCACCTCCGTCAGCGTCTGTGCCGTTCTTTGGTGAGTACCTTCGACTTCCTGACCACTTGAGTATTTTTAATAACCCCAGGTCTCCTTTTGGACTATACTCACTTATATCCACCCAGATTGTCTCCTGCCTACTTCTTCCAGGACTCGTTAATTTCATAGATATGTCTGAGACTACTCCTCCCTTTTGTTTATCCGGTTTGCCACTGGAAAATGTCTTTACTGCTTTTTCACTATCTCCTCTGACCTCCTTATGACCCGTAGCTTTAAGGGCTTTCTCTAACATAGTCCAACCGTTTAACAAGCCATTACCTTCAGGGAAAAACAATCTGTGTCTTTTTCCGTCCAGATCTGTGACCGAACAGAGGAGAAAACGCCCATGCTCATTTTTCCTCATCTCCAGATTGTATCTCCTTCTATTTTCACACCATCCCAATCCTTCGTGTTCTTGTACGCATCCTGCGAGCGATACCACGCTCTTGATCAAAATTTTGCCCCTTCTTCTCCAAAGCATTATCCACGACATCCTCCCCCATGTCGCACTTTTCTGTTATAGCACCCTTACATTTTTGCCCACCCCCACTTCCTCTATCTCGAAAGATTTGGAGTCGACGGAGAAACATCTCCGCCTCCTCATCTCAAGAAAATATATCCACGCAGTTTATTTTCCCTCCCACCTCCCAATCATTGCGATGCCTAAAAATGATGGGATCCCAAAGAGCCCAACACCCCCTAACTATCTCCAAACATCCCGCACCACACTTCTTTGGAGTAAGAGATGGCAAACAAGATGGCATAAAAATGGGACATGAGACATGGTAAGGCTACCTAAAGGGAAGAAATCCATTTGGTGCAAATGGGTGTTCAAGAAGAAAGAAGGCACACCAGGAGTTGAGAATGCAATGCAAGGTACAAGGCAAAACTAGTTGCTAAAGGTTACAGTCATATTCCAAGTGTTGACCTATGTATTCTCTCACGAGTGGTGAAGCATAGCTCAATTGAAGCTGCTTGGGATTAATAGTTTCATGATTATGAGCTTGACGGTTGAATGTGAAGGCGCATTTTACATGGGGAGGCTTAAGGAGGGACATCATGATGCGGCCAAAGGTTTTATAGTTTCGAGTGGGAGGACTATGTTTGCTCGCAAGAGGTCTCTTTATGGTTTGAAATAGTCTCCTAGACAATGGTATAAGAGATTTGATTCATTCATGATCTGCCATGATTTTAAGAGTAGCTTTAATAGTTGTGTCTATTTCAAATGATGCAATGATGAGTCACTTTTGTATCTACTCTTATATGTTGATGACATGCTAATAGCAGCCAAGAAGAGATAAGCACCGTAAAAGTGCAACTTAATAATAAGTTTGAGATGAAGGATTTGGGAGCAGACAAGAAGATACTTGGGATGGAGATTCTGAGGGATAGAGTGGCAAGAAAATTATCCTTGAGTCAGAAATGATATATTGAAAAGGTGCTTCGCAGGTTCAACATGTAGAATGCGAAGCCTGTTACTACTCCACTTGCAGCTCATTTCAGACTTTCATCTGTCCTTTGTCAACAGTCAAATGAGGAGGTTGACTACATGTCTAGAGTACCATATTCTAGGGTTGTGGGTTCTTTGATGTATGTCATGGTGTGTTCACGTCCAAATTTGGCCTATGCCGTCAATGAAGTCAGCAGGTACATGGAAAAACCTGGTAAGGAACATTTGAAAGCAATTCAGTGGATCATGCGATACTTGCATGGATCAAGTAGTGTTTGTTTGCAGATTGGTAGGACTAGAGATGGAGTTGCAAGGTATGTCGATTTTTATTATCTTTGGAGATCTTGATAGAGAGATCCCTTACGAGGATGCGTGTTCACCATTGGAGGTTGTGCTGTGGTTGGGCTACTCTTGAGTCTACAATGGCTTTGTCAACTCTGGAGCGAGTACATGGCTTGATTACGAGAAGCTTGTAAAGAGGCCCTTTGGTTGAAGGGATTGTTTGGGGAATTAAGTGATCGGTTGAGACCCGATTGTTTTGTGATGCTTCTAAGCTATATTTCTCTGATGGAATATTCATGGAGGAAGAAGCATATTGATGTGAAAGGTGTGTTTTATGCGTGGAATTGATGATCGTGGTGACATTGTTGAGTAATGTCGAACCTAAAGACAATCTGATCTGATATTCGTCCTCCTATAATAGGATTTGTGCATTGTTTCAAACTTGGTAGGATAATTCTTGAGTTTTGGCCTATGGGGCTTTGTTGTGGAAGGAGTATGGTTTGATCTTGTTTTGAGATAGGTTCATTGGCATTTACGCATGATGAATTCCATGTCAAGGTGGAGATTGTTGTTTTGTGACCCGAATTTGGTTTGAGCATGTTCGACCATGAAAGAGCCCACGGTGCGACTTTTGTGAAACAAAAAAATTGAGAAAAAATGGATTTGTTGTGGTTTTGGGTATGGACCTTTCTGCTTGGGTATTTTCGTTATATCAACACATTAGGGTTTATTCCCAATTCGTTGTACTTTGTAATTTCTCTTAGATTTATAGTGATGTTTTTTTCTTATCTTGGTGATTTTCCACGTCATGTAATTTGATGTTTTTCTTTATTTCGTATTTCTTTATTGTGCCATTGATCCTAACATTAACTTTTGAAAAACTAATGAGAAAATTTAATTCAAATTCTTACATTCTTAAAAAAGTTCAACATTATACTTACCTGCGACTCTAGCCACTAATCAAATCAAATACAAATTAAACCCCAAGTCTAAATGAAATAAATAGGAGACAAATATCAATACTAAAACTCCAAATTCACTTTACTTCATAATTTTCCCCCTGATCATCAACCAAATGCAAGCCAGGTTTAAAAACATCAATAATAAGAAAAAAAAAATAGATCGATAAATATGATATTAAAAACTAAAAAATCTAACCTGACAAGACCAGATTGCAAAGTTTAATCAAACCATCTCTAAATTTCCAATCAAATCATGAGCAAAACTCAAACCCCAACTGTCACGCCCTGAATTCTAAGCAATCCAAAATCTGACTCGTGATCCCAAGTCAACAGTTTGACCTTAAGGGTTTTCTAATCCAAGCTGACAGTTGAATTGTGTTTTTTTTTTTTTTTTGCTTCACCCATTTACAAAATTCAAACTCTACTAATCAACATACCAACCAAGTTGATTATTACAAATATCTACAAGAATCTTATTTTAAAGAATTTCAAATCGAATTTTACAAATAACGACACATAATTTAGATTTCTAAAAATACATACAACTCTACTTGATGCAAGTCAAAAATAAAATAAATTAATTAAAAGGGACAATCCTTATTATAACTTCCGTAGCTTTCTAGGGCACCTTGGTATAGTCCTTGCTCTTCTTGTGCTTTTCTAAGCCACATCTACATCTAAAATATTTTAGATAATAAAGGGGTGAGCATTTCCATATTGCTCAGTAGGGTGATTCACTCCCAATGGGGTTAAGTGCTAAAGTTCAATATTTAATGATTAACACAACATAAAAACTTACAATATACCACACTTAATCCACACAATCTCGTCCATAACTTGATTGAATAAAAGGGTCAAAGCTAATCTAATTAAATAAAATAACATAGAACAACACACACACCACGTACATCAACACATCATCAAAGCAAACATTTATTAAATTCTACCCCAATTTTACACACTTTCGCATCATTGTATATAGTTCACACAATACACAATTTAAACAGGTCAACAAATCATCAACATAATACATACAATTCACACAAATGAAATGTAATGATATGAAAATGAGAATCATGCAGAATCATGAAATGTATTCTTATTGTTGCTCATGAATGACTCTCTCGTCCTGCATATAATACTCTATCAGAAAATTATCAGAATTTGACTTTGGTCTTTCCTTTTGAATCTTCCTCCCTTCTTAATTCACCTCTCACGGGCATTCGTCGTTTCTCATTTCCCTTTTCTTTTCATCTTTGCCCTCCTCAGGGCTTATCAATTTCGCATAATCATCTCTTTATAAATAATCATGAATGTGATTGAACACAGCATAATTCTATTCAAATTCATTTTTCCAATTCAAATCACAATCTTGGATAATATAACAAACATCTAAATATACAACCATATTCAATTTTAGCTCAATTCTTCCATTCTTTCTTATACCAATATAACATATGCATGTGTTGTTATCAACAACCCTCCAAATACATTCATCACGTTTCAAGGACAACTGATAATCCTTAACATTTCACATAACTTAATCTCATATCATGTAAATCATGACATCAACAATACATTTTCATATATACAAATCTCAAATCATCCCACTATTTTCATCTTTAGAGTCATCAACTAATATTCATTCATTCATAATAACAAAAATTGCATCTGTATATTCAATAAAGTCCAACAATTTACACCCGATTTTCCTTCCAATTGTGTCTTTCCAAATATCATATAAATCAAAGACATACTATGATTCATTCTTCATATAAATTTATTTATTACCACTAATCAAATCCTTCAACACACTACACATCATTTTATTTTTTTGTTCTTTTCATCTCCAAATATTTATACTAAAGTTTACAATTTCCTTGTACATCACAAAAACTATACCAAGAAATATCATCATATTCTCATCCAATTCCACCAAGGTCTAGATACTTTCAATAATCCTTGCAATTAGATAGTCCTTTATTTTATTTTATTTATTTATTTATTTTAACTTTTATATTTCAAGCTTCTCAAAAAGAATTTCATTCCCTATGCTTCAAGACATTCAAAACAATGTACATACAAATTCTTATCATTTTTCATATTCACATATATTTAAAAATTCTTAAATATTAACATTGCTATTTCTACTCAATAAACAGAATTCTCAATGCTTCCCAGATTTTTCCTACAGTACAATACATCAATTCTCATCTTCTTTTTTTTTATTTATTCATTTATCAAGATATATATATATATGTCAAAAATCTCAATGATCCACATTATTAATTCAAATCAAATAAATGAGTTCCCAACAATAAAGGGATTATTTTTAAAACATCTCAACCCACTTAGTCCTTTTTTTTTTTTTTCATACTCGATGTCTAAAACTCAGAGTAACCCATATTATCATTTCTACTCAATTGAATAAATTCCCAACACTAAACAAATATTTCAACAATATTACTTCATCACAAGCTATCCTGAAAATATCAAATCGGCATATTCTCTCAAATTGTAAATAAACCCAAAACACCAATTCACCAAAACAATCATAATTATCAAACAACTCAAAAGTCATCCAACAGATTAATACAAGCATATATTAACACCTAAACAAGATTCATGATTTATTATAATTAAAAAAAAAACTAATAAAAGTTTTTAAAAGTTAAATCACTACCTTATATCTGCAAAATCTAACCGTTGGAAGTAATCCGACTTCATCAGAATCTTCCCCATGTTTTAATAGAACATCTTCTCAATATTTCACGTGGCTTGAGAATCGTTTGACAACCCAAATAACTAAGCTAGAAGAAACCGCGGCCATTTCTTCCTCACTTTTAGAGCTGCTTTCCTCTCCCTCCTTTCACTTTCTTTTTGTTTTTCATTTCATTTTAAAGTTTAAGTAGCTTCACCACATCCTATTTAAGCTAACATACATTATTATTTATTTATTCTTTTTTTCTTTAATTTTGATTTTACTTTACCAAAAACATTAAAACTTTATCTCTTTACCTTCTTTTTGCAAAAAATAACTTTAAATATATTCCCAAGTGCTATATTGTTATTGTTTTGGTTATCTTATCTTTATGCTTTGTTATACTATTTTTTATTCTTTGATTATGTAAATCTTTAATGAAGATAAAAATATTTGAATGTCTCATAATCTTATTATTATAAACTTTATCATCCATGCCCTTTTATAATAACTTAAAACTACTATTATTTATTTCATTTTTTTATGATTATAAGTATATTAAACTTATAACTTTACCTTATGAAAATATTACCATATTTTAATTAATTCTACTAAAAAAAAATATGGGATAAAAATATAAATTTTAATATTAAATAAAAAAATATTTATTTATTTAGCCTAAATTAAACTCTCGAAATTTCTGCTTGTTACTTATGATACAACAATATTTTCAAACTATTGGCGTTTGACCAATTTTTTCTAAAATTTTTCCTAATTAGTTTTGAACATATGGATTTTCGTTATTCTCTTTGACTATTTGACACAATTTTGTGAACTTCACTTATCTTCCAAATCTAACGTGTTATCGAAAACCCGGGTGTCACACCAAAAGGAGGTTAAATTTAAATTGGAGAAAAATGAATTATGAGAAATGAAGAAGAAAGATTACATCAAGCTGGACTCAACTACGATAGACTCATAAAGCTCTCTCTCGTGTTTCTTTCAATCGGTGCATGGTGTAGTCTCCTTAATTCTCTTAGTTATCGGATCGTCGGAGCATGAACCTGCTAGCAAATATCTGCAAAACAAACAAAAAAGCAGCGTGGTACTGTAGCCTCAGTGCTACAAGTTAGATTAGGGAGCGAGAGTGAAAACGTCGATTGACTTAGTATGAATGTCGTACCTTTGTTGGTGTGATTCCTTTCTAGTTTTATGGAGGAGGAGAAAGATCCGCTTTTCATGGAAAGTAAATGATTTCCTCCTAAAACGGAAGGTGAAGGTAGCGCTTTGTTCGCGCGTTATGAACTGTTCTTCCTTTTAAATAGCTTTGTCTTAGGTGTCTCATACGAGAAATGTTTGACCACGCCCTCATAGAGTTATGAGTGATTCATGGGGGCCTTACATTCTAGTCGAGGGAAGTGTTGGTCGCCTCGTGGGATGGTGGCTAGAGCGGGAGCGATGGTATAAAGGAAGTCGGTCGGCCAGCCTCGTTGGGATGTGGCCGGCGGGAAGCGTGGTATCCAGAAGCATTGTCTCCTATCCGGGCGAGGAAGGATGTTTGGGCCTGGCTCGTATCCAAACGCGTTAATCTCTGTCCGTGAGGAAGGATGTTTGGGCTTGGCTCGTAAATGGAGGCGATTAGGCCCGTAGACTGGACCAACGTATTGTGGGCTTTAGCCCTCGAGGGTATGTTTACTGGAGGGCCAGGGCCCGAGCCCATGGTACCCACAATGTGTGACGCCCCAACTCGGCATAGGATGTCAAGTGAGGGTCACTCTTTTTTTTTTTTTTTTCCACGTATATACTTTAAGCTAGTTCATTCATATAATGTTAAACAATTAACTTGTATTATATTCGGCGCGTAGTTACACAAAATATATATACAAGCTGCATATATGGAAAGTGTTCAACATCACCACAATATTTTATATTGGTTTACAAAATTTCATATACAAAATAAGACCTAAAGGTCTTCCGGTGGGCACCTATTGCTATGTGGCCTTTTGGCTGGCGATGTGGATGGCACGGTCTCTGGTCTCCTCATACGTACCTACCGGATTGAACACCCGTGCTAAGCTTTGCGCTTGAGTGAGATTAACCACATGGATGACCTCTATTAAGGTCACCTCACTTCTATTCAAGTAATATAACACATATAACGATTCTGATTCTTATCATTTCTCATATATAAATACTTTTTCATAACAAGTTTCATTTTCTTATCATCTTCCATATACTTTTCATGTCATCTTGTACTTTTCTTCTTGTTCTTGTAGCGTATACTATCATCGCATAACAATGTATGCTTCTCATATCATGTCATATATTCTCTACATTTCCCTTTGCATATACACATCATTTCTTTTATGTTTCATGTATAAACCTTAGAAGTGGATCACGAGAAACCAGCGAGGCGAGAAAGTATTTGTTTCCTTGTATGAACGAGTGGTCCATGAGGCTTTGAAGGCGTATAATCCTTGTATGAAGCAGTGGTCATGAGGAACGAATGCGGCGTGATATATTATACCGAAGAGTATCATCGCATGCGAGCCGGTGACCATCCATGAGACGGAGCTTGTTGTGGTGACCCTTCGGGGCCACCAGTGATCAAAGCGGGATCTATGTCATCGACGAATGGGGCCTCGATATCGGAACTGTATCTTTAGAGACTTATTTTTTCCCACCCAATAGGCATGCCCATCTATCCCTCTACCGGAGTTCTAAGCGGAGACAATTAATATGTATTTTTATGTTAATTATATATCTCATATTCGAATAATTATTGCCATTCGATATTCATATGGGATATATAAATATACAATCATTTATTCATATCTTTGCATTTTTCATATCTCGTTGTATGTATAAATAACCATGCTTACCATGTATGCTTTTGAGCTATTTATAAATTCATAATAGGACTAGCTATGATTTACTGTGGGACCTCACATTTTCATGATTTCTGGAACTAATATAAGTTCCAATTTTTTATCAAACTATCAATGGATGGATTCTTGACTCGTGGGATTTCCATAAGAGTCCGAACACCCAATCGGAGTTCGGACAGGGGAGATATGACCTTCCGAGAAGTTGGAGGTCATCACATTAGGCAATTCGGCCGGCTGACACGGATTGGCCAGGGTTGACCTGAAGTGACGAGCTCATCTATCAACTCGTTCAGGCATCTAATATCTTCCTCAGGCATATGGGTGGATTCTTGACTCAATGGGCTTTCCATAAAGTCCAAGAACACCCAAATCGGAGTTCAAACGAAGGAGATATGACCTTCCGAAGTTGGAGGTCATGCGCGATCCCGATCTTGACGAGCTGCTTGAAGTGACGAGCTCAGTCTAACACCTCAGTCTTACAACTAATATCATCCTCAGGCATATGAATGTATTCTTGACTCGATGAGCTCCGCAAGGAGTCTAGAACATCCAAATCGGGGATTGAAAGCGAAGGAGATATGACCTTAGAAGTTGGAGGTCATCTTGCGATGGATCTTGACGGGTGACTGGATTGACGAGCTGCCTTTAGTGACGAGCTCAGTCCTAACCTCGGTCTGAAATCTAATATCTTCCTCAGGCATATGGATGGATTCTTGACTCGATGGGCTTTTCCAGCGAGATCCAAGAACATAATCAGTTCGAATGAAGGAGATATGACCGAGAAGTTGGAGGTCATGCGCGGTCGATCTTGGCGAGCTGACCTGGGCCCGACGAGCTGCACTTAAGTGACGAGCTCAGTCTAACACCTCGATCTATTTAGCTTAACTATCTTCCTCGGGCATATGTATGGATTCTTGACTCGATGGGCTTTCCATAGGGTCCAAGAAGAACACCAAATCGGAGTTGACGAAGAAGATATGACCTTAGTTGGAGGGTCATGCGCGGTCGTCTTAGCGAGCTGACCTGGATTGACGGTGCACTGAAGTGGCGAGCTCAGTCTAACACCTTGGTCGACATCTAATATCTTCCTCGAGGCATATGGATGGATTCTTGACTCGATGGGCTTTCCATAGAGTCAGAACACCCAAATCAATTTAAGCGAGAAGGAGATATGACCTTCCAGTTGGAGGTCATGCGCGGTCGATCTTGGCTTGAGTTGACTGGGTAGCGAGTACACTTGCTGAGTGACGAGCTCGGCTCACGAGACCGGCGAGCTCTTCGGGAGGTTTGTGACTAAGCTCTACATGACGAAGTTGAGCTCTACATGACGAGTTGAAGCTCTTCGAGGGCGAGTTGAGCTCTTGAGACAGATGCGATGACCTCTGTTTGGCGACCGCCTCATGGGGTGACCCTTCACCCGTTCCAGTGTTGATAAAAAGACCATAACTGGTCTCTGAGGGTCGAGTGAGAAATTAAAAGCCTAACATCAATTTTATTGATGTGGCTACAACCCTCTCGAAAGGACTTACTATAAGTCTCTTTATTTCTGACCCAAAACCCGTTCTAAAAGGTGCGGTACAGTTGACGGTGTGACCCGACCCGACAAGATTTTTAGCTGGTAGAGCCTCGGTAAAAGGACTGTAACTTAGTCTCTGAGAGATCTAGGAATTGAGAAATTCAAAAGCCTAAAATCAAGCTCATTGATGTGGCTACAATTTATCAGAAGGACTTACTTCCAGATTCCCTTTATTTATGACCTAAAAACTCGTTCTAAGGTCCGGCTACTGCATATGATCAAACCTAGGGAATTTTCTTGGTTTAACCTGCAACTAAACCCTTCCTAAAACACATATCTAGGATCCTTAGAGCTCTTCTCAACTTAATCCTAACAAGAAAAGAGATTGGGAGTTTCCAAACCCAAGACATGTATCCATATTCAAATTTAGTAGTTCCATACCTGTAATCTTCTTCTTCCTTACTTCTTCTTTTCTTCTCTCTTCTCTCTTGTTCGTATTTGCTCTCCCTTTCTCCAAGACCAAAAATGGGAATGTTATTTTGGTCTTATCCTTCCCTATTTCACTTTCTAGTCAAGGAGGAAACTTCCTCCTCTTTCCTTTCGCCACTTGTCTCTTCACAATTTTTCATCCTTATTTCATTCTAGTATCTTTCTTTTATTACTCTTTGGTCCTCCAACTCTCTATTACTCTTGATTTAACTTATGCATATTTCTACTTTGGCATATGAACTTATTAAATTATGACCTTTGGGTCATGAATTGGTAATTTATTAAATTACCCTTAACTGTTGTATTAGTTCCAAGTTCTTTCTTATTTTATTTTTATCTTTAATTTATTTCGGATAAATATACTATTACTTTTATTATACCCTAAACATGTTCGAAAACTGCTAGGGTATAATTTGGGGTGTTACACAATGCCCCATTTTTCCCAACTGGAGAGGGCTTTCTTCCCCGACTGGGAAAATAATGGTGTGTTCCCAGATGAGCATTTTCGGGGAATTTCCTATTTTAGATGTTGCATTTAATGCATCTTGTGGTGATTCCTATGAAGGATGGGGTCTTCTATAAAAGGCGTATTGGGTGGCATCTTCCTTTGTGCCTCTAGTTGGTGCTGCTTTACAGTGGGCAAACATGGTTAGATGTCGTCGGACGTTAACGGTGCTGTACTTTTTTGATGGCTTTATGGGGAAGACTTATGATGAGGGCTTTGATGTGATTTTCAACTATGGATCGGGCCAAATGTCACAAGGATTGTGCTGGGTCATAGCCACACTGGGCCAAATGGGACATTTGATTTTATAGCACCATCCATACTTTGATGTGAACCAGCTAGGTGTTAACCACACTCGGCCCAACGGGGCTTTAATTATATAGCGCCATCCGAACTTTATGTGAACCAACTAGGTGTTAACCACATTGGGTCGGACGGGGCTTTAATTGTATTGTGCCATCCGGACTATGATGTGAACCAGCTAAGTGTTAACCACACTAGGCCGGACGGAGCTTTAATTATACAGCGCCATCCGGACTTTATGTGAACCAGGTAGGTGTTAACCACACTGGGCCGGACGGGGCTTTAATTATATTGCGTCATCCGGACTATGATGTGAACCAACTAGGTGTTAACCACATTGGGCTAGACGTGGCTTTAATTATACAGCGCCATCCGGACTTTATGTAACGCCCCAAAAATACCCTAGAATTTTTATAATAATTTTATTATATATTCTGGGTATGAGTTGAGCCAAACTTGGGTTTTTCCGGGAAAATTGATACATTGACAAATTGTGAAATGTAAATTTAGTGAACCCATAAATTGTGGTACTATAACAAGGATGAAATTGAAATTTCCATAAGGGATATAAATATCATAAAGGGAGTAGAGATGGGCCATAATAGAAATAAAATAAGTTGATTTGCAATATTTAAGTGATCAAGGACCTTTTTGAAATTAAGAGAATTATGGGAGTATAAAAGAGGGAGATAAAACCAAAATTCACAATTTGGTCTCCAATTTGCCCTAGCAAAACCGTAGGAGAAGAAGAGAGCAAAGAAAACAAGAGGAAGAAGAGGAAGAAGAAGGAGAAGGAGAGGAAGACCAAAACCAAGGTATGTTTTCATCTTAGGATCAAGTGTGTTTTGATTTCCTAAGGCTTTGGTTTGGAGAATTGTCCTCCTTTGTTTAGGGTTTTTGTGGAAAGATCATACAAACCCTTAAATTGTTGAGGTTATGTGGGTAAAACCCCAAATGGTAGAAAATAAACATGGAATCATCAAAATTATATGATGTTTAGAAAAATTGATGGACCTTTGGGTGAATTCATAGGATTTTTACCTAGGGTTTTGTGGTATGAGGTTCCAAACCACCAATACAAGTATTTTGAAGTTGTTTTTGATATTTCCATGATGATTTTTGAGGAATTAAGGATGGGGAAGTTATTTAAGGAGAATTGGTATCAAAAGTGGCAAAAGAAGCAAATTTGGACAATTTCTAGAACATGTCTGGAATGCAGTGTAGGTACGAGGGTGTGCGGTACACACTACCAGAAGACCAACGTATGCCGTGCGGGTCAACGTAATACCCGGTACATGCCCTTGAATCTGACATGTGCTAGGTACATGAGCCCAAAATGACGGTGTGTAGTTTTTGCGTATTTAAGCCTAAATTCATACACCGTTAGTATAGGAACCCTAAGAAATGAATAATAGGGGTTCGAATAAGAATGAGACTAAGTCAAAAACGTACCGTACCTCACCGCCGAGGCAAAGTGTTCGTTTAGTATGATTAATTGTTTAACCACTAAGAGTGAATAAATTTGTATTTGACTAGGTGTGGGTGAAGACGGCAAGCGACTGGATTGATATCGAAGGAAGCGGAATCGATAATTGGTTGTTTATACTTGTTCTATTCTAGTTTATTTCTCTACCGCGTTCTTTGTTCTCATATTTATGCTCTCTATTTGCGATATACATATATATCGGTCGAATGATTAGTATGAAGCGTTTGACAAATATACGCATGTATGCGTGTATTTGAGCTACAAGCGAATTTATTGCATAAAAAGTAAATTGATTTGAAGCGTATTGATGAATGACCAACATGGCCGGGTTCATCGGTAGTGCCGTCATGGGGGTAACCATATTTGTCAATACGGAAATCACATTGCTCTTGAATGACAAATGGGACGGGATTCACCAGGCGAATGCATCGTGAATGTCGAACTCTATAGCCATATGTGAAATGGTAGTGTTAAATGGAAACCACATTGCTCTTGAATGGCCAGACGGGACAAGATTCAACAAGCGAATGCAGTAAACCAGATATCTAATTCTATAGTCATATGTGAAATGAATATTGAGTGTGAAGCCGCATTGCTCTTGAATGACAAGCGGAATGGATTCTGGCCGAATGCATTCGTGGATGTAAATTCTATAGCCATATGTGAAATCACAAAGAAGAAAAAAGCGAGAAGCGATGGTATTGAAAAAGTGTATTTGTATAAGTATCATTACATTACGATATTGTATAAAAGGCATTATTTTGATAAATGCATGATTTATGAGCGAAAATGGAATACATAGCGTATAGAACCACTAAGCATGAAAATGCTTGGCGTATTGTTTTATCAATGCGCGGTATCAGTGATTGACATTGAAGCAAGATCCAAGATCAGGGCTCGAGTCATAGAGAAGGAATTACGGGTATGCTCAGTCATGCTGATACTCCATTTCTTTCGAACATTGACATTTTTGTAAAACGGTTTGAACTTCACGAATCCAGTATTTTGGAAAATGCATTTTGCTAAATGTAAGTGTTATGAGTCTTTTTGAATGTGTAAATGTTTATGGGCTTGCCCAAAATGAAATGCTTCCGCGAAATTATAAAATCTAACATGAATAACACAAGCCAAATGTATTGATAAGATAATTGAAAATGTCGGGTGATGCTTAGGACTCCGCGGATCAGCCAATTGGGTCAAGTCGGGAGTTAGGTCCGCGACACTACGAAAATAAATTTAATAAAGCGATAACTAAAGGGATTTGATTAATGACTTGACCCGAGGCGTCAGGGTTTTGGTTCGGACTCATGGCCGGTCGGGCGGGCTCGGGGTCGCTACTATATGAACCCATTTAGGTGTTAACCACAACGGCGGGATGGAGCTTTAATTATATTGCGCCATCCGGACTATGATGTGAATTAGCTAGGTGTTAACCATACTGGGTCGGACGGGGCTTTAATTATATTGTGTCATCCGGACTATGATGTGAACCAGCTAGGTGTTAACCACACTGGGCCGGACGAGGCTTTAATTATACTGTGTCATCCGGACTTTATGTGAACCAGCTAGGTGTTAACCACACTGGGCCGGACGGGGCTTTGATTATATAGGGTCATCCGGACTTTGAAAGGAGCCTTGCATGAGTAGAAAGATAAAGACAAGAGGATGTATGAAGATTCAATAACTCTTTATTGATAATACCTTTTAAGGTGTGTAGCGTTCCACATTCTAAGTGCAGTGTTAATGCAGTTTATCACAATACGCATGATCGGACTCACTGCTCGGGGTTACAATATCGATCCTTCCCGAGTTAGGTTTGGAACCTTCAGACCGTTGGGTCAGCGATGTTTTCAAAGACCTTTCTTAGGACCAGGTCACCCCGTTGGAACGCTCGGGGCTTCACTCTTTTGTTGTAGGAATTTGCCAAGCGACGATGGTAAGATGCTATACGGACCGCTGCTGACTCTTACAGTTCATCGACCACGTCTAGATCCTTGATTACTAACTACGCATTGATGCTCTCGAACGCAGGATGTGGACATACCAACTGTAAGGATTATAGCCTCCATCCGTAGAAGTAAGTGTAAAGGGGATATACTGGTTAGTGCAATGGCTTGATAGTTTGTAAGCCCAAAGTACCCCGGGGAGTTCATTAACCCATTTCCTTTAGCCGAATCTAACCGTTTTTTCAAGGCAGTCAATAGAGTCTTGTTAGAAGCTTCTGCTAGGTCGTTGCTTTGGGGATACCAAGGGGTGGAGTACAGATTTTTTATTTTTAGTTCCTGGCAGAAATTTATGTAGACCTGGCTGTCAAATTGGGGCCCATTGTCAGATACGATTGCCCGGGGTATACCGAATCGGCAAGCGATATGTTTCAAGACAAACTGAGTGACGTCCCTGTCCTTGATTGATGCGAAGGCCTCGACCTATATACATTTACTGAAGTAGTCAGTGGCTGGGCCAGGGCAGTGGGTAGCAGCCCGACTATATCAATTCCCCATTGGGCAAAAGGCCAAGGGCTTGAGATGGAGATTAAGTCTAGAATTTGTGATCTCAAGATGGGGGTTAGTCATTGACAATGGTCACATCTCTTAACATAATCAGTAGCGTCAGACTTCATGGTTGGCCAATAGTACCCCTGAGAATGAGTCTTGTGTGCTAGAGTTATGCCGCCTGGATGATTTCCATAAATCCTCTCATGTAATTCGGCCAACACGTACTAGCCATGTTTGGGGGTCAAGCATTTGAGTACGGCCCATCCAGGGATCGTTTGAACAGTTGCCCATTGACCAAGGAAAACCTAGTCGATTAGATTTGAATCTTGTCGGCCTTGTCCCTCTCATTAGGGAGTTCTCCCGTGCTGATATACCGTACTATGGGGTCCATCTAAGAAGTGGGAACCTCATCTACCTGGCTTACTCGGGGAGAAACAATCGAGGAACTCGACTGATAGTAGATAGGCAGAAATACTGTTTCGGTTATTGGCAAAGAAGCGGCCACAGCGACCAAGGCATCTACTCTCACATTACAATCCCTGGGAACATGTTCTAGCTTCCAGGCTAAAAAACAGCCTAAGCATTGTTTTACTAGGGAGACATATTTTGCTATTCGGGGGTCTCGAGATTCAAACTCTGGCAGCTGACTTGCGGAGCAACTAGTGCGAAATCACTGCGAGATCGGGAGCTTATCGCGGATGCGGTTGCTGATTCAGTCGGCTCTACGATTCATTGTTGGAGCGTTGAAGCCCTAATCGGATTGCTTGTTCGATCATGTCCCGGTGGGGGTTTCAAGCTGCGAGACCCGATGCATGTTCTTAGTGATGCCCCATAAACACTGAGAATCCACCAACTCAAATTGGTAGGGTGTTCAAAAGTGAGGATTTCAACGTGTAGTCACCTTCAGAACTGTCCCTTCTTAGATAACCATGGCTTATACTGGATGTAACACCCTGAAATATACCCTAGCAGTTTTCGGATATGTTTAGGGTATAATAAAAGTAAAAGTATATTTATCCGAAATAAAATAAGCAATAATGATTAATACAACAATTAAGGGTAAATTACTAAATTACCAGTTCTTGACCTAGGGTCATAATACAATAGTTCATATGCCAAAGTAGGAATAAGCATAAGTTAAATCAAAGTAATAGAAGTGGAGGACCAAGAGTAATAAAAGAAAGATATTAGAATAAAATAAGGAAAGAAAAATTGTGGAAAGAGACAAGTGGTTTGAAGGAAGGGAGGAAATTTCCTCCTTGGAAAGTGAAATAAAAAGGGGATAAATAGGATCAAATAAGGAAGACCAAAGAAATATCTCATTTGGTCTTGAAAGAGAGAGCAAAATGGAGAAAGAAGAAGAAGAGAAAAGAAAGAGAGGAGAAAGAAGGAAAGAAAAGAAGAAAGAAGGAAAAGGAAAGAAGATCACGAGGTATGGGCTTGTGAATATTTGTATGAATACACATGTCTTAGGTTGTATGGAACTATGAGTATAGTTTTGTCTGAAAACTATGGGAGTATGGAAATCTAGTTTTGGACTAGAAAGTTTAGATACATGGTTTAGAACCCTCTATCTTGTGTATGGGTTGGGTTTGGGAACTCCTAAACTCATCTCGTGTAGGGTTGAGTTGAGAAGAGCTCTAAGGCTCCTAGATATGTGTTTTGAGAAGGGTCTAGTTGCAAGTTGAACCCAGAAATTCCCTATTTTCGAGTATATGCAGTAGCCGGATCTTAGAATGGGTTTTTGGGTCATAAATACAGGTAATTCGGAAGTGAGTCCTTCTAGTAAATTGTAGCCACATCTGTGAACCCGTTTTTAGGTTTTGAATTTCTCGATTTGGACCTCTGTAGACCAAGTTATGGTCTTTTGCAGGAGTCAACTTCGGCTAGATGGGTCGAATCGGTTGTCAGTTCGGGTCAACTAGCTGGACATTAGAACGGGTTTTTGGGTCAAAAATAAAGGGAATTTGGAAGTAAGTTCTTCTGTGAAATTTTATCCACGTCAGTGAACTTGATGTTAGGCTTTTGAATTTCTCAATTCGGACCCCTGTAGACCAAGTTATGATCTTTTTACTCTGAACAGTCAAATGGGTGAGAGGTCAGCCATAGAGGTCGTCAGCGAGGTCCAACCGGACCTCATGCGGCCCGGAAGTCAGCATACCTCATCTGTAGAGGTCAGCAAACCTAAGTCTGTAGAGCTCGGCTCGTCTGGCCAGATCTCAGCTCGTCAGTTCAAGTCACCGTCGAGAGATTGACTACGTATGACCTCAACGGAAGGTCATAACTACTCCGATCCAGACGATTTGGGTTCTTGGACTCTATGGAAAGCCCATTGAGTAAAGAATACATTATATGCCCTTAGGAGGGATATTGAATATCAGACAAAGTGTTAATCGAGCTCGTCCAGGTCGGAATCAGCTCGTCGGTTCGGGTCGACTCGTGCAGGTTATTCGCGCGACCTCTGACTTGAAGGTCCTTATCTCGCTGTTTAGACTCGATTTGGGTGTTCTTGGACTCATGTAAAGCCCATTGGAGTCAGAATACATTCATATGCCTTAGGAGGATATTATATATCCAGACAAGGTGTTATATGGGCTTCGTCCAAGGTCAGGTCAGCTCTTGATTCGGGTGACTCGTTTGGGACGGCTACGCATGACCTCCAACCGGGAAGGTCACGCCAGCCGTTTGAACTCCGATTTGGGTGTTCTTGGACTCTATGGAAAGCCCATTGAGTCAAGAATACATTCATATTCCTAAGGAGGATATTAGATGTCAAACCAAGGTGTTAGACTGAGCTCCTCACTTCAGTTCAGCTCGTCAGTTCAGGTCAGCTCGTCTGGGTTGACTACGCATGACCTCCAACTTCGGAAGGTCATATCTCCTTTGTTTGAACTCCGATTTGGGTGTTCTTGGACTGTATGGAAAGCCCATTGAGTCAAGAATACATTCATATGCATAAGGAAGATATTAGATATTATACCAAGGTGTTAGAATGAGCTCGTCACTTCAGTTCAGCTCGTCGATTCGGGTCGGCTCGTGCAGGTTGACTCGCATGACCTCTC
This sequence comes from Tetrastigma voinierianum, assembly GCA_016808115.1. Lineage (NCBI taxonomy): Eukaryota > Viridiplantae > Streptophyta > Magnoliopsida > Vitales > Vitaceae > Tetrastigma > Tetrastigma voinierianum. Next base: position 208,479 of record JAEQBH010005034.1, read on the forward strand.
CAGGCGAATGTTATATCTCATAGAGTTTAATTCCGATTTGGTGTTGCAGACTCTATGGAAAGCCCATTGAGTCAGAATACATTCATATGCCCAGGAGGATATTAGATGTCAGACCGGGTGATGGCCGAGCTCGTCACTTGATTCAGCTCGTCGATTCGAGTCGACTCGTGCGGGTTGACTACGCATGACCTCTTTGGAGGTCATATCTATGTTTGAACTTGATTTGGGTGTTCTTGGACTCTATGGAAAGCCGTGAGTCAGAATACATTCATATTCCCAGGAGGATATTAGATGTCAAGCGAGGTGTTAGGCCGAGCTCGTCACCCGGTTTTATTTCGTCCGGTTCAGGTCGGCTCGTGCGGGTTATTCACGCATGACCTCCAACGGAAGATCATATCTCTTCGTTTGAACCGATTTGGGTGTTCTTGGACTCTATGGAAAGCCCATTGAGTCAGAATACATTCATATGCCTGAGGAGGATATTGAATGTCAGACCGAGGTGTGGGGCCAGGCTCGTCGCCGGGTTCAGCTCGTCAATTCGAGGTCGACTCATGCAGGTTGACTACATGACCTCCAACTTGGAAGATCATATCTCCTTCGTTTGAACTCCACGTTTGTGGTGTTCTTGGACTCTATGGAAAGACCATTGAGTCAAGAATACATTAATATGCCTAAGGAGGATATTAGATGTCAGACCGAGGTGTTATATAGAGCTCGTCCAGGTCAGGTCAGCTCGTCTGGGTTGACTACGCATGACCTCCAACTTCGGAAGGTCATATCTCCTCCGTCCGAACTCCGATTTGGGTGTTCTTGGACTCTATGGAAAACCCATGGAGTCAAGAATCCATCCATATTCCTGAAGAGATATTAAGTCTCCAGACTGGGGTGATAGACTGAGCTCACCGAGGTCGGCGGCTCGTCGATTCGGGATTTGACTCGTATGACCTCCAACTTCGGAAGGTCTCATAACTCCTTAGATCCGAACTCCGTTTCGGGTGTTCTTGGACTCTATGGAAGCCCATTGAGTCAAGAATACATCCATACATGTAGTATGATAAAGTGGAACTCATATAGGTCAGAAATAAGGAAAACAGTAAGAAGATATATGATAATCTCATAGTATATGCGTGCATAATATAAGATAGATATAAGTATAAGATAGATAAAGAGTACAGGAGTACGTGTATAAAATGCACTCATTGTAAATTATAAGTTCTGCTTAACTCCTATGGGAGTTGAGACTGATCCCGATAAGGTACAAGTAAAACGTACAAGTATAGAAATGTATTGGTATATGTCATAAGATACGAATAAATCTAATAAAGTACTTGAATATATATAAGTTAACAAGATATAAGATGTTACCAGGAATGAGTACATGTGATTAGTGCCCAAAAAGTGCTATTTTGAGCCCTATTCGAGATAGGTTTTGAGTGCTTTTTGCGCACTAATCGTATCAATTAAACGATTGAGGTGTTGAGGTCTATAGTATCATATGCCATTTCGAGAGGTTATTTGTGGTTATTTTGCGGAGGTTTTTGTGTACCTCAATCCCATTAAGTCGAATTTGATATCGAGATGTGTTGAACCATGAAGGTGAAACTATTTCCGCCATCAACATATCAAAATTCGATGATGAAATGAAAGCGAAGTGAAGATGGAGGGATGCGAGTAGGGGTGCGGTAGGCAAGCGTGAAGAGCGACAATTCGGAGATTTTGCTTTATGATTGCGAAAATTTATTTGGGATTCGCGAAAATTCTGTGACCATAAGCGAATTTACATGAAATCCTAAGAGAGTGAGAAATTTAAATGGGCTAGCGAAATTTCGCTATATAGCGAAAATCAGCGTGCCTAGCGAAATTCTTCATTTAGCTATCTCTCAAATTACTAGCTAGGCTAGCGAGAATTTATATGCGAAATTCAACATGCATAGCAAAATTCTCATTTTCGCTATCTCTATGCAATTTCGCTAGGCTAGCCGAGAAATTTCGTACAAACTAGCGAAATTTTTAGCTACCTAAGCGAAATTTTCCCTGCATGCGAAATTCCTTATACTGTTAATTTTGTGTAATTAATACTTAAAGCGACCCCGTTTTGGTGTGTCCTCCTTGTCCCTTGTATTAGCCAATATTTTAGGTTTTTTGTAGTTTTTTCACATTGGGTGGCCTATATAAGCCAATCATTTTGTAACCACAGAAACTTTTGAGCAATTTTTCATTTATGTAATATACTCGCGGCTCATTTTAGGGTTTGCTTTCTCTCTTCTCTCTCCTCTTTCTTTTATTTTCTGGTGCCAAACACTCCTCTTGAGGATGACAATGAAGATGCTTGGCTAAACCTCAACTTTGCGAGGGGAGGGTTGCTAACAGTTTGGGGTTCTTGCGGGTTGTCCTCTTCTTGTAAAGGGATTCTGATCTTGTATTTATGGTTCCATATCTTCCCAAACTAGGGTTTAAAGCTATTTAATGTCATTACTTTGGTCAATACTTACCATGCTTTAGAAGTGCAGTGCATACTTGTGCTAGATGCTTTGTTATCCTTTAGATGACAGCTACGAACCAGAAATGAGGTTAGTGCTGAGGTTTTTGAACTAAAGGAATTTGTGAATGCATGCACAGTAGACTCAAATAGGAGTGGTCTAGGGTTAGTTTTCATAGTTAAACAAAGGTCAGGTTATGGCTTTGACTATATGTTACTTGCCATAATGCGGGGATATGACCAGAAGTGCTTGTTTACATGTTGTCAAGCTAGTGACCCGAGCCTTGAAGTTACTATTTCACACTTCATTTCGACCATTCTTTGTTAGCTAGTAAACAAGCAACTCCCCTTGTTTTGGAAACAAATCCAAAAATCCAAACTAAAAGCCTCGCGTTTTCAACACCGTGCAAGTCATTCATAGGATGAAAAGCCCATCCGTGTTCAGCCACACAGACGTATCTTTGCGGTGGCTTGACTACGTGATAGGAGAACATAAAGGAAACAAATTTTGTTGATTCCGCTCACCCTACCGTGGCACGAATCAACATGTACATGAATGATAGGCATATATGAATATAAGAATGAGTAAATGCATGCATGATAAAATATAGGAATATATGTATTGTAGAGAAATATGAGAAACGTAATATGAAATACGAGATGTGAAGCAGTACAAACTAAAGTAATGATGGTATATATTGTATAAGCAATCATGATAACAATAGTTAATCATACTTATGAAATATGTACATAAAATATAATAAAACTGATTGCCTGTGTCTTACCAAGTAGAAGGATAGATTGGCATGCCAGTAGGAAAAATATAAATTACTTGACATACAAGTTCGTTCGATATCGGGGCCCACAAAGTTTGGGTGTTGACATAGATCCCGTTTGAATCGGGTGGCCCCGAAAAGTCTGCTAGCATATCAGTAACATAGAATGATCATTGTCTCGTACAATGATAGCATTTACCTAGGGCTATGATAAGGCGACTATTTACGATGCGGTGAGTACAAGCCTCCAGAGACCTGATAAGACCAGCATTTCGTATAGTAGTCTGACCTTATCGGCCCTTATAAGTTTCCTTTATCCACTCCTTTGGTATTTACAGGCATGAAACATAAAATAAATGATTTGAATATGACATGTGAAAAGATATGATATGATATGAGAAGCATAGCACTGCTATGTGATGATAAAGTTACTGTAACATGAGATTGCCTCACGATCACGACATGATATATGAAAATGTATAAGAATGTAAAATGATTTGAAAAGTTAATATGAAAGAGAAAGTAATATGAAAAGTATAACATGAATACAGTATATGACAGTACATGATAACAATATGTGAAAACAGTACATGAAAACAGTACATGAAAATAGAGCATAACAAATGGTATATAACCATGAAAGTTATATATGTATAAGAATATGACATGCACATAATAGGATATGCAAGATGAATCATTAGAAAGATAATAGATCGAATGATAAGTACTAGAATAAGAAATATATGATATGAATATATGATAGACATACCTAAATGAATAGAGGGAACATGCTATGAATACATGATAGAAATGCATAAGTGCTAAGAACAATAGAGATAAGTAAAAGATGACAAAGCACAAGAATACAATAAAAGTATAGATGGGAGATATGTCAAAGAAAGAGAACATGTGACATGTGATAGTAATGTAAAGATGATAAGTAATATAAAGTTATATGCATATGTATAAGCTTGAGACTGTCACCATTGGTGGTTGTCCATGCTTATGTTCCCACTAAGCGTAAAGCTTAGCACGGGTGTTCAATCCGTGTAGATGCGAAGCGAAGGCAAGGATAGAAGGGCGGGCATCCCACATCGGCGGAGAAGCAGGCGGCTCGAAGATAGGTGCTCACCGCCTTTGCTTGCGATCTACGATGTTTTGTATTAGAAAAAAAAATGTACATGTATAAGTAAGTGGGACTCGATATATGTATATAGATGTTGAGGTTACCACTCCCGGTGGTAGTTCTTTTATATATGAAAATGATTTTTGTTATTAAATTGTTTGTATAACCACGGAGTGCGAGTTGACTTTGAGAAGAGAGCAGTCCAATGAGTCGGTATATAGTCTACTTTTTCGGACTTGGTTCGGATCCATGTCGAATTCGGATCGGGGAATGGGAGGCGTGACCTTGGATGCCGTATTCGCTCGATTCGGTGCCCGGTAAGCCATTATTCCAGATAAGTCAGACTTATGAATAGTGCTTCTGAGGGGAAGGTTAGTTAGCACCACAATGGGGTGTTCTTGGAAGTACGGGCGAAGTTTCTTGGCTACTATCCGGAGGGCTAAAGTGGCCTGTTCGAGATGGTTGTACCTGGTTTCTGCGTCGGCTTAGGATTTGTGATGAAAAACACTGGCCTCTATCTTCCATCCTCACTTTCTTTAAAAAATGGGGCACTTACCGCGACATCTGATACTGCCAAATATATGACAAGTGTCTACTGGCTTCAGGGCTAGCAAGCATTGGAGGCTCTGCCAGGTACTGTTTGATTACTATAAAGGCTTGATCGCATTCCTCATTCCATTCGGCTCGGTTGCCCCCCTTGAGGGTGGCGAAGAATGGCTTGTCGGTCACGGCTTAGTGAAATGAACCGCCACTAGGCGACCAACCCGACAGTCAAATTTATTTGTAACCCTTTTAGGCGGGGTGGTGATTCGGAAATAGCCTTAGGTAGGCGGGGTTGGCTTCTATCCTCGAGTCACCATGAATCCACAGGAATAGACGGCAGTGACCTGAATGCGCACTTTGAGGGGTTGAGTTTCATGCCATATGCTTTGAGGAGTTAGACTGCCTTTTGCAGATGTGTAGCGTGATCCGGGCGCTCTTTGGACTTTACCAACATATCATCAATGTATGCTTCCATGGGTTTTCCGAGCAGCGGCCGAAACATCTTAGTCGCCAGTCTTTGATAGGTTGCTCCGACATTCTTTAACCTGAATGGCATTATGTTAAGCAGAAGAGCCCGTGTGGGGTCATAAAAGTTGTTTTCTCTGCATTAGGCGGGTACATGGGGATATGGTGGTATCATGAGAAGGCATCCAGGAATGACAACATACTATGCACGGCTAATGTGTCAACAATCTAGTCTATGCGTGGCAAAGGAAAACTGTCCTTAGGGCACGCGTCGTTGAGATCCGTATAGTCTACTCATACTCTCCACTTACCCCCTTTCTTTGGTACTACCACCACATTGGCAAGCCATTCCGGGTATTTGACTTCTTTGATAAATCCTGCTTTTAGAAGATTATCCACTTCGGCCTGGATGACTTAATGGCGGTCCGGGTGGAAACACCTTACTCTTTGCCTGACAGGCCTGACAGACGAAAAAACATTTAGCTTGTGAGGAAACATCTTGCGAGGCTAATCTGTCATGTCGGTGGGTCAAGCAAATACATCGACATTGGGCGGTAACGCTAACGCAGCCCATTCCTTCTCTTCCCGGATAGGAGAACTTACATAAGTACACTTATCAAACCACGCCCGAATAGGGTTCGGGGATCCGCAGCGATTGCTCCACGATCTTAGATGCGACGAGGCGGCAAATTGTGATTGCTATTTAGATGATTGAGCTTTGAGGGTGGAGCGGAGCTTTCACCTTTCTCTGCCTATGCTTGACAGGTTGATAGCATTGGCAAGTGGCTGATTAAACGCTGGACGATCAGCATGCAGCGCTAGTCGGATAGCAGGTAATACGATGGTAGATTCGAGGGAACACTTGCTTTCATAGAGTGTAGCGGCTTCGACCTGTAATAACCATACGGCCCCAAATCTTCGACCAATGCTTACTTGTTGAGTGACCTGACCACACTTGTAGACGGGAAGAAACAATATCACCTACAATCATCGTAGTTGCCCCATTGAATACGGATAAAACTCTGCCAGTCGATCTGAGCTTGTCAAATGGGACTTTCATTTGCCTGAAGGCTGGAAGGTGCAATAGGTCAGCAGCGCTGCCAGGATCAACAAGGACTCTATTCTCATCAAAATTGTTAATGGATAAAGTAAGTACAAGCACATCATGATGTGGAGTGATGACCTTGGACGGGTTAATGGGAGGAAAGATATGGGGCGGTCGGTAGGCGTATTGCGTGTCATTTGTCAGGAATGCGATGGTGTTCACCCAAGCTCGGACTGTGGCAGCTCGGAGCATCTTTCTTCTTTGCCTCTTGGACTGGTATTGATCATCGGCCCGACTACCCAATATGTAGTTGATGGTGGGCCGGGGTTTAGATGGGAGTTCTACGCCAGCAACTACTCTTTTAGCTGCGAGGGCGGTTTCTACTCTACGGGGCGGCTCCCGAATGTATCTTTTGAGGTGCCCAACCCGGATCAATTTTTCCACCAGGAACTTCAGGCCCCGACAACGGTTAGTTTCATGGTCGTGGTCCCTATGGTAATCGTACCTTAGAGATTGATTGCGCTGCTCGGGGTTCGACTGTATTGGCGGAGGCCATTTAAAGTCGGGGTTCGTACCCGACGACGCAGGCCGCTGATGGATCGGCTGGATCGATGCGGGGGCCTCTTTTTGGACTCAGCCTCCTCGTTACCCTGGGGTGGCCGAGAGCGGTCGGATGGGGCGCGAGGAAGATAGTTTGTTGTCAGTTGGGGATGCTTCGCACAGTAGAGCGGACTCTTTGCCCTTGTCCCATTTGAATTGATGTCTGAAGATGGGTAGGCCCTGTGAGTTCGCTCGGTTAGCTTCCAAGCAGTTCCTGAGCGTCGTTCTCTGCTCTGCCGAAGCGGTTTGCGTGATCATGTAATTCGACCATTTGTCCGGCTGTTCATGTGCTCCATCTTGGCAGCTGGCGAAGAGCTGATCTTGATGAGTTGATTGGCGGGGTTGCTGGGCTATGGTGATAAATCGGCGGTCAGATCGAGTGATCGGGAACTGCAACGAAATGGGAGATCACTTGAAAGCGGATGCACCAAGCTCTCGCAAATCGTCGATGAGTTTTCTTGCTTGGTTGTTCCCACAGACGGAGCCAATTGTAGTCTCCTGAATTCTCTGAGTCGATGGGTGTCGAAGCATGGACACGCCTAGCAAATACATGCAAAACAATCAAGAAATCAGCGATGGTGCGCCCACCACCTCTCCGATGCCTAAGTTAGATTAGGGAGCCAGGAGAGTAAAAGCGTCAGTTGACTTAGTATGGAATGTCGTACCTTTTTTGGTGTGATTCCTTTATGCTTTTATGGAGGAGGAGAAAGATCCACTTTTCATGGAAAGTAGATGATTTCCTCCCAAAACGGAAGGGGAAGGTGGAGCTTTGTTCACGCGCTATGAACTGTTCTTCATTTTAAATAGCCCTGTCTTCCGTGTCTTGCGCCCCTAGAAATGTTTGACCACCCTCATGGAGGTTATATGAGTGATTCATGTGAGAAATCACTCCCAAAGGCCTTCTAATATCCTCTTAAACCAACCATGAGCAAAACCCATGGATGGATTAGGGTTTTTCTAACCCAAACATCATTTAAAGAAATCTAGGGTTTGGTTCTTACCTTAAATCCTTTTGGAACTCTTTGGCTTCAATAATCTTGCATGATCTTGCACCAAAGAGTTGGATTTTGCACCAAATCTCACTTCTTCTCCAAAACCCTAGCCTTTCTCTCCCACTTTGCTCTCTAACACGTTTTTGCTCAAATGAGAAATTTAAGACCAAAATGTGGTCTAATATCCCAATTCATTCTAAGGCCATGTTTGGCTTTCTCAATAAAACCCAATTTCCATTTTTCTCACTTAAGGCTTACAAGTCTCCTTATTTGCACATTCAAGATAACACCCCAAAATACACCCTAGTCATTTTTAAACATAATTAGGGTATATTATAAGTACATTTTGAAAATTTTCGTAATTATTGTTTTGCTAAGCGAGAAAAATTCGAAACCCGAAATTTGTACAAGATACAAGGGTAAATTTGTAATTATCAAAATGGGACACAAAAGACATAATATAAGAAGATTCTAGGCTAAAGTGGAAATAAGATAAATTGAGTTGCAATTAATAGAGAGATGGAGGACCAAAGTGTAATAAAAGAAAAGTTAAAAAAATCAAATAGGATAAGACCAAAATTGGTCTCTCATTTTGGGGGAGGAGTTTTCACGTGAAGACAGAAGAGGAAGAAGAGGGAGAAGAAGGGAGAAGAAGAAGAGAAGAAAAGGTATGGAAAACTAAGTTTTGTATGGAAGTCCCTAGGTTTGGTATGGAAAAATTATGGATTTTAGTATGGAATGTTTGGAATTTGTGTATGGAACTTTGTATGGAAGTCTAGGTTTTTGTATGGAAAAAGTATGGATTTTAGTATGGAAGTCTAGGTTTTTGTATGGAAAAATTATGGATTTTAGTATGGAATGTTTGGAATTTGTGTATGGAACTTTGGATGGGTGTCTATGTTTTTGTATGGGAAAATCAAACCATAAACCCATGTTTGATGAATTTGAGTCTAAAAGAACCCTACTTGGTATATTGGTGGTGTTTTGGATTTGGGTTGGTTGATTGTAATCCTCAAGTGAGGAATATTTGTATTAAGGAAATATTGGGGTTTTAGGGGAGATGCTGTCAAAATTTATCTAAAACCCATGTTTTTCGGATGGTCATAATTTATTCGTCCGAACTCCATTTCAGATGTTCTTGGACTCTATGGAAAGATATTTGAGTCTAGAATCCATCCATATATAGCTTGATAATATTGGAACTCATATTAGGTCAGAAATTACAAAAATAGTATTTGTTGAGTTTGCTCGTAGTCATTCATGGGAAGCCTCCGACTTTGGATGGTCATAATCTCTTTGTCAGGAACTCCGTTTGAGATGTTCTTGGACTCATAGAGCCCTTTGAGTCTATAATCATATATATGGTATATATATATATATATATATATATATATATATATATATATATATATATCTTGATAATATTGGAACTCATATTTGGTCCAGAAATTATGAAAACAGTAGGCACTACCGGTTCTACTCGTAGTCACTGTTCATAGGAAGCCTTCAACTTCGGACGGTCATAATTTTTTTGTCCGAACTCCGTTTCAGATGTTCTTAGACTCTGGAAATCCCTTTGAGTCTAGAATCCATCCATATATAGCTTGATGAAATTAGAACTCATATTAGGTCAGAAATCATGAAAAGCGATGGCCTGTGGATTTGCTGCTTGTAGTCCTTTAATTCATAGGAAGCCTTCAACTTTGGACGGTCATAGACTCTTACGTCAAGCTCCGTTTAGTGTTCTTGGACTCTATGGAAAACCCTTTGGAAGTCTAGAATCCCATCCATATATAGCTTGATGAAATTGGAATGATAGTAAATAGCTCATAAGCATACATGGTAACCATAGTTATTCATGCATAATGAGATATGAAAAATGCAAAGATCTGAATAGGCGATTGTAAATATCACATATGATTACCGGATGACAATAATTATTTGGGAATATGAGATATGTCTTGAGCGAGAAAAATACACATGGATTATGCACTTAGAACACAGTAGAGGATATGGGCATGCCTATTAAGGAAAAACAAGTTTGCAGCTTACTGATCAGTTAGCCCCATTTGGGTCATTACAGCGCTTTCGGGCCCTTATAAATGGTCATTGTCTCGTATAATGATAATAGCACCTTCGGGCCCTTATAGATGGTCATTGTCTCGCACAATGATAACATCGCCTTCAGGCCGTTATAGACCATTGTTTCGTACAGTGAGTACAACTCCTTCGGGCCCTTATAGTTTCCTTTATCCACTTCTTAGGTTTATGCAGGCATGAAACATAAAACAAATGACTTGAATATGACATATAAAATGATATGATATGATAAGAGAAGCATAGCACCGCTATGCGATGACAAGTATAATGTGACAAGAACAAGAAGCAAAGTGTAAAATGATATGAAATGTATATGAACGTTGATAAGAAATGTAACATCATATGATGAGTAAATATGAGATATGTATAAGCATGTTTAAATTATATGATATGTTAGATGTATATGCATATGTATAGAAGTGTGATGATCCGTGTTAGTGGTCGCCCACGAGTTTATTTCTAATAAGTTTAAAGCTTAGCATGGGTGTTTCATTCGTGTAGGTATAGGAGAAGCAGAAACGAGAAGTCTGGACACTCCACATCAGCAACCAAGGCTAACACACTACTAGGTGCCCACTAAAGACCTTTTGGTCTATTTTTGTATATGTTTTGTTTTTGTGAACAACGTAAATATTGTAAATGTTGAACACTTCCATATATGGAGCCTGTATATATTTTGTAATCCGCTGCTACAAAATATAGTACAAGTTAAATGTTTAACATTATATGAATGAACAAGCTTAAAGGTTATAAGTTTATAAAAAAAAAATGACACCCTTGCTTGACACAGGGTGTCGGGTTGGGGGCGTCACATTCACTTATCCTTTATTTCACTTTAGCATTTAAACATTCTATTCTTGACCATAGGTCCTCATTTTCACTTGGGTTAATTTCCGGGTTCAATCAATTTATCATTTCACAATTTCATCCTTAAAAACAACTTTAAAAAATACTTCTATGACACTCAATTAATTAAGGAAGCCTTTGGTGCACAATGCAACCCTACGGTTACTCGTACTGTACACTCTCTCGGGACGGGGCATTACACATCTCATTTGTGTATACTTGTCATTTTCTTTTATGTTTCATGTCTGCAAACACTTTAGAAGTGGATACGGAAAAGAACTATATGTACCTGAAGGTACTATCACTGTACAAGATAGTGATCTCTATTTGTATGTACCCGAAGGTACTATCACTGTACGAGACAGTGATCTCTATTTGGATGACCCAGCGGAATTTGCTATAATGATCGAAGCAGGATCTGTGTGTTGAAAACGGGGCCTCGTGTCACGTAAATTGTATCTTTGCAACAACGGTATCCCTATAGGCATGCCTATCTATCCAACTACCCGGTCATAGGTAGACAATCAATTTTATTATGTTTTCTTAACAATATTTTAGGTATAAAAAAAAAAATCTCATATCCATGAAAAACTATTGATATTATGTATACTTATGAGATATTCATTATCAAATAATCTCTTATAAATATTTAATTGTACTTTGCACTTTTTCATATAACACAATTATATGTGTATTCTCTTTAACTTTCATAACACATGTTATCATAATCATATTACTATAATGCATTATTTCATATAACAATACATTTATATAACTTTTATACAATTTAGGTTTCTATAACCAGTGCACTTTGACAGGTTATGGCGGCTCCAAATCCATTTGGGCTACAATTTTGACCACATGCGAAGAATGTTAGAAAATGATCTTCTAACTCAATATACTCCTATGTCTTAAGTTTCTTATGGTTCAAACATCATGTCATTTGGACTTTTAATTTGGGAGATATGGTCTAAACAATCAGAATTGCTCCTGGACAATTTCCAAGAACAGAATATGAAATTGTGTTCTATATTTGAAAGTTTTCTGGGAATGATTTGATAATAATTTCTTCATGAAAACTATTCTCTCAGATGTCTAGTTTGTACAGAAATTTGAATCACCTCATTTGGATGAGTATAACTCAAGTTATAATTTAAACAAGATTACTCAAATTCGAGGAATTTGTTAAAGCTTGATTTTTAGGGACAGTGTTCCCTTACTTTGACGAATTTTCTAGATCCAATGGGGTCCAAATTTGGATACACTTATTTCAGGAAGATTTATTCTCCTAGAAGTATAGTTTACCTAGAATTTTGAATCACTCAATTTGGATGAGTGAAACTCAACTTATGGCCTAAATATAAAAAATGTTCCAGAACCCAAAATTGTATTAGAATTGACCCGAAAAACAGAGCATCACTTTGACGAATTTTATGGGTCTAATGGAGTCTAAATTTGGATATACTTATTGCAAGAGATTTGCTCTCTAGTAGTCTAATTTGCCGAATTTTGAATCACTAGAATTTGGATGAGTGATGACGAGTTATGGCCAAACAAGAAGCTTATGAGTTTAAAAAAAACGGACAACATCTCTCTAGACCCAACATTTTCTCTATACAAAATTTTCCTCCATTGAGGACCAACACCAAACCAAACAACCATTCCAAACAAGAATTCTACATAAAAATTGGTATTCCAAACTTCCAAACAAGTATCCCTATACATATCTGATGATGCTTTTTTCAACTAGAACTGGGCTGGAGAGTGTAGGGGTCTTTAGACGGACTGAATTCTTGTGAGTTGGAATGTGGGCACTCTGGATCGTCACACAGGCTGTAGATCGCTGCAAAAACAAGAAAGAAGGGGGGTCGCGAGGCCGCCGGAAGTGGCGCTCAGATACCTAAGTCGGTTTCTGGACCTGAGAGAAAAGAAGGTGCAGGGCGAATGTGTTGAGTATGCGTGCGTATGAGTATGCGTGTGTATGAGTATGTGTACCTTTCACCGATGGGGTGACCTTGTATTTATAGTAGATGTTCAACCAGTTGGATGGTGACTAGGATTCGTTCCCATTGAATGGGATATTTTTTTGTTATTATCGGTATCGGATTTGGTAAAGGATATAGAAAAAGCAGTTTATTTGGGATAATCTTCCTTCCTTATTGGGGGATTCGGTTTGATGATGAACTGTTATTATCTTTATTTCCTTATTGATGAGATTTGGTTGGATTTGCAGGATAATATATTCTATTTCCCTTATCTTTAGGAGACTTCATATCGGCCTTTGGGCCGGCGGATTGGACCTTCATTAAGTTTAGCACCAAAGGCGAATGCGCCGGCGTAAAGAGTGAATCTTCAATGGGCTGCCTCTCCTTTGGGGTTGCAGTGGGCTGCGTGTTTCGTTGGTAGGCTCTTTCTTGGGCACGACGAGTGGGCTTTGTGAGGCCTTATTTTTCTAAACCCTATCGGTTGCCCCCAGCCCTTGTGTACGATTGTGCGTGGGCAAGAGGCTGTAACGTTTCGCATCGGGTGTAATTTCCACGATGCGCTCGAGTTTGGATTAGTTAGGGCTTGGTGTGATCATTGGTCTTATGTGTGGCTCTTCGGTTTTCGCGCTCATTTCTCCCATTCCTTTAAGTTTCCTTTTGTTTCTTTCGTAGACATCCTCTGTCTTGTGTGCCTCTGATCCTGAGACCTTTTCCTTGCCTTTAGCGAGTTCGGACTTCCGTCTCTCTCAGTCTTCTGTCTGAGCCTTTTTGTGTAGAGTCTTTCTCTGGCTCTTTCATAGGATAGCCTTTTCTATTGTATTCCTGGGTCCGCTGCGTCTTTATCTCCTTGGTTTCTTTCGAGCTATCTGACGGCGCTGGAGTTAAGATTTAGCCAAGTTTTGTTTTCATTGTTATTTTAATCCTTAGATTAAGTCGTTCTTCTTCTCTTGTGCATCGATGACTCTTCGGCTATTGCTGGTTAAGACGAGCGGCGGTGTCTCCGACCGTTCGGTCGGGGTTGAACTTCGAGATGCCCCAGAGGTGCCTCCTCTTCCCTTGGACAAGGGTAAGGAAAAAGTAAACCTGATTAAATACCCTAGGGGGTCAGAATACCTAAGATTTGCCATTCGACTGTGCTTTAAGCGTACGGGACTGGCAAGGTCGGTCCCTCATCTTTGAGGAACCACCTTTGCCATACGTTGACCTCCCTTTGGGAGTTTGGGTGTAGTCCCCTGACGTTTTGACCTCTATGTGGTCTCGGAGATGCCTAAGATGAATTGCTTATTTAGTAGCGCCCGATAATGAACCTGCTTTCCTGCATCCCTTCATAAAAGGGGTTTTGCAGCACTTCAATGTTTGTCCTTCTCAACTCGCGCCCAATGGTTGGGGTATCTTGGTTAGTCTGTTGGTTTTCTTTGGGACCGAGGGCTCGGTGTCCCGGCCTTAGCCCCACACTCTTTACCTTTTTAGCCTGAAGGAGACCTCAGGGCTTTCTTCTATTTCCCTCTGGGCGTTACGGCGCTCCTCTTGTGATTTAGATCTTCCCTATTCCCACAATTTGTGGAAGGGACCGCTACTTCTTTGTTAGTGGCGTGATTGGGGAATATGACCCTCGATAAGGGCGACACCACGAAGCCGGTGGCTTAGACCACCCACGAGAATCTTGGTGTTAGTTACTGCTTTTGGATTTATAACTTGTGTGTGGTCATTGGGTATTTCTGATTCTGTACCGTCTACATGCCTCTCAGGTGCTCGAATTGATCTCAGCGCTGAAGATAACGTCATAGCGTTGGCGTTGGCTAAGTGTCCTCCTCGTCCTTACGCGGGCGATCCGTCGGACATTCACGGCCCTTCGAGCTCAGTCGGCTCGCTCTTTGCTGAGGTCTTCGCACCATCACTTGCAAAAGTTTCTCCCCATTGGGCCTCCACTTCCGCGCTGAGGCCTTCGCCTCCTTCCATCATGAAAGTCTCTACCATTAGGCCCTCCGTTGCCAAACCTACTAGGGGGGAACTACTGGCTCAGTTGGAGACGTTGTCTCGGAAGCCTCGGAGCGTGAAACAAAAAACCTCGGACTTTGTTGAGAAAGATCGGCCGGCTTTGCGGATTCGAGAGTTGGGGCATCTTCATCTTCTCGAATCTACTCATGTCGTAGCCAGGAGCAGGTGCGATGCGCCTCACAGTTAAGTTCCTACGGTCTTGGGTTCGCGGACCTCTGCGGTCTGCGGAGCGAGAAGGTCCCTTAGGTGGGAGCCGTTAGGCCGGCGGGTTGGCGGTCCGCCCGTGCGTCTAGAACCGCCAGCGAAGAGGGTTGGGGTCACCCCAGCTTCTCCGAAGTGGAAAAGTTGAGGAGGAAAGATCCGGAATCAGGTGGCGAGGCGAGTTCTTTGCTTCTCAATGCCGAGCTCGCGGCTGCCATGATCTCGTCCATTCTTGGGATGATCTCGAGAGGTCGGGTCTTGTTGCTGTTGATGGGGCTTTAGCCCTCTCTCGAGGGTCGTCTCAAGTAAGTTCTCATACCTTATAGGTGTCGATTCCATTTGAGTTGGCGGTGAATTTACATCGGGTGTTGATTACGTCTTTGGGTGCGTAGGTGGCTACTTATTGGAAGGGTTTGGCCAGGCCAAAATAAGCGAGTCATGCCAAGCGGCGGGCTTGAGGCGGTGGCTTCTGTCTCACATACGAGGCGAATTTGGTACGTGGATCAAAGTCCCAGCTTATGGCGAGGCAGTGGCTCAAATCTGATTTGGAAGCATGCCACGTCGGCCGTGCCCGGACGGAGTAGAGAAGACGAGTCGCAGCGACGAGTGGCGGCGGAAGCGGGAGGTTTGAGACGAGTTACGGGTTGTGCAGAACGACTTGATGGAGGCCAGGGACGGGCTGCAGTTTGCCCAATATGAGCTTCAGATGGTTAGGGATGAGCTTCTCACATCCCAAAGGCGACAAGTCTAAGGAAGAAGCTGCTTGTGCGGTCAAAGGGCCGAGCTGCGTGATGAATGTGTTGGACGGGGCTTGTTGAGAGGCTAACGGGGGGCATGGCTCGGCGGGCAGCAGGCGAGGAGTGCCGCGGCGGGCCTGGCGTAGGGACCTTCACGGCCGATGCTTTGGTGGCTCGGCGGGTGAAGTCGTGGAAGGCGGGACGGCGGCATACTCAATGGGTTTCGGTGGCTTGCGCTGGGAAGAGGTGTTGTTATATTCGGCACAGTTCAACTTTGACCTTCGACGGGGAGGATAGAGGGTCCTTCTCTGTGTTAATCACGGAAGGCAGGGCACCTGTGTTATCCCTTCTTCACCGTGCTCGCTAGCCCGATACGTCTTACGTACGCGTCTTTGCCAGATGTGACTGCTATACTCTTTTTCTTCTTTTTTTATATATATTTTTGGTGGGCTGGGACCCAAGACATACATAACCTTTGTGAATGTTCATTCTTTCACTTTACTTAACTTCGCTCTACTTGTGCTCTTGCGATGTTACGCATGAGCAGAATGGCTGAATTGAGTGTACGAGTTG
>JAEQBH010005035.1:0-126496 GCA_016808115.1 Tetrastigma voinierianum
ATGATTTACTCTAATAAAAATGCTCTTAATGAATACAATAGCTACAGGAACACAATGTGTTGTTGGCATTATTGCCGGGATTGGGAGAATAATCCTTGTAGTAATGTCATAAATTTGCATATGCTCTCGATCCATCAACAGTTTATGATACATTGTCGGATCGATGAATTAATTAGATCAATATTCGATGAGCATGAAATACTAATTGACATTTTTAAGAAAAACAACAAAAATAGTTTTCGCTAAAGGTTATTTTTTAGCCACTAACCTTATTAGTCATATTATTGAAAATATTTGGTCAGCCTCGACTAATCCTATTAATGTAAGTGTATTTTGATTTCAAAGGAAAAAACTTTAATGCACAGGAAATGTAACACCGATCTGATTCCAAATAGAGAATGAATTAGAAAGAACACCTTTAAGCTTGAGAAAAACTAAAAGAGCGTAGTAAAACCCAAATGGCGTGATGAAAGGCAAGACCATACCGAAGGACAAAGAACAGCAGCCAGAAGGCCTCCAATCACTGATATAATGGAGGACTTCTGGAGACCTATTATTCAGATGAATACTTTAATCGACAAATTACAACGATGCAAATAATTTTGAATCAAGCCGTGATTGACATAATGGTTCAAAGAATACCGTTTCATCGTCATCCTAATGTAAGACCTAAATGAGCACTGGAAGGTTTTCTCGTGATGGCAAACACAAATAAGATGAATTGGGAGACCAGAGGTCAGTAAATTGCATTTATTCCCATTTTCTTAAGAGATACAAAGAGCCACATGGTATGAATCTCTACCTATATGGTTCTTCATGGATACTCGGGAGGAGCCAGAGGAAGCCTACTGGGTAGATTCTTTCCCCATCACTCACCTCGTAGAGAAGGAGGGAGATAATTGGTTTCAAAGAAAGGTGGAAGATGAGAGCCTTTATGTAGCATGTGGGAGAGATTCGCAAGGTTGTCAAAAGATGCCCATGGCTGGAATAGACTTTGAAGACCCAGATGGAGAGAGCGGCAGGTCATGCTTGAATCATATACATCTAAGGGCATTATCGATGCTTCATGCCGTGGGAGAATTCAACAGAAGAGGCCAAGAGGCAAGAGATCCGATTGAGGACCAAGAATGCAATATGAAAGCTCCATCAGAGTTTTCAAGAGTAATTGCGTAGAAGAGATGGAGTCGAGCAAGATGACAAATTGATGGAGGCAAAGTTAGATGCCATCATAACAATGGACAAGCAAGAGAGGAAGACGACACCGCTCAAGTGAACAGTATACTGAGAGGATCTATCGAGAGCAAGGCCGATGCACTACCGAAGAACTGCGATGATGAGAGGTTGGCATTGAGGAGCCAAGAAGTTATCACTTCAAACCAAATCCTAACCTCAAGACACTATCATCCAAAGATCGAGGAACCATGAAAATTTTTCTTATACGGGTGGAGGGGCCTCACAAGGCCTATAAGGCATGGATAGAATCTCACCAGTGATATCACAATCACCAAGGTTCCTGAAGGAAGCAGTTAGCGAGGTGAAAATAGAAATGAGTACTGTAGTCGAGGAGAGCTCAATCATTTGAAGATCAAATGTCGCAATTCATGGGGGATAAATAAGAAGCTGAAAGAACCCCTCCATGAACAAAAGTTCGCAGAATCGAAGCCTCAAATACCACTTCAAATTTTTCGAAGACCATTAATGCTTCCCTCAGAATCTGAGACACAAATAGGGGCAACCCGTCCCTAACCTCGTAAAACCGGGATGAAAGATGCCTTTCCTAGTGACATTTTAAGAAGAATTTTGAAAGACTCGTGATGGTCATGGCATCAAAAGGGAAAAACTCGAGAAAAGACGTAAGATGGAAAAGCAACAAAGGGAGAGGAAGGCCCTGGATAATGTGTCAACACCTAGAGAAGGAAAGAAAGAAGGAACACAATGAGAAGAAGGAAGCAAGAAGAAAAACCTGCACATTTGAGTTCAGCCCCATTTCCACAGAGACAAATCAAGGATGAGAACAAGCCATAAGGTTCTTGAAAACCTTTCAGAGTCGGAGATCGCATGCTTTACTTAAGTGGTGACTCGTACGCCACTTTACAAAATTTTCAAAGACATACTGAAAAAATAGGAAGATTGCTGAAGAAGGAATCAGAATCTAATCGCAACTCGGTAAAGTGCTATGACTGGGAGAGTTCACTCGTAAAAGCATTTACGGATCCAGGAGCTCACCATTCCCCGCACTATCGAGAGTTCGAAGCCTGTGAAAAGCTTCAGGACTGTGTCGTGATCAATTTAATGCCTTATTCTCATAAGAAGTTAAGTTTGGGGAGATTACTCACCATCAAGCACCCTCCAAATGGCGTATAACCCGGCAAAACCTCGAAGGAACTCATAAGATGGCCGTAAAGGTGGAAATTTTATTTTTCCAACTGACTTCACCTACCGATATGGAGGAAGATCTACAAGTCCCTGCTGGAAGGCCATTCTCAGAACTGGAGCAGAACTCTAATCGATATGCGTAAGGGAATTCTCACCCTCGGGAGTTGGAGTAAAGAGGGCAAACATTTCAATTTAACTGGTGCCTGAGAATTTAGATACGAAAGTGGAAGATATCAAGTCAATAGAAGATGTATATGTTTCACTCAACTCGATTTTTACTATGATTGTAATGCCCAACTTCAATCAATGAAAAAGAGATGAATTTTATCTTAAAGGTTTTGATTCGCATTTTGCAAGATCAATTTATATTCTACTCGAAAGTGTACTTTAGTCTTCAATAAAATGGATAAAAAAGAGACAAAATGAAGAAAAGGAATTTCATCAAGAAACCAAAGAAGGCGGCTAGTTTTAAAGGAGTTGCCAAGCTTATTTAAAGTATACCTGTGAGTCGCTGGAAGAGTAAACCAAGAATAATTTACGACTTAAGGATGCCGAGGAAACGTAGGTTGGTCGGAAATTTTAAGGAATCATAAGGAGTCTATAAATTTCTGGTCTATCAAGAGTTAAAAGGTATCACCACTATGCATACAACATCCTCGAAGAAAAATGCAAGGCCAACCATTAAACATCAAAGGAGACCGGAATCCAGCTATGAAGAAGTAGTCGGGAAGTGAGGTGCTTAAATTGGTTAAATGTCAGGTTTTATCTAGCGTACTCTTATTAGCCTCAAGGCTTAGTCCATGTGGTCTTAAGAAGTGGTGGATTTACCTGGGTAATCCCTGAATGAAAGAATGAATTTAATTCCAACAAGAACAAAGGGATGTATGGAGCAAGATGCATTGGATTACTGTGAAGATGAACACAACAACCAGGAAAATCATTTCCTTACTCCCTTCATTGATCATATGTCGGGATGCGACAACAGACACCCTCATTTTTGTTTCTTGGACTGCATTCAGCAAGGAACCAGATTGCAATTGCACCCGAGGACCAAGAAAGACCACATTCACATGCCCCTATGGTACTCAGCCTTCAAGGATGCCATTCGGGTCAGGCAATGCCCCCGCCACCTTCCAACGATGCATGATGCTCATGTTCTCGACGGTCGAGGAAGCCGCAGAAATTTTATGGATGACTTCACAAGGTATGGGTCCAGCTTTTGAACAATGTCCAACAACTGAAACAAGACTTCAAAGATGCAAGGACAAACAAATTTAGTAATAAATTGGGAAATGTCATTTCATGGTAAATGTATGGTATTGTTCTTGGTCATAAAATTTCTGATAGGCTAAAGTGACCAATCCAAGATTTCATTATCAAAACCCTAGCACCTCCTACAACAAGAAGGGGATAAGGAGTTTAGGCATGCTGGATTTTATAGAGATTCATCAAAGACTTCTCAAAGATAGCCACACCACTATGTAGATTACTGGAGAAGGACACAAAGTTTACCTGATGATTCCCGCAAGGTCAGCTTGAAGAAATCAAGATCAGACGGTTCAAGCACCTATCATGGCTGTTCCGTATCGCATCGTGGATTCGAAATAACGCAGGATGATTTCGCAATGGGGGTCAGACGGGCAAAGAAAAGAAAATATTCAGCCATATACTATGCTAGCGTAACCTTCAATGAAGCACAAGAAAACTATTCCACAACCGGAAAGGAGATGCTAGCCATAGTGTTTGGTTGTGAGAAATTCAAAGCATACATTCCTGGATCCATGTTATAGTTCACATTGCACTATGTACCATCAAATATATGATGTCAAAAAAGGAAGCTAAGCCAAGACTGATAAGGTGGGTGCTGCTACTACAAGAGTTTGATATGGAAATTAAAGATAAAAAGGGGTGTGACAATGTGATAGCTGATCACTTGTCCAAAGTAGAAAAGAATGAAACAGAAAAGGAGGAGGCACTAATGCAGAACTTCCTAAATGAATACTGCTTAAGGTGTCATTCCAACTTATGAAGGCTGGAGCATAGAACTACCTAGCTTAGCGGAGTAGTTCCTCGTGAATTCAAACTATCAACAGAAGAAAGCTTAGACTGACAGCTAAGTAATGGCATCTAGGATTTAATTCCACTCAAGTACGCAAGAGGTGCCGGCATGATTTATCGAAGATGCGCCGTAGGAGTGAACAATGTAAAATTCACGAATGCCATGAATTATGGGGGCATTTTTCTGGAGAAAGAATGTTTCACAAGATACCCAACTGGATTTTATCGCCCACCATTCGTAGAGATTGAAGCTGAATGGGTCAAATTGTGTGATAGATGCCAAATATTGAAATATCAAGAAGAGAATGAAATGCCCCTAAAAGGCATAATGGTGGTGCAAATTCATAATGGGAATAGATTTTATGGACCATTCCCACCGGCCATTTGGAACCCGCATATACTACCGGGCAAAGGATTATGTTTCCAATGGGTGGAAGTGGTTTGGTCTAAGGAATGATACTAATATAGTTATAGTTTACAAAAGAATATTTTTGAGTGTGATTCGAACAACTGCATATCATTAGTGATGGGGGAAGGTATTTTTAAAAACAAAATATTCGCAAAACTCATGATAGTAGATATAGATCAAGCATATAAGGAGTCTAGCTTATCATCCCCGCATCAATGGACATGTAGATTTCCAATGTGAGATTAAAAGAACTCGAAAGACTGTAGTTCAAGCAAGAAGATCGTCTTCCAAACTTGATGATGCACTTGGGCCACAGACTGCATCCTCTTCACCTCTTCTCAAAGGGGTAAAAAAAAAAACTCCCATCGAATGTCCCTATACGTAGCTTTCTTTGAAAACCATGTCATCTACCCCAGAATCGAATACAAAGCTATGTGGGCTAATAAGAAGCTGAACTGGATTAAAACTGGCAGTGAAGAGAGACTGCCTAACTCACCGAATTGAAGAACGAGAAATGAAGCCAATGGCTAAATGCTAGAATATGGTATACAAAACAAAGAAATGGTATGGATCAGAGGATTCTGAAAAGAGTTAAGAGCAGAGAACAAAGTTCTTCTTTAACCCAGATTGAAGCTATTTCTTATGAAGGAACCAAATGGAGTGGACTATACACAAAAGAAGGTTGCCACAGATTAGAACAAGAACATTTAAGACTGATGTCGAGAAGAATTTAAAGTCAATGGACAAGACTGAAGCATTATCAAAGGTGGAGGAAAGAAAGGAAGAGTTCCAAATTCGGGTTCATCGAGAGAGAGAAATAATCAAAACAAATAGTGTCCAAATTTAAGGACCTAAAACTGAGCAAATTGATGTGGGAGGCAACCTATGAGATTTCATTTCGATTTTAGACTTTGATTTTTTTAGAATTCACCTTGATTTTGTCTTCTTTAGTTCTTATAATAATTAGTTAGGTAATTAAGAAGTTAATTTTTGTTTAATTAGAACTTTTCCGAAATGTTGCAGTGCTTATGCGTAAATGCAGAAGGAGCGAGAAGAAACAAACTTCAGATTACCAAAGAAGAATTCGCAGGAAAAGCTTAGAAGAAAAAGGGAGCATTCTTTTCCCTATATAAATTATGAAAATTGAATAGTATACATGTTTGAATTGCTGTGTGGAAATGGTTTATTTGATGATGAAAATCACACTAATCAGAGAGTGAAAAGTCATTCTGCTCATTAAATTCCGAGGCAATTAGACTAGGCTCGCGACAAAAAACTTATGTTCAGCCGTAAACCGGTCGCAAATTGTTGATGTCGCGGACTCGGGCCAAGATTAAAGACGGTGTGGCGCGGTCATACTTCAAAGGTTATGTTCGCGACAATCAAGTCAGCACCAACAATCGGGTCATGCACCTTCCTAAAAGAGAGTGAGGTCGCGATAACTTAACAATGTCATGAGATGCCCCGATGTCGCAGCCCTTAGGACACTCGTCCTCCCTAAGATACCTTACGTCGCGACAAACAATATTATGTCTCGACATAAAAGAAAAGTTCTCATTAACCGGTAAACTTTTAACGCGTCTCAAATTTAATGACAACACACAATAGCAAAAGATGAATTTAAGTTATATAAGCGATAAATAAATGAATAATAAATAACCCACACACAATTGAATTGCAACCGTTGAGAAACTTCACTATCATCTCCTTTACGTGAAGCAATTAACTTTTTCATCTTCGGTGATCTTCCATCCTCCATTCTTGCAAACCCAGCCTAATTTTTTCCTAAAGACCTTCCACTTCTCTCAGATTAAATCCTTCAACCCCTCATCCCTAATCTCACTAAATCATGGAGGAGCATGTTTGAACCCGAAGAGGAGGTCTATCCGGAACCTGGGCGTAAGAGAACAGCCGACTGAATAACTTGAGATTCAACCAGCAAAGGCAACAAAGAGCAAGGGTGCAGCACAAAGAAGCAAAGAAGAAGAAGAAGATGAGTTTGTCCTCAGACAGGCTCTTCTATAGGGAAGAAGTACTATGCAAGGGATTTATGTGGAGAAAGGGATTCCTAATTCATCTCCCCGTTCAAGGAATTTATAGGCAGGTGGGAGAAATTTTGCAAACATCAAAAGCCGTGGTTATGCAAAGAATGAAAGAGAATTTATTCCAACCTTGTCGAGAAAGGAGAACCTGTTTTTGTTGGGAGGGTTCGGGGCTCCATATGGAGCTGAGACTATAAATGCAATGTACGAATCTGAGGGTCAGTGCCACGGGATCCAAGTACAAAAAGTTGGGGCCAGACAACCCAACAGAGAAAAAGATAGCTAGAAGATCGATGCACTCAAGAAGGTGAAATGGGGCCAAGGTCAAGGAGAGAAAAAGTTTATAAACAGAGGAGATCTAACAGAAGAAGCTAAGGTATGGTTTTATTTTCTGCACTACAAGAAATATGAGAAATAGAGACGGAATTCCGTCTCTATTTGGAAAATGTGAGACTCGAAATTCTTCCGTCTCTATTTCACTGGCCCCAAAAATTAGAGACCAAAATGTTTTGCTCTTCATTTTAGATTTAAATTGATTTTCCATTTCTAGAAATAGACGGACCTTGAGTTCTGCCTCTATTTTTAGAGACCTAAATGTCCCTTCATCTCTAAAAATAGAGACAAAATGAATTATTCGTCTTCTAAAATGTAGATTTAAAATCAATTCCGTCAAGAAAATGTAGACTAATAAATTATTCCATTCTCTATTTTTAAAGACGAAAATCAATTCCGTCTCTATTTTTATTGAATTTTTTTATTATATTAAAATAAATAATATTCAATTTAAATTTTCCTTAATTTTACATAATAGAATTTTCGTCTCTAATTTATTGGAATTTTTTTAATATATTAAAATAAATAATATTAAATTTAAATTATTCTTAATTTTATATAATGAAAAAATTAAATAAACAATAAATAAATATGAACATACATTATATAATGTATTAATATATAAAAAGTGTAGTGAGATTACAAATAAAAAGATAATAATTCTAAAATAATAACTAAGATGGAGGAGAATGCTGACTGATCAACGTAATTGTTTCATAGACGATCAAATGTAGACTGCTTAAGGGGTCAGTTGGTGTAATCTACTGCTAATGAAGTCCTCTAGCCTATTGATACATCCATTAGTACGTCCGCGTGGCTCAATGACCTCATTGGTAGTTACCGCCCAAGCCTACTAGCCGTAGGCGGGGAGGAGGAGGACGCATCACGAGATAACAAACCGTCCTTGATTCTACGTGTAAGGTGTGTAAAAACAACTCATGAGGATAAAGTGACCGGCCCGTAGAAGACTCTAATAACAAGAATACGTAGATATGTATTGTTATTTTAACGACAACGTAATATAAATATGAGTCCCAACACTAACAGTTGTCCATAATTTAAAAAAAATTTAGGTAGAATTTCCCCTATATATTTTGTAAAAAAACGGACAGAGTTCCCCCTATACGGGTCCCTATCCCCCTGTCAAACATTAGCAATTTTAACACTTCGGTAAAATATCAACCAATCGCAACTCCACAACATGACTGTGACTTACACATATTTATCTCATTAAAACAATATTACAAAAATTTTTAATACTTTAAAAAAAAAATATTTAATACACAACACACTTACCTCGACAAGCGTGGTAAGCCGGTGTCGGCACGTACAATGAGTCACGCCTGATCCGGGGTGATTATGGTAGGTACATGCAATGACAAATAAAAAATAATTTATATATATTACCTTCTTCTTAAGTATGACACAATCGACATACAAATTTGAACCTATAAACTATATTTATATGCAGATGCATTTGATCATAACCAAAAACCAGTTGATCAATTTCTACGATCCCATGGCAATTATAAACCTTATCAATAGAAAAATCAACTTGCTTATATTTCCAAATTTGTTTATAATCGATGTATAAAGACAGAAAAATTGAAAGAAATTGAGGATAGAAGTAGAAAATGGACACTTAAGGAAGAATATTTCATATGTTTTACTGAGTTAAGCAACCTCCACAGATCATAGAATTTCTACAACACTTAGTCAGACACCCGAAAATGGCAAGAAGAGGAGAGGCAAAACACTAAACATGATATTCAAACATGAAGTTGGGTTTTTTATTTTTTCATTATGTACTCTCTTTATTTCGGTCGGGTTGCTGAGTTTTAACGAGCAGAGCTGACGAACCGAACACTATCTATTTCCCACACCCGACCCGACCCACATAACCCAAACAACCCTACCCGATTTGCATGTTCGGTTCGGGTCCTTCGGGTTTTTCGGGTCGGTTCGGGTGATACCACACCCACAAATATACAACTCAATGCATTACAATTCAATGTGCCACACAAATTGGACATAACTATAGATTCCAAAAACACTAAATACGATTCAAATGATATAAAAAAAATTATACGATTAATGAAAAAAGACTAAAATAATTACACTCCCGAGATATAACACAATATATTCAAATAATACAACATAGTAAAAACATATTAGAAACGAATTAAAAATAGAAATTAATTAACTAGTAATTTGTGTAACATATTAAACTACATTAAACTACTTAATTCACATATTAAACTACAATAAGTATTAATTAACATATTAAACTACATTAGCTATTATAAATTAATTGGAACAAATTATATTGAAAAATAACCATTCTGAATTAATTAACATAGAAATTAGAACAAAAAACATTACAAAATATAAATTAAATAGAATAGTAAAAATAATATCAAAATATAAACCAATGAAATAAATTAACACATAAATATTATATAATACATAAATAAAAATATACAAAAAAATTGCAAAAAAAAATTACCTCTAGTTGTAGATACGGCGGTCGATGGGGAGGGAGGACGGCGGCGTCGGCGTCGGCGTCGGCGTGGGCGGGGAGGAAGGGAGAGCAGGCATCGGTGGCGGGAAGAGATGCAGATGTGAGGAAGAGGGAAGGGAAGGGGGGCGGCGAGGAGGGGGGCGGCACGCGGTGGCGGGGGAGGAATATCCTGTCGGATGGCGGTGGGGAGAGGGGCGGCGCAAGTTCTACCGACAAGGGGAGGGAAGGGGAGAAAGGGGAAAAAGGTAAAGGAGAGAAGGAAAAAATAAGTATCTGAAAATAGAAATTGGAAAAGGGATTAGTCTACTGTTTAAGATGGAAAGCAAATCTCTTGTCTCTATTTAGAGATGGAAAATAGTTTCCGTCTCTAAAATTAGAGACGGAAAAAATATTCCGTCTCTATTTAGAGACGAAAAAGTATTCGGTCTCTATTTTCGGTCTCTATTCTTCAAAATTGGAGGGAATTTATCGCGCCACTTTTAGAGACGGAAATTTTTGCGTCTCTAAATAGAGACGGAAAACAGTTTCCGTCTCTAAAATTAGAGACGAAAAAATATTCCGTCTCTATTTAGAGAAGGAAAAGTATTCGGTCTCTATTTTCAGTCTCAAAATTTGGAGGGAACTTATCGTGCCACTTTTAGAGACGGAAATTTAGAGACGGAAATTTTTCCTTCTCTAAATGAAGGCAAACAATTTTCAAAGATCTCTAAATATAGAGACGAAGCGGTTCCATCTCTATTTTCCGTCTCTATTCTTCAATTTTCTTGTAGTGCTGGCTTCTGTTCTGGTTCCTACTAAGCATGTTTGCACAATGAGAGAACAAGAAGCAGTCATTCTCTACGCCATACTGAAGGGCTATAAGCTTAATGCTGGAGCTATCATTGAACACTCCATAATGAAATATCATGAAGGAAATACGAGGGGCCTGATCCCACACCGAGCAACCATCACAAGGTTATGTATCAGAGCTGGTGTGAAGGGAAGTTGGGCAGAAGAAGAAGAGTGCCCAAAAGTTTCACCATTAACCCTGACTGAAGTAAGCAAGGGGCCAAGAAATTAAAAGAAGAAGGGGGTCGCGTAGTGGGGCAGTTAGGAGATGAGGAGGAGAGTGTAAGACAAGAAGAGGACACCTGATATGAAAAAATACCAGGTTATGCCTCTTGCTATTATTGATGCTGGTTGAAAACCAAAAGACAAATCCAAAAGCTTTCTACGACGAGAAGGGAACACATCTATTTTGCGAGGACATGACGGATGAAGAGAGTCCTATAGATTTCACCACCCCTTTGGCTGGCTAGCCTCTCCCCGATGAGAAGCAGGGGATTTGGAGAACGGGAAGCTACAGGAACCCCGAAGATAGCCAAATGTGGAGATGCTCATTTCTGAAGAAAAGTATGGAAGAAAGAGAGAGAGAAATGGAGCCTTCAACGACAATTTAGAAGGAATATGAGAGGCGGAAATTAAAGAAGAGATCCAACGGTGGGAAGAGGCGAAAGACGAGAAGAAATGTATGAAGCGGAGGCGAAGAGAAAAGAATGAATATGCAGGAAGAAGCGGTAAGCGAAGGGACGAGTTTAAAAGATCCTAGAGAACCAAGAAGAAAAGTTCAAAAAGGAAATGGAGGAAAGAGATCGAGATCTATTGAAAAAATTGAAACTAGGCCATGAATCATTCTACAATAATCAGTATGATCGAGACTCTCGACTCTAAAACTCATAAAAGAAAGGTTCGAGCAGAGGCCAAGACAAAAGGAGGCGAGTTCAAGGGGTTTAAATTCCTCTATATGTCATTATTACAGGACTCCGAGAAGAAGATGAAGGACAGAGATAAAGTGTGATGACAATGATGGCATAGAAGAAAATGCGATTTTGAAAATGCGGGTTGATTAGCAACAAATCATCCAAATTTTGGAAGTCATGGTGAAATGGAGCCTGACATGAACACAGGAGGCAGACAGGATAGTAAACAAGAAGGTTAGTCTCACCCGTAGTTGATCACGGAAGAGCGGATAGAGAGAGAATGTCAAAAGAAGAGAGATGGAAATGAAGTTTCTAAATTCCAACTGACTTGGCTGCCACTTGATCTGATCTGAAACATCTTGTTCACCATGAAAGAAAAAATAGACCTTCTCATTGATTTGTCAATCTCTCCCTCATTCCTAGCCTGTGGTTCTCAACATTTGCACATTCTTATGAATAAAATCAGAAATTTGTTTGATGTTTTTGAAGTCAAATTGTGTGCTTTAATTGCTAGAATAACGATAAATTTAGCTCGAAATGAAAATCTTTGACATATCATATTATGAGCTAGTTAAGTGGTAAATGATTAGATATTGAGACAAACACAAATAGTTGCAGAATAAGGGCTGAATAAGCATAATAGAGGTGAAAGACAAATTATAATTGACTTGAATTTAGTTGATAAGTCCGGAGTTAAAGGGAAGTTATCTGATTAGGAAAGGAGCAAAACATATTTTGGGTTTGAAGTATAAATAGTAAGCAAGGGAACGTGACACTTGAATAATGTAACTCCTCAATAACTGAAATGAGTCAAGGACATCTTTAGGGTTATTCACAGTAACCAAAAAGAATTCTAGAACTTGTTTGATTATTGATCAAGGCGAAATCCTAGGTAATACAATTATGCAGGGAATGATGCGAGGTCATCCTTGAAGTGAGCCATTCTAGCCACCATTATGTATGCCTTACAGGTACCTTAGTTCCGGAATTTGAGCTAAAACACTTCCTATCTTCAAAACAAGCAATGGAAAATCCCAAGCCATCCTTTATAACTAATCCTCCAGTAAAGAACCTTTGATTACCCAAGAACTTAAGGAGGGAGGAAGAGATAAAGTTTGGGGGAATATATTTTTGGAGAACTAAAGGAGAAATACAAAAAGGGTGAAGAAAAGAAAAATCTAAAACGAGAAGGATACAACGAAGAAGCTTAAGGAAGAAGTTTTGTCTTGTGGCTAATTCTCTTGAACAATTAAGTTCTTAGGGGTGTTTCAACACTAAACACATAATATATTGGTATAGGGCTACTAACCCAAAGTTAGCTAAGTGTTAGAAAACCTAAAAAACCAGAACATTACACTATTCTGAATGGTTTGCGGAGAAAAGTTCAGCAATGAGAATTACAAATGAAATTGGAACAGAAACAATTTTAAACGAGAAGAAATCAGAAAGATTCCCAAGGATGAGATTTGGGGGAATCAAATAAAGAGATTGCAAAGGAAAAGGAAGCGATTAAAATGAAAAGGAAGAGTTTGTGTAATCTTAACCTAAAGTTCCATCCATCCTACCCATGACCCAAGCCTAACATTTACAAGCCTGAAAGACCACGATTGATCTTGAAGGTTAGATTATCTACATTAGTGAAGTCGATATGAACAAGCAAGCATATGGAATTTGGAAAATTCGAAGGATCAAAGCTGTGGAGGAACTCGGAGAAGTTCGCCGGCTCACTACAAAGAAAAGAGGAGGGAAAACAATCTAATCTTCGGGATCAAGTGACTAAACTATTTATAAGTAAATTCCAACAATTTAGTTTTGTACACCTGATTTAGTAGAGACTAAACTTCATCTGGACTTAAAGCTGAATGTCTGAGAAAAGAATGCAATACTTGTATTTCAATTCAATTGGTTGGAAATGTAGAACAATACAGAAAAATGTCCTTTTGTTTGAGGACAAACAAATCTTTCTTTTCTTTGCTTGGGGACAAGCAAAATTTTAAGTTTGGGGGAGTTTGATGAGCTTAAAGTCATCAATTTCAGTCCATTTTACGATTGATTTTATATAAAAGACTGATTTATGTTCAGAAATATGGAATAACTAACCAAACTTTTATGCAGCAGGGAATTCAAGAAAAAGAGGAATTTTTGCAGTAAAAGGAGTAGAAGGTGGATGAGTATTAACGATATAACTGGCTGAAAGAGTTTGCAGCAGGAAAGGCTCACAAGGATCAAAGAATCTGATGTCATGAAGCCTTGATAGCAATGAAAATTCATATCAGGTGACTCGCTCAATCGCAGCGGAAAGAGTAGCGAAGGCAAAAAGAAGTGAAGGCGTGACCAGAGCTCAAGTCGAGCGACAATCGTTGTCGCGAAAAATTGCGATCATTGACATCCCTATGAAGTGGTAATGGTCGTGATACAGTGGGCTATGAAGTGCGTGACATCGGTCGAGAACAGCGACATAAAGATAATAGTGGTAGACATTTGTAATAAGTAACATGGAAGAGTGTGGCATCAACATTGCATCGAGCATCGTCGTGGGCGATCGGCGGTGCGACATGTCGGCAAGCGAGGTGATTGTCGAGCATCGGTTACCTTGAAGGATGTTGCGACATCCTTGAGCCGGTTCGCGACAAACGAAGCAGGAAAGAAGGTCGCGTGACAGCCCGGTTATCGCGACATCGACCACAAAGAATTTGAAGGTGCGTAATATTAAGTCGCGACATCCCGCTGCCGAACCGGAAGTCGCGACAACAAGAAAGCGGTCGTGACACGGAAAATTTAGAAAGGCTGAGTGACATCGTTAAGTGGTTGCGACGTAGTGTGAAGAACTGAGGTGGCGGCGTCATTCGGTGTGGCGACGTCCGGACGCAAACGCGAGTCGCGACATCATTGCATTTGTCCAGCGACCATGACTCAAAGAGATAATGGCGACCGATCACGACCAAACAAAACCTGCGCGACGTAAGCGAAGGCAAGTCGCGGCGAAAGAATCGATGTCGCGACATCAGCAACCAATTGGGCGGTTAAGCGAAGTCAAAGAGGTGCATCGAAATTAAGGCGACTTGAACCACATAAATATAGTGATCTTGAAGAGATGCGGCTTTTTGGCGACAAAAGGAGATGCGGGTTCTTTACGAAATATGTATTTTAATTTTTCTTTGTTTTTTTTTTTATGTTTAGATTAGTTTGTTCTTTATTTCAGAACTGGATCGAACGTTAAATTTATTCAAGTTTTAGTGAATCACGAGAATTCTATTTTCCTTCAAATTCTTATGCAGTTATTTGAATTCCAGACAAATTTTGGAATCGAACCACCGATTGCCTATTCTGATTGCTTTCTTGATCGATAAGCTGTGTATGAACGCAATCAGTGTTTAGAAACCAAACTTCCATTGAATTGTATTTATTATGAAATTATCTTTGCGAAATTTTATTCGTATCACGAACCGGTTGTTAAATCTACTTGTTGGTCTTGTGCATTTGCTGTTATTGATCCAAATATCAGTGTCTCATACCCATTAACGAGTTGTCTCAAGCTGCGATTTCGGGAGGCCACGGTGACCCGCGAGAGAAGGCATTCCACGAGAGTTATGAACAATTTATGAAGGTATGCTAACGATATTGTTGATCTAGTGTGCTCATGAAATTAAGCGTCAAATCCTCTTCTCACTTGGAGATGAGAATGGGTTGAAGCGATTTATCAATATAAACATAGAGAGTTCGCCTCGATTCGAACCAAAAGTGAATTCAATCCGTGTTAGCAAAATCCTAATCAGGAAAGAATGAGCTATTCTAATTTGAAGAAGAAACCGAGTATAGTGTAAACCCATCACGTGACTTAATTTTAAGACTAACGTTTGCGGTCCATGTTGTGGGTATGAAGTATTGAGAAGAAAAATACCCCGAACTTATAAGGCAACCTAGATTAAAAGTAGTTTATCTAACACTTTGTCTTAGGAAAGCAGTGAGATTAGATAATGAACGGTGGGGTTGGAGAGATCAGTATTTGCCTTTATCATGTTCCTTGGACTAGTTTTAAATATGTTGTTAATTAAGCAAACGTATAGTGCAATCTACAGGAATTGATGTTTCACAATAGCTGTAATTTCAATGCTCCCTTTAAAAGATAACTGTTAAGTCTAAATTGTAATTTTATTATTTCAGTATTCAATTCATTTGTTATTAATTCAATTCTTTTTAGTTTTCAGTATTTTAAGGCTTTCAAAGTTGATTCCAATTGTCTATCATAGTCCAAATAGTATAGAGCTTGAGTAGTCAGGGTAGTTGATTGAAAATTCTTGAGATCTCAATGGGATCGATATCTGGACTTAAATCCAATTTACTATTTGTTTGACCTGTGCATTTGCAGCATAATGGATCAAAACCTCTAAAAATGATATACTCTTAATAAAAATGCTCTTAATGAATACAATAGCTAAGGAATACAATGTACAAGTTGTTGGCATTATTGCTGGGGATTAGATAATAATCCTTTGGTAGTAATGTCATAAATTTGCATATGCTCTTTGATCCATCAACAGAGATCGAAAGCGATCTCGTGATCAATCACAGAAGAAGAGAGAGCTCTAGTAATTTACCCCCCTTAACGTCCTTTATGGGAGGCTATTGCCCATCATTCGCAACTTGTCAGAGTTTTGAGCCTATATAGACAGATTCCTCCTAAATAAACAAATCCTTATAGTGCGATTATCATAGAGATCATGGGCATGAGATTGTAGTCTTTGAAGCTAAAGTTTTAGTGGAAAAGCTTATCGAAATTTGTGAACACCTCCAGGAGAAATATATCAAAGAACGCGACCCGCAGTGGAATCAAGGCAAGTCATGGAATGAATCCTAGCGGGCGCAACAATCGAAACGAGAATCCGGACATCTTATAAACTAAATATTGGGCGGCCCGTCTAACGACCAGTATCAGTCGAAGCATAAACAGAAGAAGCTCTTGAGAGCCACCACAGTCAAAGCTAAGGTAGATGTTATCAACGAGGAAGGTAGACATGAGGGAACTAAGCAAATAGATGGTCCTATATCCTTTCCTCCTGTCAACCTGAATAGGATTATTGTGCCCTACTATGATGCTTTGGTACTCACCCTCTAAATAAACGATTTTGATGTGCATAAGGTATTGGTAGATCCTGGCAGTGCGGTAGACTTGTTGCAACTACCGGCCTTCGAGTAGATGAAACTTTCTTTAGGTATGTTGAACTCAGCCATCCTCTCTGGTTTCAATGGTGCAACTACCGTAACAATAGGAGATGTCACGCTCCTTGTGAAAACCGGGCCAGTGACTCAGCAAGTTATGTTCTCAATCATCGAAGACTTGGGGCCTTATAACCCCATAATGGGGCAGGCTTGGTCGAAAGCTATCCCTTCAACTTACCACCAAACAGTTAGCTATTTGACTAACGTTGGGCAAGTTAACCTTTAAAGCAGCCAACTAGCCGCACGGTACTGTTATCAACTATCTATATAGGAATAGAAAGGGGAGAAGAACCCTTAAAATCCTCCTCTTAAAGATCAAACCCCTGCATAGCAATCACAGTTTGTTGCCCAGATTAGGGTGGAAGAAAAGGATTCGCTAGCTATGGATCCTCTAGAAAAAGTAATGTTGGACGGGCTAGAAAAGTTCACTTATAGAAACTATCTCCTGTCCGATGAAGAAAGGGAGCACTTACGACTCATGTTGTTGAATAATATAGATGTATTCTCCTAGAGCAACTTAGATATGGTTGGGATTAACCTGATAGTGGCCTCTCACAAACTAAATATTATCCCTACGACCAAATCAGTAAGACAAAAAGTGAGGCGCTTCCACCCCGAACGCCATCAGATCATTTAGATAGAAGTAGACAACTTGTTGAGGGTAGGTTTCATCACAGAAGTAAAGTAACCCGAATGGCTAGCCAATGTGGTGGTGGTTCCAAAGAAATGAGGCAAGTGGATTACACTGACCTCAATGAAGCATGTGCAAACGATAGCTTCTCCTTACCATGTATAGACCAGATTGTTGATGCTGCAGTCAGGCACCGAATACCATCATTTGTGGATGCTTTCTCTAGATATCACTAGATTCCAGTGCACCCACCTGACATAGAGAAAATGATCTTCATTACACCGCACGGGTTATATTGCTACCATGTGATGCCTTTTGGCTAGAAGAATGCTGGGGCAACTTACTAAAGATTGGTAACTAAGATATTTTGACCGCTGTCAGGAAACACCATGGAAGCCTATATCGACGATATGCTTGTGAAATCCAAAGAATGCTTCAACCACACTAAGTATCTATAAGAAGCCTTTGAGTTATTGCGAAAGTACGACATGAAACTCAACCCTTTGAAATGTGCGTTTGGAGTCAGTTTAGGAAAGTTTTAGGCGTTATGGTAACCCAAAGTGGGATAGAGGCCAATCTGATTCAACTCAAAGCTATAATGGACTCTCAAGCTCCTACCTCTTAGAAAGGAGTGCAACAACTAATTGGCCGACTAGCGACTCTTGAGCGATTCATATCCCGTTTCATAGACAGGTTAAAACTATTTTTTATCACTTTAAGAGGCAAGAATTTTGGTAGGTGAGGAATGGCGAGCCAAGCTTTTTTTCCACGGTGATCAAACAATATCTTAGAGCGCGATTTTAGCTAGCTCAAGGGCGGGTGATACACTCTATCTTTACCTAGAAATGTCAAAAGCCTCAGTAAGTGTAGCCTTGTTCAAAGAAGACAAAAATTGAAAGCAGAGACCTATATTCTTCGTAAGAAAATCCTTATCTTAAGTAAAAACCTGGTACACCCGTCTGGAACAAGGAGCACTAGCCCTTCGCGTGACAACTAAGAAGCTCTGCCCCTATTTTTAGGCACACCCTATCATCATGCTGACCAATCTCCCTTTGCGAAACACTATACACAAGTTTGACCTATTAGGAAGGATGGCCCGGAGGGTGATTGAACTCAACAAATTGGGTGATTGAACTAAAGGGGCAGAAATTGGAAGTTTTTTTAGCAAAACTACCCTAGCCGGATGCAGACTAGGGTGACGTTGGCTGGTGGATCCTTAATGTGGATGACGCTTCTCTCCAAACAGGAGTTAGAGTTGGCTTGCAACTTAAAGCCCCAACTGGGGAAAGGATAGAACATGCCATACGGTCAGGCTTCCATACGTCCAATAATGAGTGTGAATATGAAGTAATCCTTGTTGAGGTTGACCTCGTAAAGTCTGTATCCTCAGAAAAACTCATCGTACACTGCGACTCTCAACTAAGGTAATTGGGACGGGTAAATGGAAATCACGAAACACAAGACGGTGCATGGTCAGTCACCTTGAAGTCTGGTGGCAACCCAGCGGGAGTTTTTACGGCAGGCTGAATATCCTGAGCACTTTCGAATGAAAGGTGGACACTTTGGAAAAAGTGGTCACATCCATCCTGATAAGAGAAACGATGTTCCTTCCTGTCTACTACCAACTAGCGTCATCCATTACGACCAACCAGGTGAGTTAGATAGACGAAGAATCCACTTATTGGAAGACCCCTATAATGCATTAGCCTGCTAGCACTTTCAAAAGACCAAATATGGCTCACAACCTACAAGCACTTTCAAAAGACCATATGTGGCTCTCATAGCCCTCTTTGGCACTTTCAAAAGGCCAGTGTAGCACATAACTTGCCTGACTAAAAGACTGGAGTATGGCTCGCTGCTTCTTGGTACTGAGACCCGGATGTGGCTCGAAGCCCTGCAAGCACTGCGATCTTGCTTTCTTAGCCTCTTGGCACTTTCAAAATGCCAGACGTGGCTCATAGCCTACTGGCACCTTTAAAAGACCAGACATGGCTCATAGCCTATTGGCACCTTCAAAAGACCAGACGTGGCTCATAACCTATTCACACTTTCAAAAGACTAAATGTGGCCCATAGCTTGCTGGCACTTTCGAAATACAAAAAGTGGCTCATAGCTGCGGCGCTTTCAAAAGACGAACGTGGCTCTTAGCCGGTTCTTGAAACGAACTAAGGATGATGCTTTTACTGTAGGCCCGTGTGCAAACCTACTAGGTCACATTTAAAAAAAAAAAAACTTAACATTGTTCTAAAACAAATATCCTGATCATGAAGGGTTGTGGTAAAAATCAATTGTATAAGTAAACCAAAAATTGTATTTCATAAATGCGCCAACAACATCAAAGGATTACATATAAGTTCAGGCGGCCAAACGGGGCCGAATACAACAAAAAAATGAGTCTAAGATATTCTAACAAGGTCCTCAGTGGGAGCGCTCATCTCTTTTGGTTCACAC
This sequence comes from Tetrastigma voinierianum, assembly GCA_016808115.1. NCBI lineage: Eukaryota > Viridiplantae > Streptophyta > Magnoliopsida > Vitales > Vitaceae > Tetrastigma > Tetrastigma voinierianum. Next base: position 19,781 of record JAEQBH010005035.1, read on the forward strand.
CTTCTCTTGTTTCACTGCATGCTCCTCGGGATTACTATAGCCTCAATGGGCGTTCGAGTGAGCTTAAGGGTGATGAAGAACTCTAGTGGGAGATGGTTAGAGAAGTCAAGCATCCCATCTGGAACCTCTGGATGGTCTCCATAGATGTTGTGTTTCAAAGCACAACACCCGTAACCATAGGAGAAGATCAACTCCAAGGCCTTTTGGTAGTCCTCCTCCATGGCCTCCTTGTCCTTGCCCGCTTGGGATTGGAGGGAAGACACTTCATCCATAGCTACCCTAATATCCAACATAAGAAGTCAAGTCAACCTCGAGGCCGGGTAACCTCGGCTGGGCGCATGTCGGCCTCTTTAGTGGCCCATGAGGCTTCTCGAGACCTAGCTAGCTCCTCCTCCTCCAGTGCTGCCCGGCGTCGCTCTGTGATGATAGTGTTCAGGCTGACACAGGCTCACCTTGGCCTCCTCTCTTTTTCCCCCTCGCAATCCTCTCTATGCCCTCCTTAGGCTTCCGCTACTAATGCTTGGCTCTACCCTTAGCCTTACCTAAGCCATCTTCCAAGGCATGGTGCTTGGAGGCCACGGATTGAGCATAGCGTTGCAGCTCCTCGGCGTCTCCGACTGGATGTAGGCTCCACATGTGAGTGCCATGTTACTGGATAATTTGTGACAGCTTTGTGAAAGGAAAGGCATTAGAAGAAAACTAAAATATAAGACGTACAATAAAACAATTAGAAGCCTGACCATACCAGCTTAGCCGTCTCGTTGAAGTCATAGTTGCGAATATGCATCCCATCATACGCCCTTGCGTTAGTAAGACTTATCTAAGCAGCAGGAGAATGGGTATTCTTTAGAGAGGGAGCCCTGCCGTTATTGAAGACTAGTAACGTAGAACTTATGCATAGCTACGATAGAAGTGTCCCTCTAATTAAAAGGGTTCCAACGGTTGATGATTGAATGGGCGTATCCGGACAAGGCGGTCGAGTTCATCGGGAGTGATCCACATTCATCAGTTTGGTGATGAGTTCGGCCACTAACTATTAGAGGCATTAGGTGCCACGGTAGGGTGATGGGAATCAACAAAATGTTGTATCCTAAGGTTCTCCTACTGCCGTAGGTCAAGCTCTTTGCTTGATATGAGTAGTCTAGGGTGAACACAGGGGATGGGTTTTCTTCGTCTGAATGATTTGAGTGAGCAAATCATTCCAATTTGGTTGGTTTAAGATTTGGGGGGTAAAAGCAGTGGGTTGGTGGTTTGTAAGCGCGAAAGAAATAAAATAAAATGTAAAATAGAACTCCTTGACATTAGGCCCACAACAGAGATTGAGATCCTAGGCTAACTAAGAGGTCCGGGTTAATTTCACTCGCGTTGGGAGATGACATATAGTCATCTCTAAGCCCAGGATCTTCATTGGCATTAAAACCTAAACCACAATAATTTTCCTTTTGATAGAAAGCATTTGTTGCTATTTATGGTTCCCTGCGGTGAAAATCTATCATGACTCATCCTATGATGATTCGTAAGGGTAGCTAATGAGTCTGATGGTCCCCAAAAATAAGAATCCTTGAACCACACAAGATTACCAAGTATTGATCAAAGTGGATGCAACACGGTGAAAACCTAACCCCTTAACCTATCTCAGTGGCTCGTAAATGGCAACTAATGGATATTAGTGTATCTAAAGCTAAGAATACACTAAACCTAAAAACTTTTTGCCAAGTGACCAGCGAAAGAAAGTATCAAAAAAGCTTTAAACCTAAAGTTAGAAAATTAGGAACCAAAATATAAAACGTGCGTGAAAAAGCAGGGGAACCACCGGCGACTGCGGATCTTCCCTAGTAGCCTTTTTGCTTCCAAGGAAGGAAGTGGTTTTAGCCACTAAATCCTCAGTTGTCATCCTTGGAGGTGTTTGGCACAGCAAAGAAAGGAGAAAAAGGAGAAGAAAGCGAAAGAAAATGAAAGGCTGCGTATGTGCGAAAGATTAAAGTTAGGGTTACAAAATGATGGGGAAGCATATAGGCCACCCAAAGTTTGAAAATACAGAAAGCCTAAAATATTGGCTCAGCACAAGGAATGAGTGGTAATACACAAGCCTTGATCGTTTGGCATCAAATATACAAAATCACGAGGGCGACAGTTTCGCTATGGAGGAGGATTTCGATGGCATAAATTCAAGCTAACTGGCGAATTTAAGCTAGCTAGAGAAATTCTACGAGATATAAGTGAGAATTTCGCTATCTCTGATAATTTCGCTAGCTAGCGAGAAATTTAAACAAACTAACGAAAATATATGGACGTAAATTGGTTGTTTAAGCTAGGCATAATACTTTTAAGCTAGCTAGCGAGAAATTTCATTCTTTGTGAAATTTTCCAATTCGCTAGGTCTGAAAATTTTCACTATGATTGTGAAATTTTGCAATCTGATGAAAACCCACAGCAATCATAGCGAAATTTCACAGGTGCTCAACTAAATCCTCTCTTTGCATCCTTCTTCATCACTTTGCCTTCATTTCGTCATTGAATCTTCATACTTCATTGCCTTGGCTCGGTGAAATCATCGAGAATCCACTTGTAACCTGTCTGAGAAGCTAAGCTTCTTTGTTTAAAGTTCTCAAAAACATCTGAAATCTTGAAACAACCTGAAATGGTATTAGTGGAACTAAATGGACCAGCACATCAATTGGCTTAATTGATATGAGTTAGTGCACAAAAGCACTCGAAACCTATTCGAATAGGGCTTTCGAAATAGCACTTTTGGGCCTTAATCACACCCCAGCCAGGCACGTTGCTAGTCCTTAGCAATGCTGAAACAAAAAATGGGATGCATGTTTGTGATTTTTTACAAAAGTATATATATATATATAGTTCAAAAAAATATATGTCTGAGATAAACATTACCTTTAAAATGAACAATTTACACCACAGTAAGAAAGCTGACATGAGAGAAGCAGAAGCCATATAGAGCAGTTTAAGGACAATATCGGATCCAAGGAAATCAACCTGAATTTCCACCAAAATCTAATTGTTCCTAAGGTAACCAGTTCGAGCCAATAAATTGCAAGGATATTCCCTCCCCTGACCTAACTCGCCATGGCCTTAAAGCGTTGAGCAAGCCTAAATAAGTTAGTTACACACTTTATTTCTTCCGTACTTGCTATGTAGGGTGCAATGCTAAAAACTGGGCTTCACCAAAGTCCGGGTAACGAGGGTCAACAGATGACTCCCAACTTGATTAAGGTTTAGGGCACCAAGCCAAAGGATCACTTGACAACAAACTCTGCCGAGGCTTCTGGGACTCAGAGATGATTTGGTCGGCACCTGTCTATTTAAACTCTACCCGTTCACGGGTGCTAGCGAACTAAGTCGATGACTCCCGACCAATTAAAGCTTAGGGCATCGGGCTTTAAAGGCTTTTCGCCATACCCCTCGGGCCGAGTGTTGGGTTTCAAGGCAAAGCGTCACGGCTTTTATTTTTCTTTTCTTCTTCTTTTTCTTTTTTGCTTTTTCTTTTCCTTTTTGGGGGGAAGACTACATTGGTGTCTTCCTTATATGGGTAATACTAACCTATTATGGGTCATCAACAGGTCTAAGGCCGGCTTTGCAAGGTGAAAAGAGGTACATATTTCGACCTATTGGTACATCACGGTGTGCGGGTGTGTGAATTAGCTCGGGAATGTTCGAGGTTGAATATCATGAAACGATTATTAAAAACTAAATCATGCATGGAATTGTTCTATCACTAAGGTAACATACAGGCTTTCAATTGTCCAACTAAAGGTAATAGCAGAAACACAACAAAAAGACCACCTCCTACTATTGGCTAATACTTACATCCTGAACAATCCTATACAAAATAAGTAGGCAGTTAATAAAGCTAAAACAAAACAAAAATGTGATGAATGTCATCGACTCTATTCTCCCCGATCAAAGTATAAACTGTGTCTCGGCTTTGGGTAGGGATTGGGAAAAATTTAGGGAAGTGAGTGTGACCGCTCACTCTCGTGGTGGTGTATCGTCGGTGGATCTGAGGCTGCTGCGGCTGCTACCCGACATATCCCGAGGAATTTCGCTGGAGCGGCGGAGCTTAGAAATGCAGGGGTTCGGATGCTCCAAATCCGAACCAGCACCCGAACCAACCTCTATACCATGCCGTATAGGCAGCTGCTTGTGTCTTTGATGTAGTGGCAGAGGCTTGTACAATGGCCACTAATTTTCCTGTGTTTTGCGACACAAGCCGGTGATGGGGTGGCTTGGTGGTGGGTGCTTGAGGGTGAATTGTCTTCTTTGGTGTGAATTAATGTTGTTAGTGGCGGGGTATACATTGGAGATGGCGGTGGAGCTGTGGTGGCTTGGGTAATGGGCTGCAGGGCTCTTCCCTTGCTTCGCACCATTACTCCTCACTCAACAAGGGAAGAATTTCTTCTTCTTTTTTCCATGGCCCATATACTAAACCTAATTGTGGGGCATCTGCTTGAGTTCTCGGGGGAGCTTCCTGCGATTCACTTTCAATTCCTCCACAGTACAGCGGTTGAACTGCTCATCCAAAATTGTTTTATTGAAGCACTCATCCTCTGGATTCTCTTCCTTGCAGTCAAGTGCTGGGAAAACTTTGAAATTGAACGTGCCCAGTTGTCAATTTGGCTCCATTTTCTTTCAAGTCTATCAATCCTCTTGCTTGTTGGGAGCTCTCAGGTGTCGGTTTCACGATTAACTTCTGGGCCGATCTTGCCCTTTGCTCCTACATGAAATTATCCACTTGTTTGCTCATTCGGGATGGCTTGTTCAACGGGGGATGGGGGTTGGTGGGCTGTGGTGGCTGAGGTTGGGGTAAAATATGGAGAAAGCAGGGAGGTTCATAAATTGAGGAGACTACTTTATAAACGGGTGCACTCGTCCATTGGTTCTCAAGTCCCTCATAGACCTATTTGGATTTGGATTTCTTGCCAATGGTTGCTGATTTTGCCATGCAAGGTTCCTATAGTCCCTCATTGTCATATATGCTCTATGGTTACTCTCCACTAAATATTCACTATATTGTTCTCCCTCTTCCATTTGATCGCAATCAAACCCACTTCAAAGTACAATCATCTGTGGCTTGAGGCGGCACACACACAATCCTGCTGACACTTTTTTTTTAACGATTGAAATAAAACTAAGAAAAATAGTATACAAAATGATAAAAGAAATTCACATGCCTTGATGAGGATCTATAAGTGTTCCTGACTCGTCAAATGCACTAAGGCACCATCCCCTGCAACGACGTCATTTGATTCGTGCCACGGTAGGGTGATGCGGAATCAACAAAATTTGTATCCTAAGTTCCACTCCTCACTGCGTAGTCAAACTCTTCTTGATTATAGTGGTCTAAGGGTCGAACACGGGGATGGGTTTTCTTCGTACAAATGATTTAGTGAAGCCCAATGGTGAATTTGGTTTTGGATTTTAAGGTGGGGTAAAAGCGGTGGGTTGGTGGTTTGCGAGCTGAAAAAGAAATAAATAAAATGTAAATAGAACTCCTTGACATTGAGCCCCTTTGAGATTAAGATCTAGGCTAGCCCAAGAGGTCCCAGGGTTAATTTCCTCGCGTTGAGGAGGGGATGACATATAGTCATCTCGAACGGATTTTCATTTGGCATTAAAACCTAAACCACAATAATTTCCTTTGATAGAAAACATTTATTTAACATTTATGGTTCCCCTACGGTGAAAATCTGTCATGATAATCCCTCTGATGATTCGTAAGGGTAGCCCAATGAGTCTCTGATATGGATGAAATAAGTCAGAACCTTTAAAGATTGCAAGTATTGATCAAAGTGGATGCACTTCTGATGAAACCTAACCCTTAACCTATCTCATTGGCTCGTAAATGGCAGTAATGGATATTAGTGTATCTAGCTAAGAATACACTAAACCCTAAAAGCACTTGCCAAGTATTGGCCAAAAGTACATCAGCTTTAAACCTAAAGTTAGAAAATTGGGGAACTAAAGTATAAAGGCACGTGCGTGAAAACGGAACCACCGGCGACCTGCAGGATCTTCCCTGGTAGCCTTTTACTTGAAGGAAGTGGTTTAGCCACTCATCCTCTAAGTTGTCATCCTTGGAGGGGTGTTTGGCAACCAAGAAAGGGAGAAGGAAGAGAGAAACTGAAGAAAATGAAAGTTCGCATTGTATGCTGAAAGATTAAAGTTAGGGTTCTGAAAATGATGGGGGGCCCCCGCCAGGCCACCCGAAAAGTTTGAAAATACGAAAGCTTTAAAATATTGGCTCCATCTGAGGGGACAAGGTGGTAATACACCAAAGCGATCGTTTGGCATCAAATATGCAAAAATCACGGGGCGGCAATTTCGCTGGAGGAGGATTTGTAGCATAGCGAAATTTCGCTAGCCCTAGCCGAATTCTACGAACTCTGCGAAATTGAGAAATTTAAGCTGTATCTACGATAATTCGTAGCTAGCGAAATTTAGCTAGGCTAGCGAAAATTATGTGAGATAGCGAAATTGGTTAATTTTGCTGAGCACGGTAATTTTTATTAATTTACTTCATTTAAAGCTAGCCTAAGTCTGTTATTTAGGATTGCGAATTTAGCTAGCCTAATGAAATTTTTCCAATTCATTGGGATTGCTTGATTTTCACTATGATTGTGAAATTTTTTTGCAATCCCATTGAGATTTTACTTAATCCATAGCGAAATTTCACGGAATTTATGCTAATCCTCTGCGCATCCTTCTTCATCACTTTGCCTTCATTTCTTCATTTGAATCTTCACGCCGTTGCCTTGGCTCGGTGAAATCATCGGGAATCCGTATTCGACACAATCTGAAGCTAAACACAGCGTTTGAAGTTCTGAAACATCTGAAATACTTGAGAAGCGACCTCGAAATGGTGATGAGTGGAACCTAAATGGACGACACATCGGTGGCTTAATTGATATGATTAGTGCGCAAAAAGCACTCAAAACCTATTTCGAATAGGGCTCAAAATAGCACTTTTTGGGCACTAATCAGGGCCCCTTAGCTTGTGAGGGTCGTTGATTGCGAGGTTATACTGCCTAGCAAAGAGTAGCGGTATAACACTCTCTCTACAAAGGGAGCCTCGCCCATAATGTTATCGGTGGGAGTCTCAGTAGGTTTATCCTCCGTGAGAAGCAAAGCCTCTCGAAGCATCACGGGTAGGTTATCCATTGTTAGTAGGGATTAGTGGCTCGTTCTAGGGAGTCCACAACAATTACTGTCGAGCTCCTCTGAGCCTCTTCATCTGGGCCAGAATGCTTTGGGCGCTTTCCACGAGGATACTTTGGGGCGGGGGTGGATCTCCCCTGAGCACTCACCTTTGCATGCGCATTCGCGTAAGTAGATCAATAGTGAGGCTAAACATATCTCATAAATTGCTCCCTAATTTGGGTTACTAGTATTTAGATCAACACAATCCACAAGGCCCTCTAATCCCACACTTGCAACTATGATCTTTCCATTCTTCGTCTTCTTTGCCATTTAGGGGGCAGGCCGAGAATCTTGTTCATCCAAAGGTGATTGGTTAGGTCGGACAAAGGTAGTCGAGATTTCTTGAGTAGTCTTAACTTGAGGCTCGTAAGAGGACCTCGCTTGTGCAGAGCAGCCTGGGATTGACTTTAGGAGGTCGACGAGAGTAAAGTGTTCGCCCTTAACAACCTCTTCTTGCAACAGACGAGGGATGACTTGAACTATGTAGGGGAAGGGGCTGGCACCTAATTCTCGTAAGTTCTTCATGGATAAGAGAAGCTTGTGGTTGCGCTCCCCCTCAATGATCTCTAAGTCGTCGTGCCTCTAGGCGGCAGCCTCCGCCCTGACCTAACGAATCGACCTCTCTTGCGCCTACTTGTAAAAGTTTAAAAAAAGAGAACATGTCAAAACACGAAAAATTCTAGAAATTAGGGGCATGTAAAAAACATAGACGGCTTAAGGAAGCATAAATCCCACTAAGCCGAAACAAACCTGGGAAGGAGAGAGTTTGGTTCAGGTCAAAGAGAAGCCTTGGAGATCTCGACGTCTTGTACCACGGACCTTTAACTAAACTAACCCCTTTCGCTTCAGTCTTAAGGGAGTTCGGAACTGATTCCTGGGAGGATAGGCGAGGGGCTATGGTAGGCATAGATAAAGGCCCCCGATCGAGCTTGAAGTGTAAATGAGCAGTCTCTACCGGAGTGAAATATCAATTGGTAAGAAAGTTCAACACCTTGTAACCCGTAATTATCAGGAAGAACATTCGGATGTACGAATCACGAGGAGGTGCCTAGTGAAATGTAGGGTGCTTTACGAAGAAGGAGACGAGGGAGGCAACTGGCAGTGACTATACCGAGGGTAAGAATAAATGGGCGTTATCTACACATTGTCCCAGCATCCAGGAGTATGCATGTCAACATGTTGTCAGTGATGGGTGGTAGGGACTTCTCTAAAGGACCTCAAGTCCTCTATAGACATATCAGTGACTAGGCTACTCACCGTGGGCGTTTCCTGATGGGCCCCCCTCTTACACCCAACCTAACCGGTGGAGGTCCCTTCATGACCTCTTGCCATTCTATAAACAAAAAGGAAAAAGAAAGAGCAAACAAATGAAGGGGGATCACCCAAAAAAACAAAAGAAATCCCCCTTTAAAGTTCTAACAACCAACTAAAGACAAAACTCGAGAACACCACCGGAAAACAATGTTCGCACTTTCAGGAAGAAACAAGAACTTTATGACCCAAAAATACTCAACAAATAGAGATAGAAAAAAGCACAATAAAAGGCAATACATACGAAGTTTGAAAAAACATACCGAAAAATTGAAAGTAGTCAAGGGACCTCTGATGACACCCTTGGAAGAAAAGATTGTAGAAAGCAAGAGGAACGAAATTGAAACAGGCGAAAGGCTTTGTGAAATAGTAAAAGAAGAAACATTCGGAGCCCAACCCCTATATATAAGGGTGAAAAATCAATAGGCCCATTAAATGTGCCGTCAGAACATCATGCGCCACAGACGTATTGGGTAACATGCAGGCCCCATGAGATTTATATTCGAACACGCTTCACCTTCCAATGCGTTTGATGTACGCATTAATTTTCCAAGTCCTTTCAACTTTCCCCACTCAAGGTTTGGAAGCGTAGTATTTTCCCCGACTGAAGAATTGCAAACCTTCAACCAGGGAAAATGGGGGCATTGTGAGTACCATGGACTTTAGACCTAGACCCACTAATCAATGGGCCCAAGGCCCTCTTGGCCCGCATCATAAAGTAGCCCAAGCCTACTTACTATATTAAAGTAAGGCAGGAACTAACCAAACAGGAGACACTTGAAACCTGTCTGAGGAAGGTAGGGTGTCCTGTGAAAGGCTCACTTTATGGCGACCCGTCTAGGGTTTCAAGTCCCCTAGCCGGCCATCCTACTGCATATGGGAAGTTCGTTATGGATAAATATTTAAAAATGGAAAACACGCTTGGGAGATATTTGTCAACTATTTCCTTGTTTTTATCCCTTATTTCCTGAAAATATTAACCCTTGACAAGGAAGAAGAGATTGGAAGAAGATATTTTATTCCTAAGATTAAGAGATTTGCTTTCCTAAAATCAAGGAGATATTTGTGAGCCACTCTCTATAAATCAGGGAGATACCCCATAAGGGAAAGGGAGGCAATTCCAACTGCATGTACTTTCTTCTTCTTCTTCTCCATCTTTTATTGACTTAATCATCGGAGAGGCGGCTGGCCCACCGTTGTTGAATCACCTTTTTGCGCGTTCATAATGCAGCACTGCCCGGTACCCCGGAAGGTTCGAGATTATCAAAGGTAACCAGCGGGGATGAGAGAAAAAGAATGACATCTTTGTTTCATTCTGTTTCTTTTCTTTTCTGAAACCAAACACGAGTTGAGAGAAATACAAAACGACATCTTTGTTATGTTCTATCTTTTCTTTTCTTTTATTTCTTTGGAGTTTCCATAAACCAAACAAGAGTTGAGAGTGAAACAAAACAAAATTACATGTGGATTTAGGTAAAATTCGAGGAAAATTTCGATCTTGGAAAATTTGGGAGAAAATTTCGATCTTAGATTACGAGAAAACTTAGGTCTCAAATTGAAACCTTTTTCATTTGGATCTCAATTTGTGGAGGATTAAGGTAAATTTTGATATCAATTTTTTGTTAAATAAGTGGTCCTAACAAGAGCTATCCAAATTAGGATTGGGAAAAATTCAATCTCAGGTCAAGGACGAAATATATAGCCATGTGACATTTCATGTTAGCCCGGTTGCCTAGTTGTGCAAGCTTGTGATGGCTAGACATGAATGAGCTATGACACTAAATATCGAAGACACCTATTGTCGAAGACACCTGTACACAAAAAAAACTCAAGAACTAAATTTGGCTATAAGTCAGGGACATTTATGCTCCTTCTCCCTAGGTTTGATCCTCCTAGTTGGCTAAGTTGAATTTTTTTACTACACAAACTTCCATTACTTGTCCCGCGGAGACGAGATGGGGCTTTTTTTTTTTTTTACAACAAATCCTCCATTACTCGTCCTAGATGAGAGATAAGAGGAGACTCTTAGCGCTTTATATATTCCATTCCAAGTGTTATGGCATGTTGTCGAGTAAGTGGATGTGAGCGTAGAAAATGGTGCTAGCTTAAATTGACATGGGGGCGGCCCAACTCAATTTGCTCAAAGGTCTAAGGGTGCATATCCGACATACATGGACAAGTGGCGAGCCTAGGTTATTTTATTAAAAAAAATGTATAAGGTTTGAGCAGTTCATGAAGCCCATCAGGTTCAGTTCTTAGCAGGTCGAAATGTGATTCGATGAGTGGGCGAATCAAAATAGTTGGTATTTGTTGAATGAATCTAGCGGTCGTCACGTCCAGATTTTTAAAATATTAATTATAATCGTAATAACTACAAAAAATATCTTTTGAATGATTATAAAGATCACATGGATATATAAGAAGTTTTAATACAAGAATTGCTAATATTTTTGTATCTATCAATAATAATCCTTTATATATCATCTTATGTGTAAGAATAGAACTCTTAAGAGCATGATATCAATGTAATTATTAATTATTTTATTAAAATTATATTATGATTTCAATTTCCATTTATCGTCCTATTTATGCATTATATTTGTACTGAATATTCATGCTTATATCACTCGCACTATAAAAAGAGACTGGAGGAATTGTATATGGCGAAGAACTTGTCAAACAAGTTATATTTAAAGAAGTATTTGTTTTATGTTGTACAATACCCTTTGGAAGATATGTAAAAATGGGTTGAATGTAGCAACATATTCCTCACCAAGTTTGTGGCATAGGAGACTTGGCCACATGAGTAAGAAGGGGCTACGAATTTTGGCAAAAAAGAAATCCATTCCCTTTGCCAAAGGTACACTTCTTAATCCTTGTGATTATTATTTACATGGAAAGCCACATATAGTTTCATTTAGTAATAAATCTACAAAAAAGTCATAAATACTAGAACTTGTATATTATGATGTTTGTGATCCCATAGAAGTCGAAAGTCTAGGAGGATACAAATATTTTGTAACCTTCATCGACGATGCTTCAAAAAAAACTTGGGTACATTTGTTGAAATCAAAAGACTAGGGATTCCAAAACTTTCAACAATTTCATGTCATGTTGGAAAGAGAAACCGGGAAGCACTTGAAGTGCCTTCGTACAGATAACAGAGGTGAATACATTTCCAGTGAATTCAATGAATATTGCTCCAAACATGGGATTAGAGCAGCAGAGAAGACAGTCGGGCACCCCTCAACCTGATGAATTGTAGCAGAAAGGATGAATCGCACCATCGTGGAGAAAGTCATATGCATGTTGAGAATTGCAAAGCTTCTAAAGTCATTTTGGGGAGCAGCTGTGCTTACTGTCTATTATCTAAATCAACATAAACCCTTCAGCTCTACTCGGGTTTGATGTCTTAGAAAAGGTATGGACATGCAAAGAAATTTCTTATAACCATCTTAAGGTGTTTGGGTGCAAAGCATTTATACATGTACGAAGGAGTAAATTAGACTGGATACAATGGATCTTTGTAGTTGTTGGTTGGGTTTGGCGAAAATTCATTTGAAGAAACATGCATTACTTCATTTGATCGCATTTAAAAAACTCCAATACATTGTAACCAACTGATAAGACGAGCACCTTAGTTGTACTCCAATATTCTGATTGCAAAGCATCCCCGGCTTCTTTGGACTTCGTCGCCTTTGAAATTCTAGGGAAAATACTTTCTGCAATTGCTTGTGGAATGAAGAGCAACGCCTTAACATCTTTCTTTCATACCTTACTAACATCATCTGTTGGAAATTCCTTTTCCACATAGCCTTTATCCATAAGTTTCCACAAATCTTAGTAGATAAGAAAAGTCTTCATCTTTATGCTCCAAGTATCATATCCACTTCCTTGAAAAAATGGGATCATAGGTTGGATTCGAGAAACAATCTGATCACTTAGCTATGATACCAAATGATAATCCAAAAGGATGGGTTTTCTACTAATGAAGAGGAAACAATACAGGACTTGAAAGAATCTTTGAAAGAAAAGCAAGAAGTATGATTGAGATGAGCTAAACAAAGCACTTGATAAGCATGGCTTGGATGGGGGTCCCCTTCACTGCAAGTTATGTGTGTTGGGTGCAGAGAAGGGGTGCATAAGTCCTTTGTCATCATGCACTTATTTATTTATTTGTTAGTGCGAAGAGGAGACTATCAAGTCATTTCTTTTACCTTTTATGTTTATTTGTGTCATTTGCTTTAAATTAATCGAGAATGTTCTTGGCTCTAAGTGAAATATTGAGTCCATGATTTTTTTTAATAAATATATATATTTATCCTTAATAACATGTTATACTTGAGTAATTTGTTTTTTGAAAAGAGATAAATTTATTAATTCAAGTTAGCAATACAATCCACAGAAACATAAAATCAAAAGTGCTAAAAACTTTAGAGGATGGCGCTACATCCAGGTTAATAAAAAGAATATCGGCTCAAGGCTTGCACATATTATAATCCAAAAATGCCAAGAATACCAAAGATTCCAGATCTACAGAATACTGGTGAAAAGGATTTCATCTAATGACTCTGTTAGATTGAACTTTGTCATCTGAACTGTCAATGCAAAAACCCGCGAAGAAGCTACCCACTGCAACAAGTCGATGACAAAACACGTCGTAACAAATCAATGATAAAGCAGCTGCAATGAGTGAGTAATGGCAACGTGTAACAAATCAATGATGAACAACATTCTGACAAGTCGATGACAAAACAAGCTGCAATAGGTTGGAACAAAAAAAAAAGAAAAAACAAAGGAAAAACAAAGGCAACCAACAATGACAAAAAATCATCCCTCCTCTTTAATTAACAAGGGCTTGAAAGAGAGATGAGCGGGTAGGGTTTCCAAAGAGATCGGTTACTTGAGTAGTATTATGATTCTTATGATTAAATTTTATTTATTTTAAGGACAAATACAAAAATCTTTTGAAATATATTTTTTTTTTTTTACAAATAGAAAAAAAAAAAAAGGTTCAAAGTCTTCATAAAGACAAGAAATAATGGATTAGGTGGAGTTAGGTGGAGTGGTGAAGCCAGAAAATCAAGTTAGGGGGTATGATTAGTTTTAGAGAGGCATTTTTAATCAAGCTCAATAGTTAGTATAGTGGTGAGGTAAACCAGAGATCATGGGTTCAAACCTCTTTATAAGCATTTTTTTTTCTCCAAAATTTCAGGAGGTGCATTTGGGGGCCACTGGTTTAGTGTACTGGACAATCCATATAATGTATTTTTGAAACTTTGTTATATCCAGAATTATTATAAATACCCTCTTATATAACCCTAATTTAATTCATAGTAGAGATATTTTAACCTCTTTCAAATGGACGTAGGCATCCATCTTAAACACATAAAATTTGTTTATGTATTCTTCTTTATTTTTCTTTCAATTCTTCATTATCAACAGTTGCAAGTTTTTTTTTTAATTACACTTTAATTTTAAGGTAATAAATTATCCCTATCGGGACTCGAACATAAGAACCCTTCCTACGCCATGTGCCTATTTGAAATGATGATTGCTCTACCACTTTAACTGTGCATGGGCAACTACTGCAAGTTAAACAACATTTGTCATAACAACATTTGTCATAACGTGTTTATTTACTTATTGTTAGTGAGGGTGAGAGGCACTCAAGTCCCTTCTATTATCTTTTATGTATGTTTTTATTTGCATAGATTCCTTTAAATTAATTGTTTATTGTTAGTGCGGAGGGGAGGCACTCAAATCCTTTCTTTTATCTTTTAATACCATGTTTCATTTATAGTTACTTTGAGTTGCGTCTATATATGTTGGAGGAAGATTATTATTATTTCATTAATCTAAATATTGTTATTCAGAGAATAATCAAATAAATGGAGAATCTCTGAGTTTCTAACCCTCATTTTTCTTTTCTATTCATTTATAATTCAAAGACTATAACACTCCCTCAGTTCTGTTTTCTAGATGATGATCACTTTTGACCAACACTATAGATAATGATCTCAAATAAGGTTTTGCTGAAATATCTCTAATTGTTCTCGAGTTTTTATGTAAAACCAAGAAAAGAAATTAAATTTTTTTAAGCAATGTGGTAATTCGATTAAAAACAAACTTTCTAGATCTCGGATGACTAAAAGGACTTCACCATTGAATTCGTCTCGCGAAATCTAGTTACCTCATCGGATTTCGTCAGATTTCGAGACAGTCGGAATTTCAGGTTTTTCGAGGCACTGGGTGTTGGGTGACATATGGCATGATCATGTGGATGCCACATGGCACCCTAGGTGCTGGACACATGGCATGATATCCATGTGTTGTAGGGAAGTGGGATAAATATACATTGAGCCATGTGTCCTGTAAAAGGGAAAATAAAGGAAATAAGAAAAAAATTAAGAAAAATGTGAGAATGACAAGTAGCGAAGGAGGAAGTGGGGAGAGGTTTCCCCTGCTAGGACCATTCTGGTATGAGAAGGAAAATCCAAAAGAGAAAAAATAAAGAAAAGAGAAAAATAAAGAAAAGAGAAAAGAAAGAGGAAGTTAAAATGAAATGATGGAGAGAGAGAGAGCAAAAAGAAAAAAAATCGATGGGGATAAGACCAAAAGGAAAAGAAGAAAATGGAAGAAAAAAAAAAGAAAGAGAGGGGAAGAAATGAATAGGAGAGAGAGAGAGAGAGAGAGAGAAAAGGGTTCCACTTGTTTTTGAGATTTACGGAAACCGGACCATAGGTTTTTGTTGGAGCAAAAGGCAAAGTCGATCCACACATCGCGAGCTACGCGTAGGTACCAAAATCTTGGAGTTTCGTCAAACTTCACTAGGTAGGGAATTTTCCTATTTGGATTATTTCCAACCTAAAAGCCATTTAATGGCATGGGCGTTCTTCGGGGGCGAAATTGGCCGTGTGTTTTAGTTCCAAGATTTTTGGGACTGAATATTGGAAATTTTGGGATTCGTTCTAGGTAGTCCCAGACTATGTTGAGATTTGGTTTTGATCCCGAGACCGATGTCTTTGGGTTTTGTTGAGTGTTTAGGAATCGGAGTGATTATGGTGGTGAATGGAACCAAAAGCTGTTCGTGTTGTGAAAGGGACGAAAGGTGCCACTTTATCGTCCGAGAGTGGACCGGTTGTGTGTTGTTGCATTATTGAATAACATGTTGTGTGTGAAAAGATCGTGTTGATATATGTTCTTTTGATAGATGTGAATTATATGTAGAAAATATAATTATCCATGTATTGATAATGTTGCATGTAACATGTTATAGTATGAAGTGGCATAATTGCATTTCATATGCACGGGGACATTGCGTCAAGTCGGGTGTGTGTGCATGGTATTAGTTATTCACCATTCTTGGTGAATGTTTAGTGAGCTTGGAAATTAGGACAGCCTCCAAAATTGAGACTCACAGGTGCATAAAATAATAATAATAAATTTCGTGTGTTTTGGGTTGAAGCAAGATGGTGAAAGACCCAAATTTTATTATTGGTTAGACATATGTATCTACTTGATGAGAGTTCGAGGAGTGTCGGAGGCTGTGAGCCTGTGGTGAGACCTCGAGGTCGCCACCCATGAAACCGCGGGATTTAGTAAATGCGGAATAAACGCATTCGAGGTTGTCAATGGGATAAGTCATTAGATTGAAACACCCGATGACTGGTTTTCCACACTTGGCATGCATCGTGTAAAGGGAGTCGATCGGGACTCGGGTTATGGGCATGAGGAGTCTCATCTCATGCATGACATGGAAATATTCCATATAAGTTGCATTTCTATATGGAATGTGGTTTGATCTTATGTATGCCATTGCATGTGCATTTAGGCGGGAAGTAGCCCTTGTAGGAGGAATCACGTGGCCATTGCTCGCTGTCGTGAGACCCCCTTTCGAGGTGCGAGGTGTACGAGGAGGGCGGGGCTCCTACGAGATCATAATTGCGAAGGAGGCCGACATGTGGCCTTAAGTAACATTTTTGTTAAAGTGTTTTTTATAAAATGATTTTTATAAAATTCTTTTGGACTATTGTATAAATAGTCGGGTATGTAATTATGGTAGGAGGGTTGTGATCGGACCCCTACGGACTGTAATTATTCATTTTCTTTTCATATTTTAGATTTAAATATGAATGAATGGGTATCGATGAAGTGACGTAAAGAAGTGGTGCAGAGTAACTCGGTGTCCATGGGTAGGTGCAAGACAACCTAAGACAGAAATTCTGTGGGTTGATGGGTTATCAATGGAACCCCCGGAAATTGGGGTATCACACTTTACATATCCTATAGAGATTAACTCCAACTGGATCTTCTCACAGACAAAATGACAATCTATCTCATTATGTTTGGTCCGTTCATGAAATACGAGGTGAGATGCTATATGCATGGCAGTTTGGTTATCGCACCAAAGCTTTGCTGGTACTAAAGTTTCGTTGCCCACTTCCATCAATAAGATGTATCCACGTGATCTCGCATACAGACTGTGCCATGGCTTTATATTTTGACTTTGTACTAGACCGTGGGACAACACTTTGCTTCTTACTCTTCCATGAGATTAGATTTCCTCCAAAAAAGACACAATATCCTGAGGTGGACTCCTATCTTCCTTAGATCCTGCCTAATTTGCATCAGAAAAGCACTAAATTCCGCTATGTCCATGCTTCTTATACAATATTCAACGTCCAAGAGCTTATTTCAAATAGCATAGGATATGCTCTATAGTTGCTCAATGACTGGCTGTGGGAGATGACATATACTGACTTAAAACACTTATTGAATAAGCAATATCTGAGAGAGTTACTATAAGATAATTCAATTACCCAACAAATCTTCCATACATTAGGAGTCATAGGAGCACTACACGGTTTGGCATGACTTCTGTCTTAGACAATAAATGGCTTATATTTTCATTGAGATAATAAATTCCACTAACACTTCCTCTGACTTCTAACATTGAGAAATACTTCAACATTCCTAAATCCTTTGTGTGAGAGGCTAAGCGCTGAAGAAAGGATTTAAAGATAATATACCTTGCTGAGTCACTCCCAGTGGTAATAATATCATCCACTACTCTAGTAGAATGATCTAGAAGCGAATTCTTATAGAAGATGGAGTAGTCAGACTTACTCTTCAGCATGCCAAATGTCTCAACTGCCTGATTGAATTTTCCAAACCAAACACAGGGACTCTGTTTCAAACCATACATAGACTTCCGAAGACAACACACTTTCCCTATCTCCCCTGAGCAACTAACCCCGAAGGTTGGTCCATGTAAACCTCTTCCTGAAGATCTCCATGTAGAAAGACATTCTTGATATCAAGCTAATGCAAGTCCCAATCATAAGAAGTAGCAAGAGAAATAAACAGTTGAGTAGATGTCAGCTTAGCTACAGGGGAAACAATATCAGAATAATCAACTCCATAATTTTGAGCATAGCCCTTAGCAACAAGGCAGGCCTTCAATCTAGCAATAGATCCATCAAGATTAAACTTTGCTGCAAACACTTAACAACAACCAATAGCCTTCTTGTCACTAGGTAAAGGCACTAAGTCCCATGTACCATTGTCATCTAAAGCCTGCATTTCATCCACCATGGCACTATGCCAACCAGGGTGAGATAAAGCCTCACAGGCAGTGTTAGGAAGAGAGAGAGATGAAACAAGAGATGCAATAAAGGAACAAGAGGAAGACGACAAATGGTTATAGGAAGCAAACAAAGAGATTGACTGAGCACACTAATGTTTACCTTTATGGAGAGGAATCGGAAGATCATCATTTTGAACTGGATCTGATGGTGAAGCAGTCGGTGTTAGACTAGAGACTAAAGGGTTTTAGAGCTGAGAATATACCTGAGTAATGGGGGGTCTAACAATAATGGGAGCTAGAATAGAAGCCAGTGGAATCGATGGAACAAGTGAGGAAATAGTGTACACTAATAAATCAACGCTCTCCCCTCGACTAGTAACATGAAAAGAAAAGGAAAATAGGGTACTTTCAAAGAATGTAACATCAGTAGACATAAAGTAATGTCGAAGAGTGGGAAAATAACACCTATATCCTTTTTGAACACGAGAATATCCCACAAAGACACACTTTAAGGACTTCGGATCAAGTTTAGAGACTTGAGGACGAACATCCTGAACAAAGCATGTGCATCCAAATACCTTGGGATCAATAGGGAACAATAATTTATTTTGAAACAACCGGTGGTAAGGAGTAGCCCAATTAAGCATCATGTTAATAAAAAACAAGCGATAGAGACTACGTTGGCCCAAAAATGTTTAGGGATATCCATTTGGAACAGAAGGGCTCGGGTAGTCTCAAGAAAATGTCCATTCTTTCTCTCAGCTATCCCATTATGAGAGGGTGTATCAACACAAGAGGTCTGATGGATAATCCCATGCTGTAACATGAAGAACTAAAAAGTTTATGACAAATATCCCTTGCCATTATCACTCCTCAATGTTTGAATAAGGACATGAAATTGAGTTTGAATTTCATAACAAAAGGCACTAAAATGAGAAAAAAGCTCAGAACGACTTTTCATTAGATAAAGTCAAGTGAAGTGAGAGATATTGTCAACAAAAATAATGAAATACTTAAACCCTATAGGAGACATAACTAGATAAGGACCCCAAACATCATAATGAACTAACTCGAAAGGAGAGGAAGCTCATTTATTGACTCTAGGACTCAATTGCACATGATAAAGCTTAGCATATTGACATGACTCACAGTTCAATGAGGATAGACTCGAAAATTGAGGATATAACTTCTTCAACAAAGAGAAAGAAGGACAACCCAAGTGACAATGTAATTCGAAAGGGGTAACAACTCCAGGACAAACAAAAGACTTTGGCACCTCTATTTCAAGAATGTAGAGAACCCCATACTCATGTCCTCTACCAATAATTTGCTTCATTGAAAGATCTTGAATCAAACAATAATTAGAAAAGAATGGGATACTGCAATTAAGTGTACGAGTGAGTTTACTCAAAGAAATTAAATTAAAATAAAATTTTGGTAAGCTCGGGACAGAGGTCAAAGTAATTAGAGGAGACGGGATGGGTGTCCATGACCCAGACCGCAGATGTTGACTATCTAGGGTAATGTAGTAAAGGCTAGAAGGTGAGGCCCGAAGCGTAGTAAATGGTTGGAATTACTTATCATGTGGTCGGTGGCTCTAGAGTCAATGACCCATATGGAGGAAGATAAAAGAAAATATGTACTGGTTTTACCTGACTCGATGAGTGTATGATAGAAGTAGATGCAGACTTAAGTGATTTTTGGTAATGAACATATTAAATCTTCGATTTTTATTCTGTAACTTCCTACAATTCTGACGTACATGTCCCGGATTATGGCAATAATGACACACAACTCCTCCTGAGGGTTTCTTGTTAGTCATAGAAGCAAATTTAACTCAAACAAGCCTCTGAAAATCCGAAAAATACCAAAAAATAGGATTGTGCAAGGAAAAGAACCACCTTTCCACAAAAAAAACATCACACCTAAATGGATTTTAGTCCCACAAACCTCAAAACACATAAAGGCTACTGGATCTCTAACAAATACCAAAAAAATCAAGAAAACATAGAAAACAAGGGCAGCCAAACACAAAAGAGGGAAAAAGGCACAACTGTAGGCCTTAGACCAAGAAGAAAGTAGTTGGGGAGCTTTGTCGACTGTCAGCGACATCGGATGTGTGATTGTGGTGGATGTGTTCTCCATGCCCTTGGTGCCGACAGGGCGAGGGGAGGGCGAGGAGATGGCCCAACCATGGGTGGCGTTTCGTGCATTGACTAGCTGTAGGGGTCTCCTTTGCCACAAATGCATATAGATTTGGTGATGGCGATCCTGGTGGGAGGGTCACCTATCGGAGATGGGTCACCAAAAAAGTCGCCGGAGTTGTGTTTCCCATGATGAAGGTTTTTTCTCGCAATATTCCTAACAAATTTGCCCTTTTCTAAACAAATTCAAGCCCTAGACTCTGATACCATGTAATCATATATAATTGAAAGGAAAAATTGTATAGTTCATTGATCACAAATAACCTAATTATATACAAGACAATCCCTAAACCAAATAGGAATGAAGTTTTCTAACTTTACATGTTTCCTTTTCCCAACTAGTTTCTAATTCTACAATACTATAACAAAATTAATTGAGTGATTAGGAAAATTTTTGCTCAAAGTAAACTATTAGTCCATGTGAGGCCAGTGTACAAGCCATTGACAACAACATAATAAATAAATAAATGAAATTAATAAAGAATGTAGAAGCATAAACTTCATGATTTTTGTTTCAAAAATTTATACTTATCCTCAATGAAATTTTATATTTAAGTAATTTTACTATTCTTATACTTAACGTTTATTCATTTTAAGAACAAATCAAGAAAAACTTATGAAAAAAAATTATAATTTATAAATAAAATATAGAAAAAATAATAAATGAGATTCAAAATCTTTGAAAAGAAAATGTACATAGTAGTAATAATAATAATGATAATAATAATAATAAGAAGAAGAAGAAGAAGAAGAAGGAGAAGAAGAAGAATGAGAAGAAGAAGAAGAAGAAGAAGAATTTGGCTTGGAAGCAAGAAGAAGAACGCAAGTTTGGCTTGGAAGCAAGAAGAAGATGAAGAAGATGAAGAAGAAGAAGAAGAAGGCATGTTTGGCTTAGATGCAATAAGAAGAAGAAGAAGAAGAACGCATGTTTGGCTTGGAATTTGGAAGGTGGAGAAGAGGTTGTTAAGATATCAACAATGTGGAAGAGAAGATACAACAATAATATGAGTTGAGAAATTGAGAAAAACAAAAGATAAAGCACACAGAGAATTTTACGTGGTTAACCAATTTAGGCTACATCCACAGGTAAGGCGATGAAGAACTTCCACTATGAAAGAAAATTACAAAAGACTTTTCTCTCCAAATAAAAGGAGAGAACAAAGGAAACTCTCTCTTGAAATAAGATAAAAATACTCACAACTTCTCTCTAAATAAAATAGGAGAAAACCAAATAAGTGAGAACTAAGAAGAATTCCAAGACTTGAATTCTTCCTTAGAAAGGAAGGAGAATGAGTTGAGTAGGATAAGAAACACCTTCCCAGGAATGCTCTATTTATAGCATTTGGAGATTAACCATGACCACAAATTAAGGATGAATTGTAGCCACACATTGCTA
This sequence comes from Tetrastigma voinierianum, assembly GCA_016808115.1. NCBI lineage: Eukaryota > Viridiplantae > Streptophyta > Magnoliopsida > Vitales > Vitaceae > Tetrastigma > Tetrastigma voinierianum. Next base: position 41,499 of record JAEQBH010005035.1, read on the forward strand.
GAAAAATTCTAGCCACATAGATGGAGAGGTTGTGGCCACATGATTTATGGCTAATTTCTAGCCACACGCTTCAACGACATACTTAATTTGGGTTTTATCCATGGATCTTCTCCATGGGTTTGGTCTTGGATCAAACAAATTTGATTCACTTAAGCCCAAATACTTTGGTCTTTAATTTAGGTTGTCATTCTAAGTCCAAGCCCAACAATTCTCCCACTTGAAGACTTGGTTTTTAATCAAGTCTTCATACTTATTTCTTTGTGATTTCTTAACCACTGCTTTGCCTTACTTCTTGTTGCTTAAAGTTTCTATCAAGCCATAAGAGGATCGACACCCGATTAAATTTATCACCATTAATTGGTTTGTCGAAGCGCATCGCTAGATTTTTGATCCTTATGGATCTTCTGCATATCCATAGTACCTTTTTCTACTACTTCTCGGACAAAGTGATATTGAACTCCAATATGTTTCATTCTGGAATGAATGGTGGGGATTCGCTATGATGTCTGAGCCACTCTGCTTATCCTGAAAACAAGAAAATCTTCTTGTTTGTGCCCGATCTCTTCCAATATACTTTGAATCTAAATAGCTTCCTTTCAAGCTTGTGTAGCTATTATGTACTTTGCTTCTATTGTAGACAAAGCCACAACTGTTTGGAGTTTTGAAACCTAACTTATAGCTCCTCTTGCAAGTGTAAACACACATCCCTAAGTGGATTTTCTTTTGCAAAGGTGACCAACAAAATCTAAATCCACATAACCTTTAATAGTGAAATCCAATCCTCCATAACATAATGCAACATTTGAGGTTCCTTTCATATGCCTCAAAATTCTTCACAACCTCAAATGTCTCTCTAAGATCTCATGTCAGCTCTTGCTCCCATTGCTATGATATCGGGTCTCCTCTGAATCATAGTGAATATTAAACTTCCACTCTTGAGTATGAATGCCTGAGACATTTCCATCGTTTATGCTTTAGTGCTAGAACTCATACTTGAGGATAACTTGAAATTAATAGGAAGTGGGGTAGAAATTGGCTTACAATCATTCATATTGAAGCACCTTAAGACTTTCTTCAAATAATTCTTCTATGAAATCCAAATCTTCCTAGTACCTTTGTCTCAGTGAATTTGCATGCCTAGAATCTTATTTGTTGGTCCCGAGTCCTTCATATGGGAGTGCAGCGGTGTGCCTTCCCAATTCTTGGACTCGATCTTTGTTGTAGCTTGCTACGAACATATCGTCCATGTACAATAGCAAAATAATGAAGTCTTCATTATCCAACATCTTGAAATATGCACAGGGAATTGAATCAAGTCTATTGTAACCAAGGCCTATGATATAGGAATCAAATATCTTGTAACAACACCTCGACACCTGTTTGAGACCGTAAAGAGATTTGTTCAACCTACAAACCAAGTTCTCCTTGCCTTTTTCAACAAAACCTTCTAGTTAGAGCATATAAATCTCTTCTTCAAGCTCTCCATGAAGAAAAGCAGTTTTCACATCTAGCTGCTCTAGATGTAGGTCAAATATAGCACACATCGCCAGACTATCTTGACGTCGTAAGTGAACAACGAGGAGAAAATATCTCATTGGAATTCCAATCCTTCTTTGACATAGCCTTTCTACCAATCTTGCCGTCAGAAGCTCCACTTGATTATTGGCATCACGTTTGATCTTATAAACCCATCCGTTTCTAATGGCCTTCATTCCTTGTGGCAGTGAAATAAGATCCCATGTCTTATCATTATCTAAGGCTTCGATTTCCTCCTGCATTGCCGTCATCCACAGGGATTTATTCGGGCTCTTAATAGCCTCATGGAAAGTTGATGGCACTCCATCCTCTGTTAGTAACATTGTTTTGCACAATATAGTGTGAGTGCCAAAAGGGTGGTCTTGTCTCACAGGTTGACCTATGAACTTCGAAAACCTCAGGCTCCACTGGTGCTTCATTTTGTGGTATGGCACAAAAGAATCTTCTTTTTCTTGATTCTTTTTCAGGCGAACAACAATAGTTTCCTAAATATTTCTTAGTTCGCGCTATCATCTCTCGTTTCGTAGTTTGTCTTCTGCCAAATATCATCCTCTGCGTGACAACCTTGTGGGCAGTGGGTCCCACAAGCGATACCCCTTAACTCCATCAACATACCTTGAGAAGATACACTTTCTGGATTTTAGATCCAACTTTAATCTTTATTGGTCATTGTACATCACATACATAGGACTTCTAAATACATATAAGCATGAATAATCAACTGGCTTACTAGTCCACATCTCCATTGGTGTCTTAAGATTGATTGCAGTTGATGAAGATTGATTAATTACATAACAGGCGGTGTTGACTGCTTCTGCTTAAAATGACTTAGCTAGATCAGTTGTCTTCAACATTGCACTTGTTTTTTTCCAACAAGGTTATGTTCATCCGCCTTGCCACTCCATTTTATTGAGGAGTATATGCCATCGTGAATTGCCTCTTGATACCTTCTTGTTGACAAAAGTTATCAAATTCTTCACTTGTATACTCTCCTCCATTGTCAGTCCTCAAACACTTGTTCTTCTTTCCAGACTCAAGTTCTACCCGCACTTTGAATGCTTTGAATATTGAAAACACATCTACCTTCCTCTTAGTAGGATACACCCAACATCTCCTGGAGTAATCGTTAATAAAGGATACAAAGTATCCATCTCCTCCCATGGACTTTACCGGTGCTTGCCAAACATCATAGTGAATTAATTCTAGAATTGTTACACCTTTAGAATCGGATGTACCAAACTTTAATCTATGCTATTGATTAGTACCTAAATAGTGCTATATTGAGCCCTGTATAATGCAGGTTTTAAACACTTTTTGTGTACTAATCGACCCCGATCTTTCGATTGATACATTGGGATCAGGCTTTGCTGCGATCACATTTTGTAGCTATTTTTAGTAGTTTTGCAGGTCAAATACCTCATTATCTTCAATTCGATTCAAACACGATGAACTCGAGCTGAATTCGAAGATGCATGATCGAAACAGAAGAAACTTAGAGCAAAAATACTGAAGAGAAGGAGCTTAGTGGAAATTTTACAGGGTTGCAAAATTTCCTGACACAGAGGAAACACAGTGAAATTTGCGGGTTGCGAAATTCCTTCTGAGCCCTACGCAACTCTTTGCCTCACGGATTATTTGCTTTTTGACCCACTTTTTTTTGTGGTTTTATACAAGTTTTCCTTCATGTAATTTTGGTTCTTTAGCACACTTTTGTAATTTCCTTATCTGCGAGCACTATATAAGCTTCCGATCCTAGCTTGTAATCAAATCGGCTTTCACTCCGTCAATCAATCGAAATTTGGCGCGGCTTCTCTCCCTCTTGTTGGTGATTTTCTCTTCTTCTCCTTCACTTTGTGCATTTTCTTGGTAGCCAAACACCCTTGATGATGACAAACAAGGGATGCTAGAAACTAAAACCCCTAAATCCTTGAAGGAGGAAAGCTGATTGGGTGTGTTGGTTTTGAGGCGAGCTACATGTTCTCATGTTTTTCATGTTTGCATTTAAGGGTATTTGTGCTCCTGCTTCCCACCTTAGGTTAAAATCTCTCAGGCATGCTCTCCCTAACGTGTATTTGGCAAGCTTTTTGGGTTCAGTGGATACTTATCACTAGATCTACTGATGCCCAATTAGTTGTCTCTTATTAGTTCCTGTAGGGTAGGTTTTTGAGATATGTTCTCACTTTCGGTAGGGACATTTGTAAAAAGCTCCAATCAAATGCCATCTTTCAAGGAAAACTTTTGGGGTTTAGGTTTAAAGCTAAATGAAAGATCCCAGGTTAAAATGACTATATGTCATGATCTCAAACATAAGGAAAAAGACAGGGACATGTCGGTTAACTGGGAACCACTAGCTGGTGGCACGAGACTTCAAGGAATTCTCTCTTAACTTTTACTTCAGTTATTTCAGTTTTCAATCATTCACACCTGCTTTGTTTATTCTAAACCTAAAAATCAAAACACACCATTTTCAGTACGCGTAACTCTTCTCTCACAAAGAAAACCCATCCCTGTGTTCGACCCTAGAGCCACTATACTATAGTAGCATTGCTACGTCAGTAGTAGGAATCCTAGGATATAAATTTTGTTCATTCCGAACACCTACTTGGCCTAAACGAATCAAATGGCATCGTTGCCGGGGATGGTGCCCTAGTGAAGAAGAAGCTATAGAGCTTGCGATTCACATCACAGTGTTGGTAAATCTCATTTCTTTTTACTTTACCATTTTCCCTTGCGAGTTCACTCTGAGGAGTTTGAAAATTTCACTAATTTAATGTTTTCCCACATTTTGATTTTAGCTAATATTAACCTTTTGTTGAGTCTTGTTTTGTTGGTTTCTTGTTGTGTGTTCGCCGCGACTTATGCATTGGGATGAAACCTTTGCTTGAGCGGGTGGAAAGAGCTAAGTGCACGGTGAGAACGAGGAGGTTGTGGTTAGCACGCACTAATCGAGATGACCCACGTGAAGAACAATGAGCCACGGGGGGTTCATGGGGAACCCAGTGCCTCTGAGATCAATGAGGGATCACATACACCCACCAAAATTGAGTGCACCCTCATGCATTATACCTAGCCAGAAGAGGATGTGAGCGGTGAGGCCTTGTTGGTGCCTACTCTGACTTTTCATGGTATGGAAATGAAAATCCATACACACACATTAGGAGATTTTGAAGAGTTTGAACAACTTTCAGCGATACAGTCACATTTGATATGGACTTGCTCGAGTTAAGCGCTTCCTTTGGCCTCAAAGATAAAGCGAAATTTGGCTTAATTATTTAAGAGCGAGACCATGAGGCTGGCAGAAACGCGAGCGGAGTTTTGAAGAAGTTCTTGGTAAACCTGAAGACTAACAATTTGAAGAAGGCAAATTTACACCTTTGCGACTCATGATAGTGAAGAATTTTATCAATGATGGAAGGTATCTTGAAACTATCCGGTCGTACCCTCGCATGGCTTTGACATATGGATGCTAGTGAACCACTTATACGATGGAATGTCCCCTTCCATGAAACAACTCTTAGAAACCATGTGTGGAGGGGACTTCCTCAGCAAAAATCCAGATGAAGCCATGGATTTCCTCAACTATGTTGTTGAAACCTCCAAGGGATGGGATGAGTCGAATCCAAGGGAAGTAGAGAGAATGAAGCACACAGTAAACCCTAAGGGAGGCATCTATTCACTCTCAGAGGATGTGGAAATGAAAGCCAAGCTATCTTCTTTGACTAAAAGATTGGAAGACCTAGAAATGCGAAATCAACATGAAGTCTGAGGCAATAAGCGAAGTATACCTCTCAAATCTATTTTAATTGCCCGATCCACTTGAGTCGGAGATCGCGCTATTCGATTGCTCCTAGCGTGCAAGGGATTTGATGTAAGAGAAGGCAAACATAGTGGATCAAAGTAGGCCGCGATAAATCATAGCATGGGAACACCAATCCCGACTGAGATCATCAGAGCATCATGGAAGCCAAAACCCACGTATATAAGAGCATTAAGCGGTTTAGCTCCGCACCGACATAAGCTGTGGCGACTCCACTACCTTCTTCTCACGATGAGTAAACAATTACGATTTAATCAAGGTAGTAGAGCTACCTTTGTGGAGGAGCAAGGTGTTGATGTTAAACTAATCAGAAAATTAAGACAATGAGAGCTCACTCATGAAAAACCAGACAATATGCATTTTTGAGATCTCAAACAAATATGACTTGCGAAGTTCCATTTCTAGGTTGTCTAACCAGCGGCGAGGTCACGAAGGAGAAATTCCCTTCGACAATGGCTTAGGGAATGCATGAGATAGGCTCACTTGATGATCCCAAATGCAGAATTGATGAAGTCGAAGTAAGTAGTAACGTTGAGAAGTGGTCGCGAGCTAAGACGTGATCCCGGGCTGGCCAGCTCCCACGGTGGTTGAACCCTTTGGAGGAAGAAACGACAAATAGGGGAAGAGGTAAACACAATGTACCCCCTCCTTTCCCACAGGCACTTCGAAAAAGGAAAAGTCGATTAACTAAGGCGCGAAATTTTTAGAGTACTACGGTGAAGGTTAACATCCTCTTTACCGATATGATCAAGAAAGTCCCCACGTATGCAATGTTTTTGAAGGACCTATGCATAGTAAAAAGAGGCCTTAATGTGAATAAAAAGGCCTTTTTGACTAAGCAAGTGAGTGCCATCATTGAGTGCAAGACTCACTGTGAAGTATAAAGATCAGGGACGACCACTGATCTGATTATGCAAGGAGCTTGCGTGGAGGAAAGCCTTATTGGATGCGCAGGGCAAGTGTGGATCTTCTCACATTCAGTAATATGACAACGGCAGGGGGCTAAAGATTTGCACCTCCATCACATTGTCTCTTGCTGATGGGTCAATCAAAATCACTAGAGGGGGCCGGTGGAAGATGTCACGTCTGGTTGTGAGTTCTCTTATCCGGTAGATTTTGTTGTACTTGACCGCGAGAACCGGCGACGACGGGGAGCGATTATGTACCTAACATCTTGGGAAGACCATTCTTGGCCACCTCCAATGCAATTATCAATTGCAGAAATGGTGTCATGAAACTCATCTTCGGGAACATGACCCTAGAGCTTAACATCTTCCACCTAAGTAAAAAACACATGTCGATTGGAAGATGTCCCGAGCAGTATGCATCATTGACACATCACTTAGGAGGAACAAGTTGTCAACGGGAGTATGTTAGATATACTAAATGAAGAGTTGGCGAGTGTCGCGGCGTAGGAGATGACATGAAATGCACGAGGACATTGGAGAAAAACATGAAATTTTTTTCGTTGGTAATCGGAAAGAATTCGGTGAGCCCAGAGAAAATAGACTTGGTACTTGCTATGGAGCTGATGTATGTTCTTTGGACACCATGAAGCGATGTCCGGTGGTCATTGACCTTACTCGGCATTGCACGGGAGGGTAGCTGCTTTGCGAGTCTGAAAGCAGAACAAGCAAGCCCTCGGGTGGAAAATTGCCGATTTGAAAGGCATTAGCCCAGCAGTATGCACCCACCACATCTACTTAGAGGGAGGAGGGAAAAGTCGATTGAGGCAACCCGCAAAGAAGTTTGAACCTACATATCGAGAAGTGGTTAGAGCGAAGTCTTGGAAGGCTGGCGCAAAGGCTGGCATCATATACCCGTATCGGGCGGCTTTGGGTGAGTCTAGCCCGGAGTAGTGCTAGAAATCGGGGGTAACCACGGTGCCTGAGGAGGGAGATGCCTGCTCGCCTTACCCGCGGGATGGAGCGTATGCATTGATTATCGAAAAATTTGAATGGTATGGAAAGATCACTTCCACTCTTGCACCATTCATGGATCAAGCTTTGCTTGAGAGTATTACATTTACCCTTTTATTGTTTCCTGGATGGCTATTCAAGATATTTCCAAATTGAGATTTCTGTAGAGGACCATGAAAAGACAACCTTCACATGCCCATTTGGCACGTATGCATATAGGAGGATGCCCTTTGGCCTTTGTAACGCCCCTGACACATTTCAACGATGTATGCTTAGCATTTTTAGCTATTTGGTAGAGCACATTACGGACGTTTACATGGATGATATTACAGTCTATGGAGGAAGTTTTGAGGAGTGCCTAATCCACCTGGAAACTATCCTGCATAGGTGCATAGAGAAAAACCTAGTCTTTGACCGGGAGAAATGCCATTTATGGTCAACGAGTAACCATTAGGACATATCAACTTTCCAAGAAAGGAATTAAAGTTGATAAAGCAAAAAATTGATTTGATTTCCAAAGCGCGCCCACGAATGTCGAGGCGTAAGGCAATTTTGGGGCATCTTGAGCTTCTACGGGAGGTTCATCTGAGACACCACCAAAATTGCCAAACCACTTTATAAGCTTCACAGATAAAGATGCGAGTTTGAGTGGGATCGCGAATGCCGGCAAGAATTTTGAAGAGCTCAGCTTATTTAACCATTGCACCCGATAGTGAGGGCCACGGCGCGAGTTGCGCTCGAGGAGTTATGTGCGATGCAAATGATCTCGCTGTTGGAGCAGTTCTCGAACAAAGAGCAGGGGAAAACTGTATGTGGTTTACTATGCTAGCAAAACATTAAATGAAGCTCAGAGAAAGTACACTCTGCAGGAGGAGAAAGAATTGTAGCGGTGGTACATGCTTTAGATGATTCCGTCTTATTTGATTGGGTCGAGATATTATAATCTTCACGAGATCATTCATCATTGAAATATCTACTCACAGCGAGAATGCGAGGCTCGACTTATTAAATGGGTTCTATTGCTCTGAGTTATTATAAGATTAGAAGTAAGAAGGGTGTGGAGGAAGCGTTGTTCTTGAATCATCTCGGATTAACCATAGCACCTGATACTCCCTGACCCTCCCTATATTTGATGAATTTCTTGAGAATCTCTCTTGGCCGGTGAGTATATAGCACCATGGTATGCTCACATTGCCAATTTTTTGTTAGCAAAGAGAGTTACGATGGAGTGGACAACCTGGGCGAAGTTCTTCATCGCGAGGGTTCATTCGTACTATTGGGAAGAGCCATATTTGTTTGAGTATTGTCTTTGATAAGAATAAGGAAATGTGTCTTAGGAAGAAGAAACGGGAAGGAATTCCTCGACCATTGCCATGATAGTGCGTGTGGAGGGCATTTCGCTTCACAGAAAACAACCATGAAAGTGTTGCATTCGGGTTTTTATTGGTCATCATTGTTTAAAGATGCCTACACCATGTGCAAGCAGTGTGATAAGTGCCAAAGACTGGGAAAGATTTCCCGTTCTCACATGATGCCCTTGAGTAGTTGAAGTGTTTGATGTATGGGGCATCGACTTCATGGGACTATTACACTTCCTTCGGCTAATACACATCCTTGTGGGGGTGGACTACGTGTCTGAGTGGGTTGAAGCAGTGCCATGCAGGGCAACTAACCACAAAGACGTGCTAAAATTCCTGAATGAGAACATTTTCTCTAGATTCGGAGTTCCCAAAGCCATAATCAGTGATGGAGGTTCACATTTCTGTAACAAACCTCTTGAGAATCTCACATCGAGTATGGTGTCGAGCAAGGAGTCGCCACCCGCTTTTCATCCTCAGACCGTGGCCAGAAATGGGCTGCTTGAGAATAGACTATATTGATGAAAGTAGTCAATTCAAACAGGAAGGATTGATCTCTCAAGCTTCTGGATTCCTTGTGGGCATATAGAACAACATACAAGACCATCCTCGGCATGTCCCCTTATCGCATAGTTTATGGGAAGGCATGCCACCTGCCTGTGGAAATTGAGTATAAGGCATGGTGGGCAATAAAGAAGTTGAATCTGGACATGGGAAGAGTCGGCCCTTAAAAGATTCCTTGATATCAGTGAGTTAGAGCTAGGAATGACGCCTACTTGATGCGAAAATTGCGAAGGATAAATTAAAGGGTTGCATGATCGGCTTCATGTCGGAAGAACTTCAATCGGGGGACCAAGTCCCTGCTTCACGACTCGAACTCCACCTTTTTCACGAGGGCAGCTCAAATCAAGATGAATTTGGATCATACATCATTCATCAACACACCCTAATGGTTTAGATGGACATATACATTGGAGGCTGACGATAGCTTTCTTGTTCAAGTCGATAGACCAGTGAAGCCACATGTTATGCGGTCGCAATGCGAGACAAGGGAGGAAATTCTCCTCCTCGACCCCCCATGAAATTCACAGGCTACACATTTGGAAGTGGCTTGTGGTAACACCAGTCAGCAGCTTTAATATGATTAGCGGTTTTGTTTCTAGTTAAATTTCAGTTTCGCTTTTGATCTTTTGATGCTCAGTTAGCTTGTTTTATTTGGTTTTGGCAACTGCAACAGCATCATCCACTCCACGGCCGGCACCTTAACTGTCGGTGAGGATGATTCTTCTACAGCCCTTAGGTTTAGGAGTACCACTTCCTCCACTAACTTTCTAGATTCGGATTCTTAGGAGAGTTAGTGTTGAAGTGATGTTCATACTTTGGCTTTAGTTTTGTATCGACATGCCCGACAAAGCCCATTTTTGTATGTTAGAAACTATTTGATTTACTTCTTTTTGAAAAAGTTGAAAATTTTGTAAATACACCTTGATATATATAATGCAAATCTATTTTTCTACACTTTTGCATCTCATTTTGCCCCTATTTTGTTGTGGCTTTGTCATTCCTGTCAATTGAAAAGTTGAAGCACTGTATGCTACCAAATGCTAGAATGGTTCCATGCTTGATTGAGTTGTTGGTCGAGTTAGACACCACAGTAATTAACCCACATCTTCCTGTTCTCTAGCCTTTGATTCAAGTAGTTTTCATCATTAAGTGAAGGCGCATACTCTTACTTTACATGGCCTTAGCTTAAGTTGACCAGTCCATAATAGATTAAGAGTTCCTTAAAGAAAGAAAGGCGTGTGATATTTCCAAAGAAAGGAAAAGAAAAAGAAAATAAAAAGAAAGAGAATAAAACCAACCACGATTGCTTGCCTTGAAACTTCGAGCACGGTCGGGTATATGGCGAAAGCGCTTTAAAAACTGGTGCCACTAAGTCAAGCGATTTGAAGTCGCCGAACTAAGTACTCCTTACATGGGTGGATGGGTGGAGTTTAGCGAGTTGTAGGTGCTGGATTCTCAAAATCATTTGAAGTCCGGGGTGAAACTTGTAGAGTTTGTGGTTGAAAGATCCTTTTGACTTGATGCCCTAAACCTTAGTTGGTTAGGAGTCATCGGTGGATCCTCGTTAAATGGACTTTGGTGAAGTCTAGTTTTCAACATTGCACCCTACAATACAATAGAAGTGTGAAATAAGAGTGGAACTAATTCGATTTATGTTTGGTCGGCGATCTATGCGTGGCGATGGTTTGGTTGGGGGAGTAGCTTAGCGGCTTATTGGTATATTGATCACCTAAAACATGATTTTGGTGGGATTTAAGGTTGATTTCTTTGGAATGAACACTGCTCTAAACGTTCTGTATGGCACTCATTCTCCAGTGGTTTTTATGCAATGTCTGACTTTCATACTAAAGGTAAGGCATCACTTTTATACACACTTTTTGAAAAGACAATCCCTTTTTGCATACATATAGCGTGCATGATCTTCCTTCTTTTTATCATTACTAAGGGACTAGCAATGTGTCAGTTGGGGGGGAGTGGTCAAACCTTTAAATAGTGCTATTTTTGAGCCATGTATAATACGAGGTTTAAGCACTTTTTGTGTACTAATCGGCTTGATAACTCAGTTGATACATTGGGGTCCCATGCTGCTCTTGATCATTTTGTAAATTTATTTTTTTGAAGTAGTTTTGCGGGTCAAATCTCCTCATTATCTTCAATTCAATTCAAACACGATGAGCGGGGCCGAGATTCAAAGATGCATGATCAAACCCGGAAGAGCTTAGACAAAAATGAAGAGGGAGCTCAGTGGAAATTTTGCATGGTTGCGAAAATTCGCAACCTACAAATTTCGTAGGTTGCGAAATTTCGTAACACTGCTCACTTGTTGACTGCTTTTTGACCCGCTTTTTTGTGGATTTATACAAGTTTACCCTCATGTAATTTTGGTTCTTTAGCACACTTTTGTAATTTCCTTATACTGAGCACCTATATAAGCTCGATCCTGCATAATCAAATCGACTTTCCTCCATCGATCAATCGAAATTTGTACGGCTTATCTCCTCTGTGGTGGTGATTTTCTCTTCTTCTCCCTTCACTTTCTTGCATTTTCTTGGTAGCCAAACACCCCTTGATGATGACAAATCAAGGGATGCTCGGCTAAAACCCCTCATCCTTGAAGGGGAAGGCCACTGGGTGTTGGTTTTGAGGCATGCTACATGTTCTCATGTTTTTCATGTTTGCATTTAAGGGTATTTGTGCTCACCTTCCCCACCTTAGGTTAAAAATCTCTCGGGCATGCTCTCCTAACGTGTGTTGGCAAGCTTTTTGGGTTCGGTGGATACTTATCTGATCGGCTGATGCCCGATTAGTTGTCTTTATTAGTTCTTGTAGGGTAGGTTTTGAGATATGTTCTCATTGGGGACATTTATGCTCAATCAAATGCCATCTTTCAAAAGAGAAAACTTTTTTAGGGTTTTAGGTTTAATTTGTTAAATGAAGAATGCAGTTAGGAAATGACTATATGTCATGATCTGGCTTGCGAGAAAAGGCCTGAGACATGTCGGTTAACACAGAACCATAAGCTAGTGGCGAGACTTCAAGAATTCTCTCTTAACTTTGTACTTCAGTTATTTCAGTTTTCAATCATTCACACACATTGTTTTTCACAAACCACAAAATCCAATGAAAACACCATTTTCAATGCTGCTTGTAACTCTTCTCTCACAAGAAAACCCGTCACGTGTTCGACCCTAGAGCCATTATACTACAGTAGCTTTGCTATATCAGTAGTAGGAATCCTAGGATGTAAATTTTGTTGATTCCGAACACCTACTTGGCCTAAACGAATTAGCTACTTACTTGTGACATAGTGCTCACAAAAGGGTAATGATACTTTTGTGAGACCATGAAGTAAACCATATTTAGAAAGAATCTTCAAGCCTCATTCCGACATGTGGCCAAGTTTCTTATGCCATAGCATTGTTGATTCTTCTTTTGCCTTTTCTGAAGCAACGATTGCTTGTGCCTCCTCCAATGTCTCCCCTTTAAGAATGTATAGATTTGTAGCAATCTTATCTTCTTTCATTACAACAAGCGCACCTTTCACGATCTTCATGTTCCCATTTTCTATATGGATTTTACATTCGAAATCATCCAATTGTCCCAATGACAACAACTTTATCTTCAAGCATACGACATGAAGTACCTTTTGGATGGTGCAAAATGTGCCATCATACATATTTATCTTGATGGTACCCGATGCGACAATCTCGAGCATTATAGTCTCTATCGACACGGATCAGCTGGAAGTAGATTGATATTGATGAAACCATTCTCTCCGAGAAGTGATATGCCATGTTGCTCCTGAATCCATTAGCCAGTTATTTGTGAGTTGCCTTCTATCCTTAGAGATTGTGGTTGCTTCGCTGAACAGGATTTCTCCATCATTCGAGTTACTTACTACGCATCCTTGAGCTTTTGATGTCTCAAGATCATTCCCTTTCTTCTTCGTGAGTTGCCAACACTCTTTTTTGACATGCCCTTTCTTACCACAATGGTAACATTTGACATTCTTCTTACTTCTAGACTTTGAACTACCATGGTGTTGACTCCCACTTGAGTCACGTTCTATTGATCTTCCCTTATCAAAGTTAATGCTTTTTCCTTTTGCGAGCTTGCTAGTTTATATTCTTTATTTGTACGTCGATTTTCTTCTTCCAGAACTGCAACTGCAACATCGTCGAAGGTTAAAACTGCAGTACTATTTGTCAAATTTATGATGAGTTGATCATAAGAATTTGGTAGACTTTGAAGTAGAATTTCTACACCATCAATCTCATCTATATTATGCTCCATTGTCGTAAGCTGCAAAAAAAGAGTATTAAGGGTATTGAGATGTTCGGTCACTGTCGTGGATTCCGTTATTCAAAGAGTGTAAAGTCTTCTTTTCAAGAAGATTTTGGTGTGTCGGGACTTAGCTTCATAGAGCTTAGTCCGTCTCTCCCATATTTCTGTTGTTGTCATCATTTCATTCATGCTTGACAATATTCCATTTGATATTGCCAAATGCAAGTTAGCCACAACATTATCATTTATCTCCTCCCACTTCTTATCATTAGTGATTTCTTCTAGCCTTTTTCCAATTGTTTCTAGGAACTTATTCTTTCTCAAGATTGCTCTTATCTTCATTTTTCATAGGGATAAATTACTTCCTTTGAACTTCTCAATCTCGTACTTTGCCACCATGTCTCACTTTAACAATGAATAGTAGGAGCCCAGAATAATAATCTAAAAAAAAAAGTATTTTCTGATGTGGAAGATCGGTCAATAGCCGCAACCATAGAGCACACTAAAACTTGAGAGAAACAATCGCCTGGTTCTGATACCACTTGTTGAGAGATCGGCAATGCAGAAGCAATGATGTAGCAATAATATGAGTTGAGAAATTAAGAAAAATAAAAGATAGAGCACATAGAATTTTACATGGCTCACCAATTTAGGCTACATCCATGGGCAAGGGGATGAAGAACTTCTACTATGAAAAAAAATTACAAAAGACCTTTCTCTCCAAATACAAGGAGAGAGCAAAGGAACCTCTCTCTTGAAATAGGAGAAAAATACTCACAACTTCTCTCTAAATGAAATAGGAGAAAACCAAATAAGTGAGAACTAAGAAGAATTCCAAGACTTGAATTCTTCCTTAGGAGAGGAGAAGAATAAGTTGATGAGATAAGAAACATCTTCCAAATGCTCTCTATTTATAGCATTTGGAGACTACCCATGACAACAAATTAAGGATGAATTATAGCCACACATTGCTAGAAAAATTCTAGCCACACAAATGGAAAGATTGTGTCCACATGATTTATGGCTAATTTCTTGTCACACACTTCAACCACCTTAGGTTTTATCCATGGATCTTCTCCATGGGTTTGGTCTTGGATCAAACAAATTTGATTCACTTAAGCTCAAACACTTTAGCCTTCAATTTGGGTTGTCATTCTAAGTCGAAGCCCAACAGAGGGGGCATGTTTGGCTTGGAAGTAAGAAGAAGAAGAAGAACCCATGTTTGGCTTGGAAGTTGGAAGGTGGAGAAGAGGGTGCATGAGTCTTTTTTTCTAATTTTTATTTACATTGTGTTAAATCAAGTGGTCGCTTGCCAGCTCATAATGCAACAACCGAGTCAAAATATGGATGATATATAATGACCCAAGATAACATAAGACAGACTTATTCGGCAGGTTGATGTTTTCTTGATGACCCATGATATGTTCGTTATATATATATATATATATATATATATATATATCATTATATGATAGACTTATATCTAGTGGGTTGGCCTAGTCTTTATTTACGGTGGTAACGTCTTAAGTCTTCAATTAGAATTTGTAAATTTTCTAAAATCTGGGATAGATTTGAGTTGGAATCGGGTTTCAAATTCTAACTTTGCTGCATCTTAGAAAGTTGACGTCTGATTATATCTTCTTATTAGTTAAGGAGCTATTTCATGGGAAAAAGTACGAAGGAAACCTTTGTTGCTACGCTGATCATAGAATCTGAATACATATCATATTTTTAGCAACACATGGGCTATTTGGTTGAGAAGTATTATTTCCGGCTTCAAGATATTAACTTAATCTTTAAATTGTTAAGGATTTAATGTCATTCCTTTGTTGAAGTTATTAGAAAATATGTTAAATCAAAATAAGGTCGTTATTAAATATATTAGTTCTAAATATACTATTTTCAAACCTCTCATCTCCTCTTAAAACCCTAGTTTCTTCTACTCATTCCTACTAGAAATGAGAGGTGGATTTTTAGCCTTGCTTGGCCTGAAATCACCCCTCCCATAGTTAGTTCACTAAGATTTGAGCTTTCTCTCTCAAAAAAATGGTTTCTTCCACACAATCTGAGATTTCATTCGCTTTTTTTTTTTTTTTTGTGTTTTTATTGCCGACTTGTTGCGGCGTGTGGTTGTATCCTCATACGACAATTGCTTTGTTCCTTGCTTTTCATGTGGCTGATTTAGATGACAACGCTATTTCAATAAGAAACCATATCAAATTCATGTTCATTAGTATGCTTCATCATATCTAGAATCTTAGGTATTCTAGGCATCTCATGATCATCAATTGTGTTGGCCTTGAGTCATTTATTCTTGCTATTAATTTGGATGTTGTATTATCCTCTATTGTATTGCTGTTTTGAATAAATGAAATTTCTCTTTATATATATATACATATATATATATATATATATATATATATATATATATATATATATATATATATATATATATATATATATATATATATATATATATATATATATATATAAGTACTAAATTGATGATTGCAAATCCTTTGCGAAGGGATACCACTTATGGCTTGTAAAGAACATATTGAGCATATGAGACTAAATCTATTTTGTAGATTTCATATCATTGAGATACCCTTGTGATTTATCGCATTTTGGTCCATGTGAAACTTCAATTATTTCAATTTTGTCTTCTCATTTGATTGTATACATAAAATTTAGAAAATAACGATCTTAAGTTTACCTTGAATGAGAATTTGGAAGCTCATTCATAAAGTGCATTTCACAATTGTTCTTATTCAAAAGAAAAGGTTGCATATAATCTATGGCAGTTAATACTATTTCTCATAGGACTTACGACCATGATTCTTGTGGTTTAAATCTTTTGATTAAGTATAAAGATTAAGAGAAAATTTGTTGTGTATTAATTTAATGTATATACAATAAGTGATTTATTAGTCAAGTGGAGAAAAGTTGGAAATTATTTTAAATTAAATAATTAAATATTAAATGTAGCCCATTTAAGTTTTAAAAATAATTATTTTCCCACAGTTTTGATTTTCCCTAAAAGAACCTAGGATAAGTCTCATATTGAGTAATCACCCATTTACCTTCATGTGTATGACATATCCAATGTTTTAAAAATTGAACAAGTCGGTGAATTAGAAAAATTACCAATTCATGGGTCATTGGTCGAATCATAGAGTTGTTAATCCGGGCTAGCGAGTTAGGTCGAGTCCACATCGAGCCAAGTGCAAAACTGGGTTGGGCCTAATTTACATCAAATTGTCATTTTGTTGGCATAGCCCAGCCCTAAGCCAAGCAGGAAGCCAGCCCAGCCCTAGGTGTATTTAAAAAAAAAAGGTTGAAGCCTTATAAGTAAGTGGTAGAAATTTAAATGGAATTTCCAGCATTTCACACTAAGAAACAAGGTTGATTTCTAGCTCTCAGAACAATAGCAAAATCTTATTTTAAGCATCTTATCTAGTATGAACAAGCCTTAAAAGGAATATCAAAGGCAAAATCATATTTTAATCTTTTTAAAGTTTATGGGCCATAGTGTCACAGACTTAGTCTTTTCGCTAAGCTCCTTTGCGGCACTTAGACAACTTTCCTACTCCAGTTGCTAAGTCAACCTTCCCATTGCCTAGCTAGCCTTGCTAAGCTTACCCACGACTTGAATGCTAAAAGAACACAAGAGAACACTTGGAAGGAAAAATCTCTTATTGATGGAAGAAGCTCTTACAATGCTTGGAATGCTCTCAACTCTTGGTTAGCAGGGTTGTGCCACGGCCAAATGAGGGTTTCCTTTATTTATAGGAACTTAGGAATTCTCTAGAACCTAGGATGGTTCCTTACACTTTAAGAATATTCTAGAATATCCTAGTTTGTGCAAGTGTTTACAAGACTACTATCAAAGACTCTAGATCATTCTCCCATATTCCATAGTCTTCCACATCCTCCCACACATGTGTGGACATATCCAACATCTTCTACTGATTCGTGCCACAGTAGGCTGAGCTAAAATCAACAATATTTATATGCACAGCTCCTACAAGCGCACGTAGTCAGAAGCTCTTTGCAGTATAGTGAATCTGAGGTCGGCTCACGGGGATGGGTTTTCTTCATAAAAATATGGTTGCATTAGGGCATGAAGGTAAGGCTTTCTATTTGGACTCTTTGGAATTCATTCAAAAGCGAGAATGGTTTAGTAAAACGAAATTGTAAGCGAAAGTTAAAACTGGAAATTAACAATGAAGAAATTTACTTTGAAGATTTAGGTCACTAACTGGCAAGTTAGGGCAAACACGTAATCTCGGGTTTTATCCTCCTATGTGGTCGACACGGGATGTAGTTATGGCCCCTTTTTGTTTAAAACCTAACATTCTTTTATCATTTTAGAGGCTCGTAAAGATCTAAGAATCATGAGTGCATCTCTCACCCAGAACCTTGAACCCTAAAGCATGGAGAGTATTGACCCTAGGCTAGTAAAGACCATCCTAAAGAATCACTGATGCATCTCTCACCCAGGAGCGAACCACTAAGCATGGAAGTATTGGCGAAAGCAAATAAAAGCAAATGTTATTTAACCACCCAATTTGAAAGATTAACATGTGAATATTACACCATAGGCAAGTAAGGACCATCCTAAAGAGCCACGGTACACAATCGCTAAGCTGCTTGGATATAAAGCATGGAGAGTATTGGCCAAGACAATAACATCCTATGTTATGCAGTGAGTTTGAAGATAAGGGCCATAAATACCTTTACCCAGTAGCTTTAGTACATGAGGACAACATGCTTAAGCCCATTTGCGAAGCTAGCTTCCTTCCTCTTGAGGAAGGAGGGCTTAGCCAAGCATCTCTTGAGTTGTCATCCTCGGAGTCATCCTCGAGAGGTGTGTTTGGCGTAGGGAAAGTGAAAGAAAGAAGAGAGAAAGAAAGAGAGAAGAAAATAAAAGCAAAACTTAAAAATAAAACAATTTATTTACAAAAGCGATAAATGAAAACACAAATCACCAAAACTTGTCTTTCTTCCTCTCCACCTCCTCTCCTCTGATCTGAAACATGAGGGGTATTTATAGGACTCCTCAAGGTATAAAAATACCAAAAACCCTAATAACTAAGCTAAGTTATAGGATAGGAGAGTAATTCACCAAGTTTGAAGGCGGTTGCATTAATTACAAAGCATGACGAGGCATGCATTTTCGCTACAAGGGAGAATTTCGCTAATTAGCGAAATTGGCAATGATTAGCGAATTTGGCAATGGCTTAGCGAAATTGGCAAGGGTGCAGCGAAATTGGCAATGTTGTAGCGAATTTGGCAAGGTTGCGAATTTCGCTAGCTAGCGAAATTTCGCTAAGCTAGCGAAATTGTCAGTGAGAAGCGAATTTCGCAATTGCACAGTGCAGGTTGGCTAGCGAATTTCGCAATGTGTCTTGAATTACGGCCCCATTTCGCGGCAGTTTGCGAAGTCGCTAAATTAGGTGATTGCGAAACGAGGTGCGAAATTCTGTTTTTCTTTGATGCATTCCTCTCGTCATGTCTTCAAGCCCACTCTCATTTCTTCCACTTTTCCTTTGTTTTCCATTGATTTTTGGGCTTGTTGATGGGTGAGACTAAAATTCCAACCTCATGATCGATCATTTGCGTGAGGTTGAAGTTCAAATGTGTATAAAGTCTACAAAACAACCAAAAACACCCTCAAATTAACATAAGTGTTACTAAGGTAACATGAGCACTTCAATTGGTTTATATGACATGATTAATGATCAAAAAGTACTTGAAAACCCTGCTCCCAATATAGGGTTCAAAATTGCACTTTTTGAGCACTAATCATCTACACATGTGTGGACTTCTCCAGCATCTTCTAGAACCTTCCACACAATTCTGGTCAAAGAAGTCTCCACAAGTCTCTAGAAGCTTCCCCTAATCTATAAAAGGCATAGAAGGGCTTCATTATGCCCATGGTGGAATCCTTCCCCTATGATGGTGGGGCCTAGAGAATGAGCCTATGACACTTTACCCCACCCATGCTATCTATGACCTCGTCCATACCTTGGTCTCGAACCGTCAATTCCAATCTGCGAACTTTCCCAACACATTGTTGCCCTCACAGCTAGCCTTTCTCCTTGATAGACCCTTCCACTGAACCAAGTACTCTCGCACAAGAGGGATCTCGTTTCTCTTAGTGACCTGCTAAACTAGGATAGTCTCCATCTCCTTCTACACGCTTCCAACCTACTACTGGTACCCATCTTTTCGAGGCTTGGAGTGTTGTCCCCTCTTCTTGCCCATTGACTTCTCCTTGCCCTTAAGGATTTTGTCCCCGTGTAGGCTAGCTACCTTAGCCTGCTCCCTTACCTTGCTTCCTTGTGAGCTAGCCTTGGACATGACTTGGATGGCTCTTAAAATCTGTATCAAGCCTAGGCATGCATCCTTTTTCTCATCCTTTTTTTTTCTCCTTTCCTGACTAAAGCATTGAGCGCCCCCCTCTTAGGGCATCCCTTTCCAAATGCAAACCATTGCATATGAAGCACCTCAACCTTGGCACAGACTCCCGCTGCTTGTCTTTGCCCTTATCTCGATTATATGGCACCTTCCCCTTCCCATACTTGGTAGTACTAGGAGACACCTCTTCTCCCCCACTCTAATTGCTCCAAGCCCTCATGAGTAGCCATACCCAAGCCGATATTGCTACCTTACAGATGTCTAACTGTTACCTCATTTGCTCATCTTGAGCTTCCACATTCCTTGTCAAGGCATCCACCCTTGACTCTAACCTAGTGAGAACACTCAATACCTTGTCTTGAAAAGTCGTGAACTCCTTGTGTGACACCGCATGAATTGGTGAGCCTTGCATCCCCCTCTTGAAGGTCCTCGATCTACCGCAGATCCCATGGCCATCTAAAAATCCCCTTGGTGTACGCATACTAAGCCTTTCCCCAGCTTGGCAATCCATCCCTCAAAGCTATAAATGACATCACGAGACTTATCCTTCCTATCCCATGTAGGATGGCCAAGGTCCCTACCCTGGTCTTGCTCACTAACATCCTCCACATGAGAGCCAATCATTGCTTTCTCCAAGCACACCCACATGTCGCAACCAAGCTTTGATACTAACTATCACGAACTTAGTCTTTTCGCTAAGCTACCATGTGACACTTAGACAACTTTCCTGCTCAAGTTGCTAAGTCAGCCTTCCCGTTCCCTAGCTAGCCTTGCTAAGCTTACCCATAACTTGGATGCTAAAAGAACACAAGAGAGAACTTGGAAGAAAAGATCTCTTACTGATGGAAGAAGCTCTTACAATGCTTGGAATGCTCTCAACTCTTGGTTGAAATTAGAGAGTTTGTGCCATGGCCCGAATGAGGTCTCCTCTGTTATAAGCACCTTAGAATTCTTTGAGACCTAGGATGGTTCCTTACACTTCAGAATATTCTAGTGTTGATTAGCTTCATCGTAATCACCAGAAGTTTGAGCCCCGCCGGCTACCGGGGAGACTATTTTGGTCCACTAACAAATGATGCGAAAATTTATTTGACTATTTATGAAACAGGGTTATGGAACTACCCTGCCAGGACATGATTCAATCCACAACAATGGTCATAAAAACTTGATTGGCTGATTTAAAGACCTTGTTTGGTGGAGCAAGTCAGCCTTCACAGTAAGAACTTTTCAATCCTCGGCAAAGGCGCCAAAAATTTGATTAAATCATAAATGATGAGTGTGTGTGTGTGTGTGTGTGTGTGTGTGTGTGTGTGTGTGTGTGTGTGTGTGTGTGTAAATATGTAAAAACTATTTTCTGATGTTGTATGTAATAATATGTATTTAAAGCTCATTTTGGTCTCAATCACTATAAGTGCATAGGTCATACAAGTAATAAAGTGGATTCTAGGAGTTTGGATATCATTCCCAGAGGGATTGATGAGAAATCTAAAAATCAACTACTCCTACTACTCAAGATCATCACTATTTGAAACTCCAATTGACAATTTGAAGTATCTAAAATAAATTGAATGAAGAATTTCAGCAGCGTTCTTTTAAAGAAGTAAAAATCTAATCTAATAGGATGGAGATATCTGAATAAGAAACTCTTTCTTGGGAATAGAATCAATGTTATGATAATCAGTTTGAAGGTTGAGCAAATATATGAGACATGAATTACGGATTTGTCGAGTAAGGTAGTATAGCCTTGGAATACCTCGACACTACACATTTTCACTAATTAGCTAACCATATTCCTAAGCGAATTCGATAGATTACGAATAGATACTTTTAGGATTTGATCCTCTTTAAGATTTTGTTGTTTTTCCTAAACCAGTTCTTCACAACCATTTACTAGGATTGGAAACTGCTTGCCCCCATACACAATATGATGCAAGCCTTCTCCAATGCAATTGGTACCTCAACCATCAATTTGACTAAAATGACATGTCTCATGATTGAGTCTTAGCTGTATGGTTGAATTGCACACCAGTCAGAGTGAAATACTCTTGGATTAAACACCAATAGGCGGTCCTTTTGCTAGGAGGACCACACTGGCATCACGTAGAAGGGAACCTTGAAGTCAGAGGTTATAACTTCACCAGTGATTTATCAAAGTGATCTTTAGAGTGTATTAGTTCAATGAATATCAGTCTGATTTACCCCCAAGTGACTACTCTTTACTCTCAGGTCGTCCATCCCTGTGTCACTCAGGGGGATCCTGGAAATTAGAGCATAGATACAACTCTATCTAGGTACAAAACATTGATATTCAAAACATCTCATTACAAGAACAATACCAATTAAGTCAATCTAGTTTTCATACCCAAAACAACATTTAAATCTACAAAAGAAAATCAAAATAGAAAATTCCTTCCTAGAGGGAGCTCAACCTTTCATAACTGGATTGCAAATAACAATGACTAGTTGATCAATCAAATTCATTGAAATTGAAATCAAACTAAATAAACTAGATTCCATAAATAATTCTAGAATCCATTGAAGTTAAGACATAAATGAAATTCGATATACAATAATCTCAACTCCGTATTTCAATTCTAATAGACTATTCTAATCCTAAAAGAAGGAAAAAAACAATCTAGAAATGAAAAGAAAAATGTACACAAAGAGATTTAAGCTCTTCTAAAAAGCTCAAAATATTTCAATGAAAGCTGCAACTATGCACTCCACCACAGAGCTTATAGGCCCCGATCATTGGGCCACGAGCAAGGAGAAAAACACGGACTTTGAAGGCACAAATGCGCCTTAGTCGTCTTCGTGACATCATTTGTTGTGATGTCATGGTCCGATTTTGATGTCGCGACATTGCAATCTGTTGTCACAACTCTGAATTCTGCATGTCAATGCAATGTCGTGGCTGATGTCGCGACATTGGTCAGCTAATGTTGCCACTTTGACAACTCTTGTTGATGTCGCGACATTGAATCTTGATGTTGCGACATTGAGTCTTGATGTCGCTGCTGATGTCGCAACATTGATGTTGATGTTTTTAGTGTTGCAGCCTTATGCTGATGCTACGACATTGTGTGTGATGTCGCGACATTGAAGTTAATGTTGCAACATTCCTGTTGTCGCTAACTTCTAATGTCGTGGCTGATCATCCGATATCGTGACATTGATTTGATGTCACAACATTGCTGGACCTTGTGTTTAGATGCATGATGTCAAGGTCGATGTCGCGACATTGATTTCGATGTGACATTGGTCAGTTAAATGTTGCAACTTTGGCTACTCATGACGATGTTTCAACATTCTTTAGTTGATGTTGCGACATTGAACTTTTCTATTTTGCTCACTTCAACTGATGTCGCGACATTGAATCCTAATGTCGCTGCTCTAAGTGTGATGTCACAACCTTACTCAGTCAATGTCAGGACTCTGGTTTGAGATCACAACATTCCTTAGTCGATGTCGTGGCTTTGGTCATCCGATGTCGCGACATTGAGTTTCTAATCACCTATTGATGCTTTCTTGCTGTTTTTTGCTTATTTTCTCTAAATTCCTGAAAAACACAAATCTGGGTAAAAACTTCATAATTTTGCATTAGATTGAACTTTTAAACCTTAAATATACATGAAAAATGAGCTTAAAAATATGAGTTTTAGACTCATCAAATATCCTAGTCTGTACAAGTATTTACAAAACTACTATGAAAGACTCTAGACCATTCTCCCATATTCCATTGTTTTCCACATCATCCCACACATGTGTGGACATCTCTACCATCTTCTACACATGTGTGGACTTCTCTAGCATCTTCTAGAACCTTCCGCACAATTCCAGTCAAATAAGTCTCCATAAGTCTCTAGAATCTTCATCTTCTAGAACCTACCGCACAATTCTGGTCAAAGAAGTCTCCATAGGTCTCTAGAAGCTTCCTCTCCTCTTTGTGCATGCGTAATGCGTACTGTACGTACGTACCGTACGTCTCTCTCTCTCTCTCTCTCTCTCTCTCTCTCTCTCTCTCTCTCTCTCTCTCTCTCTCTCTCTCTCTCTCTCTCTCTCTCTCTCTCTCTCTCTCTACATATATATATATATATATATATATATATATATATATATATATATATATATATATATATATTAATGAAAAAAAAACCATCATAAAATCATGATTGCAGTTCAATCAAAAGGGGTCAATTCTTAAATTGATTCAAAATTTAATGAATCAAGAAAATCGTGAACTTTATATGTTATCTATATATCTGTCATCAAATATATACATATCATTAAGGTATCACCATTCAAAGATGCAATATTTATTATTATCATAAATATATATGTGGCATAAATATATATATATATATATATATATATATATATACTATATATATATATATATATATATATATACTATATATGCTATATATGTATGAATATCTATCAATGAAAAAAAAAAAAACCATCATAAAATCATGTTTTAGATTCAATCCAAAAGGCAATTCTTAAATTGATTCAAAATTTCATGAATCAAGAAAATCATCTGCTTTATATGTTATCTATAAAACGTACTATTTGTACAACATTTAGAAATTGATAAAATCAATATATATATATATATATATATATAAATC
This sequence comes from Tetrastigma voinierianum, assembly GCA_016808115.1. Lineage (NCBI taxonomy): Eukaryota > Viridiplantae > Streptophyta > Magnoliopsida > Vitales > Vitaceae > Tetrastigma > Tetrastigma voinierianum. The sequence continues at coordinate 66,031 of JAEQBH010005035.1, forward strand.
AATGAAAAGAAAAACCATCATAAAATCATGCTTATGGTTCAATCAAAAGTGGCCCATTCTTAAATTGATTAAAAATTTCATGAATCAAGAAATTACAGAGGTGTGCATGCTCACCAATAAAATTTGTAAAGAAAAAAGATTTACTAGAAGATGCGTAAATTAAACAAATTAAAAACCCTAGGTGTCCAATAAACAATAATTGTAATTCATATAATAACTCATCATTCTATAACATGAATTGCAAAACTCTATGGACATTCCAATACTTTTGCAAAACTTTTAACCAAACAATAAATAAAGATCAGTTTTGCAAGTTAAGACTTTAAATCATCTTATAGATTTCAAAAGGAAATCAAACAGATTGTAGCAAATATATATATATATATATATATATATATATATATATATATATATCAATACATTAAATTCTTATTAAATTTAAATTTTATAAGAGATACACAAAAATTAAATTTTATAGGAAAATCATAATTTCTGAACCTGATACCACTTGTTGAATTTTCTATTTGTTATATTACAAATCAATAATTACTTCTCGTTTAATATCCAACATAAATAAAACTATTATTTGGGTTTTTTAAGTTAGATGGAATAAACCCTAATTTCTATATAACAATGAACCTAATTATTACATAATACCTAAGAACCTTAGAACCATATGATTTTCACAATATCAAAACAAAAAACATATCTTTAATCCATTGAGGATTCTTGAAGATATCAAAATAATTGTGGTGAAAACTGCGTTTCCTTCCATTGACTCTTCACCCTTAGATTTATTTTCTAGCATATAATTTGATTGAATATAACGTTTATTTAGAGGGTAAAGAGAGGACCAGTTTCTTTGTGGGAATAGAAGTCCACTTTCCATCAAAATGCTATTAAGTTAGGAAACTAACTTCTTCAAAATTGACCATTAGGATTTTAGCCTCACTAATTATTTATTAAGCATATAACATTAATTTTGATATTTAAATAAATATCACATAGTAATATACATATAGGCCACTTAAAATTCCGACAAATGACACATATATAATTTTTAACCGGAAGATGCTAAGCATATATTGTCATTTAATGTTTTATAAAATGAGTTCTAAGACTATACTTACATCCAATATATAATTCCCACACCAATACAAACTTATTGTAAAAATAATAAAGACAGGGGGAGGAAAGAGCTCATCCAAAGGATCCTAAAACCCCCTCATCTACACAGCTTGCTGAATAGATCTTTAAAAGACAAAGAGGCTACTTTCTATGTTTTTCAGACTTCTTGTGCAAATAAATTATTTTTCTTGCTTCTTTTTGAGAGGGGAGATTATTTTACCAACCATGTCCGAAATAGTACCTCTCCAATTTTGATAATATTCCAATATAAAAGAGAGGAAAAAGCAGGAGCAGAGGATGCAAGTGAGCAATGCAAGCAGAGGAATGTGGTAGAACAGTGTACGGCTAAGCCGGTTACGAAAGCTATGGCCATTCCTCCCATCCCAATCATTGTCAAAATAAAGGCCCAGTGCAAGTGATTTTCAAGGAACTCCTCCCATGCATCCATCGTCATAAAAAAGTGAAGAAATACGGCGCAGAGTGAAGACAGCATGGCTATGGTATCCGTCACAACAAATGCTTTGAAAGCTGCTTTATTTGATAAAGTTGCGCCACCATCATCTCCGTTGTAACGGCTGGGCAAGGTGAAACCAGCAGCGAAAGTGACTGTTGTTATTAGGGCGGAAACTATCAAATGGGTTTCGCCTCATTTTCTTAATTCAGCGGTGCATTTCTCCTTATACTCTTTGCTTGATTTCTCTCTCTTCTGTTCCTTATCATAAATCTCAGCTAAAGAAGATCTCCTTTCAGGCATAATCAACTCAAAGCAAGTTTTGATCAGATCCTGAAATCAGATAAGAGGAACATTATGATTTAATTCAGTTGATGAATCCATTTTGTTCACATTCAATCACTCAATGCTGGATAAACAACTGAATTAGAATCTGACACAAGTGTGAAATCCATCCAACGTAATCGACTTTGAATTAAAAACATTATATTCCAAGAGAGATGTGGTGAATGGAGTAATTTGCTTGTTGTAAAACTTGTTAATGAAAATAGTACGCTGAGTCCTAATTTATTTCAATTTGAACATCAAACACAAATTATTCAATAATCCAATAAATTCAGAAACAAGGAAAAAAGAAGTTCACTTTTATTTTTTGAACTCTAAAAAGTTTTGGAATACACGTTTGGCAATTATCTCGACAAAAAAAAAGTGTCTTATTAGTTAAAAAATAATAATAATAATAATACTATAATATAATATAATAATAATAATAATCATAATAATAATAATAATAATAACAATATAGGTGAAAGGGAAAATAGAAAAACGTTATTCCTAAGAGGGCAATAGAAAAGGGAAAAAGGATAAAATAAATAATAGTAACTCTTTATCATGTTCACTTACATTGCTTTAAAATTTGATAAAATAATTAAAATATGGAAAAGAAAAAAAAAATTCTTATGAGGTTATATTTGTTTCTTGAGACATGTGAAGGATCAATATTTTGGACATGGAAAATGGTTAAAAAAACGGCAAGGAAAATATTATAACTAGATATCTGATTAATAAATTTTCCTTTATTTCCTTCTTTTCCTTTTCTCTATTATTCTGTCCTGTAATTGAAGGGGGGAGAAAATAAAAAAAAACTTATTCGGTGATGGATCTTAGGTTAAATCAATCACATAGTTAAAAATAAGAAAACATAGCCTAGTTCAACCAAAATATTTTCATTGTTTCCATAATAAAGCCTGTTTGGTTACATTTTTTAATAACTTTTTTTGATAACCACAGGAGAATCTGAAGCTATGTGCCCAATTCTGAGGGTCATTTTCATTTTCTTTTGAGCAGTGTCCACTGACGTTCTGCGTGACGATGGCACCAGATAGTGCTGTCTGAGTACAATGTTGGCTTCTAGGCAAGTGCATGCCGTTAGTAATGTTGTGTGCCGCAGCGATCACGCAGCTACAAGTTATGCGACTCTATCGCTTGTCGCATCGCGTGGTCAGCTCATTGTGCGTAATGGTCCACGCTCTGTCGCCCACACCCTAAGGCCTTCGGTACCGCATGCTGCCCAGGCCTCTGTCGTGAGCGCAGCGCACGTCATAAGCGCTACATCGCCTTGGTGAATATCTTTCTGTCGTTGCGCCTCGATCGTGCATTATGCTAACATAATCCCTATGTCACGGCATGGGAAATCCCAAGTTTTGGGATTCTCTGTCACGAAAAATAATTCTCTATCGCGACAGAAAGCCTTGAGAAGTCTATCGTGATAGAGAATCTCTATCGCGACAGAAAACTGTAGGAAGTGTATTGTGACAAAAAATTCTTTGTCACGATAGAACTCATCTGTCGTGTGGCCCTCGACCGTGTGTGCGCTTAAGGCCGTTTGGTAGCACGAGTTGGCCCGTATTGCACGCCCGAGGGCGCGGTCATCTCACGCGAGCGCGTCATGCGCGGGCGGTGTCGGGACATGCCATGCGGTCCGCAGCCGGACATGTTACGCCTTATACCAACCGTATTGCGACCTGGAAATTTGTGTCGCGACATAAAGCAAGTGCTTTGTCGTGACCAGCCCACGCCCGGCCTTGGGGACCATGTCGCAACATGGAGACCCATATCATGACACAAGGTCAAAGAAACCCTATTGCGCACGCGGTAAATTCGTGTGCACGGCTATAGAACCTTGTGCGTTACACGAAATACCTATCGCGTGACCCGAAATTTAAAGGAAACCACATTTGAGACATAATTTCTCTGTTGCCACAGAGGACTTAAAATGGGCAGTAGCCCTCTCTGGTCCTCCTGCACCTCCAGTTTTCCTTTTTTTTTTTTTTTTCCTTTCCAAAACACCCTAAATTCAATGTAAAATAGCCTTTTCACTACAAAGACAACATGAAACCTAGAAAACTTGCCAAAATGTATTAATCATACAAAATGAGTTTAATTACAACTCTTTGTTCCTTACATATACAGAAACTGGGTTTTCTACCCAAACTTTACAAAACACAAAACAAAGCCAACATGGCTTTTTCTTCTCTTGAGGTCTTAGAGACTTCATCCCTCGGCGACCTCAGTGCAAATTGTTTTCAGCGGGGTGAGAGCAATGCCCGATGAAGAATTCTCCTCTGAGGCTACTCCGCCCTAAATGCATATGCAATATTAGCACACAAACATCAATTCACATTCCATACAAATGCAATTTTTACATGGAATGATTTCATGTCATGCATGAGATAAGACTCCTCGTACCCTTAGTCTGACCAAACTCACGATACGTAATGCGAAGTGTGAAACCGGAGTCATTGGTGTTTCACCCAATGACTTGACTCGGTGGACCGACCTCCAATATTCATTTGAATTTCATTAAATCCCGTGTGTTTATTTGTGGGCTGCGTATTTTTGGGTTCTCATGGCAGGAACGTCACACGCCTTCCTTACATTTTTACGGACTTTCACCGACGATGATCATGTCTAACCGCATGTAGATTTGGGTCTTTCAAGGGGAGGGGGGAGGATCTACCCCATCTTGCTACGACCAACACACGTGATTTATTATTAATATTGTTTAACCCACCCGTGAGTCTCGATTCTTAGGCGTTGTCCCTATCCAAGCGCACCACACATTCACCAAGAATGGTGAATCAACCATCACTATGCACCTACACCCGACTCGACATGATGTTACCATGCATATGGAATGCAAATATTCCATATTAAGTTACATGCAAAATTTCCAATTTATGGCAATAATTTCACATTCGTATGTCAACATATCAAGCGAGCATCACGCCGACGCCCGACTTCTCGTACAGCTGACCCATGTTATTCATTTGTGATAACACATAGAGCGACCGCATGGACCAATATTAGTCAGAAAATCGGTCTAAGATGCGAAAGCGAGCCCGTAATATCAATTCGGACTATCGAGCAGTCCCAAATTTAGTCGATTTGTCTACAAAACAGTCTCGTAATTTCAACCCCGGATTGTCTAAAAATAGTCCCAAACATCCGACTGTCGGTCCCAATCCTTGGGAGCCCAGATACTACTGACTCTCAACGAATACCTCGACCATTTGGATATCTTAGACAAGGATTAAACCAAGTAGGAGAAAAACCCCTACCTCTTGGAGTTTGTCTCAACTCCCTAATTTCGGTCTCAACTCAAAGCTCTCGCCACGAGGACGAACTTTGCCTCTTGCTCCAACGAATGCCAATGGACGGATCTCTAGGAAAACTAGAGAGAATGAGGAGCTTCTCTCTCCCCTTTTCTTTCTCTCTCTTTTCTCTCCCTTTCTCCTTCCTCCCATTTCCTCTCCCCACACTGAAATTTGGTCCAACTTGGTCAAGTGGAATGTCCTCTTTGCCACATGTCACTCCCTAATTGGTTCACTCTTCCTAACCTTATCAGCATCCACTCATTTGGATTCCTCCTATCGGTCGCGCATGGTCATCTTGGACTTTGTTTGACTTGCTCTCCATTTGACACATGGCTGCCTGGAGCCATCCAGCATGTGCGAAGTGTCACTTGTTACTTTTCGGTGCCGCCGAAAAAACATGAAATTCCAACGATCTCGGAATTTCACGAAATTCGACGTGGTAGCTAGATTTCACATGACGATTCCAACAGTGAAGTCTGTTTCATCATCCGAGATTTAGAAAATTTTCATATTTTCTACTGAAATTACCGTTTTACCCTTTCTTATAAAAATTGAATTTTCTCAGGTTTTACAGAGACCATGTTTGGTTTCCTTTTTTTTTTTTCTATATAGAAAACACAAAGATGAAAATTCAGAAAATAGCAAAATTGTGTTTTCTATGTTTTTAAAATCTGTTATTAAAAACAATTTTAAAAAACAAGAACCAATTAGGTCCAGTAAAAGAATTTTCCCAAAGCCATATAACTCAAGCTAGTGATGTGATAGTCTTAACTTTCCCCTTGAAAGGGGAAATTATGTATGTCTCCTACAATATAAAAATATTATAAAAATTGGAATCAAGTTTTTGTTTTACAATGTTCAATATCTTATCATAAAAATTTATTAATTTTTAGGTCAAAATGTAATCATTACCAAAGAAAAAAAATACCCTTATAGTACATCCAACCTCCTACAGTAAGAAAAGTAAAAATAAATAAATACATTTTTTTTCCTGTTCTTCTTCTTCCTTGTCTCTTCCCCTCCCCTTGTCCGATTCGCTTCCTCTTCCTTCCTCTTCTCCCCTTTATCTTCCTTCCATCCCTTTAACTCTCATAAAAGTGAGAAAATAATAGATTTTTTTGGATAATATTAAATATATTAGTTTTATTTTTATATTTTCAATATTAAAATTTTAAATATAGTATATTACAATTTTTATTTTTTATTTGATTTTTAAATCGAACGGAATGCAATCAAATTAAATTATTTTAATCGATTACTATCTATAACCAAATCGAACCAATTTTATCAATTGTATATTTCTAATTATCGGTTTTGGTTTTAATTTATTAAAACCAAACATAATCGGTTCGGTTACAATTTTATATTAAAAATCGAACTGAATAAACCGTGCACAACCCTACTAATTACCATCAACTTTGTCATGGTAGTATCGAGTAGTACCCCAGTTCGTTATGATAGTACTCCCAGTATGTTATGGTAGTACATGGTAGTACCCTCAGTTCGTTATGGTAGTACTCCCAGTATATTATGATGGTACAATTACAAAGCTAATGGTAGCTAGTGGCCTAAACTTGTTGGAACACATATTGTTATGGTAGTACCACCATATTACAACCAAATAAAAATATCGTATATATTGCTATAAGTTTGTTTCTGATTCCTACATTATGGTAGTACCCCTAGTTCGTTATGGTAGTACTCTTAGTATGTTATGGTAGTACCATTACAAAGCTGATGGTAATTAGTGGCCTAAACTTGTTGTAACACATTATTATGGTAGTACCACCATATCACAAACATATGAAAATATCGTACATATTGTTTTGAGTTTGTTTCTGGTTCTTACATTATTTTAGTATTAGGTAGTACCCCTAGTTCATTATGGTAGTACTCCAAGTATATTATGATAGTACCGTTACAAAGCTAATGGTAACTAGTGGCCTAAACTTGTTGGAACACGTATTATTATGGTGGTACCACCATATTACAACATATAAAAATATCGTACATATTGCTATGAGTTTGTTTCTGATTCCAACATTATGGTAGTACCGGGTAGTACCCTCAGTTTGTTATGGTAGTACTCTCAATATATTATGATAGTACCATTACAAAGTTGATGGTAACTAGTGGCCTACACTTGTTGGAACACATATTATTATGGTAGTACCACCATATTACGAACATATAAAAATATCGTTCATATTGCTATGAGTTTGTTTTTTATTCCTACGTTATGGTAGTACCGGGTAGTACCCCCAGTTCTTTATGGTAGTACTCTCAGTATGTTATGGTAGTACCATTACAAAACTTGTGGTAATTAGTGATCTAAACTATTTGGAACACCTATTATTATGGTAGTACCACCATATTACTAACATATAAAAATATCAGTGATTGTACAACAACCACTATGTTGTGGTAGTACCCTCGAAATAATATGATGTGAAATGCAATAAAAGGAATGAAAACTTATTATCTGAAGAAAAATAACACAAAGAGTGATTACATTTCTAAAATTGAGGCACCATTACATAAAATGGTGGCATGAGTGTATTAAGCGTTTATTACTATTACATACAATTTGAACTTGACACAAAAAAAAAAGCGATTACATCCCAAATATCAACTGAACAATCTCGCTTTGCAAGCTTCCCAAATCCACTTGTATTCTTCATTACCTTTATGCGTGATCAAGGTAGAACATGTCTTTAACCATGATATTGCATTTAAGACTGAAATGAAAAGCAATAGATTAATGAACCAATTCAACCAATAATTAATGCATGTAGTTTAAGCACTTTTGATATATAACATATCGGGTCTGTCGCGACCTGGGCTTTTGGGTGGCAACAGAGCCAGGCAAGCTGGGCAATGTCGTGATTGGCGGGTGCCTAGCGCACAGCAACACGAGCGACAGCATGTAGCATGCACGCGCAGCGTGCGCGCAACACAGCGCACAGCGTGCTCGCGACACAGCGCGCATTGTGCACATAACCAGACTTCTATAGTGCACTGGGGGTTGTGCACTGTTTGAGTCACTGTTCATTAACACTGTTCATGGGTTACTGTAAAAAAAAAAGTACAAAAGGGGCGTCACAAGATCTTAAGCACATGTCAATACTGTCCCATTCCAATATTCCATGTATTTGATGACAAATAAACCACAATCATTTCTATTAACAAAATGTAGAACAATTTTGGTGAAATAAGAAGTGCAAATTTTGAACATATGGAAAGTGAGGTGAAACAATGTAATGTACATATAAGATAATTAACATTATGATCAATTACATGTTTGTATGGAGTGTTTGCAAAAGTTATGCCAATACCAGTTAGTACGCCTAGTATTGATTGATAATAACATAATGTCCATGTAAAAACAATAACAATGTAATTTATGGGTTGGCGTAATTGTTTCCTAATTTTTGTGGTAGTACCAGTGTGCTTGATATGTTATGGTAATACCTCCGGTATGTTATGGTAATACCCTAGTACATGTTATCTTTGAAAACACTATATATGTTGTGGTAGTATAACTACAAATGTAGTGGTAATACCTCCATCCGTTGCTAGTTCCACCAGTAAGTTATGGTTGTACCCCTAGTATAGTATTAGTGATGAATAGTACATTATATATAATACATTATATTTGGTTTTTTTTTTTTCAATTTGGACATTTTCTCATTATGGTAGTACCAGGTAGTATCCCAGTATGTTATGGCGGTACCCTAGTATGTTACTCATTATGGTAGTACCGGGGAGTACCCCCAGTACATTATGGTGGTACCCATAGTATGTCATGGTAGGACCAATGCAATAACGAATGCCAAACCAATTACCAAAATAACAAGTGATTGTTAAGGTAGTGCCGAGTAAGACAAACCTTGCTTAAACTAACTCACAATTTGACCAATGATTCATTGGGGGTAGTTCCTAGTAATACCCTCAGTACGATATGGTGGTACAAAAATTATATTATGGTTGTGGGTATTCATTCATGACACGATTATTGGTAAACCTATATACAGTAGTACCACCAGTAAGTTATGGTGGTACCTCCAGTATAGTATGGTAGTATCGGGTTATACATTATATATATGCCCACATACTCATACATAAAGTAGTCTCCCATGTTTTTTACGAATCTTGCTAAACAAAGGTAGCTCCTTTATATTGAAAAACAAACAAAGAACACCTAAAACTAATAAAGGTAACTCCTTTATATGAAAAAAAAAACAAAAAAAGAACACTCTGAAACTAATAAAGATCACTCTTTTATCTAAAAATCCGAACATATAGCATCCGAAAACTAATAAAGTTAACTCCTTTGTTGACAAAAAACGAACTATTAACACCAAAAAATGCAAAACACGAATGTATATATAAAAATCAAGCAGGAACATAAACTTTATAGTTTGCAGATATGAACAACTTCCTTTCCCTTGCAAGCGGGATGGTTGTACCAAAACACGAGATAGATAAAACAAGGGGAGGGGAAACTTTAGTAAAACGAGAATGGGAGTTAAAGAGATGGAAGGAAGATGAAGAGAAGAGGAAGGAAGGGAAAGCAAATCGGACAAGGGGTGGGGAAGAGCCAAGAAAGAAGAAGAACAAGAAAAAAATTTAGTTTTTTTTTTTTTTTTTAACTTTTGTTATTGTAGGATGTACTGTAAGGGTATTTTGGGGTATTCTTTGTTAATCATTACATTTTGACCTAAAAATTAATTATTTTTTCTAACAGAGGATACTGAACATTGGAAAAAATAAAAACTTGATTCCGATTTTTATAATATTTATATATTGTAGGAGACAAACATAATTTCCCCCCTGAAATATCTTCCTTAGCCTTCAAAATTATGTGGTAGGCTGTCAAGTTTTCATTGTTGTACTCCTTATCCAATTCGGGCACAAATAACAAAGTGGTGTCTGGATTTTGGTATGAAGAGAATGGGTGAAGAGGTGTGTTTCCTTGAACATCTTTCTCATTTACAAGTTCACGGCTTCTTAACCATTGATTCCCAAAATAAATTGACGACCAAAAATCAGCGTCACCCTTTTTCATCATTGCAAAGTGAAAAACATTATTTCCCTTCTCATCCACCTGCTCCCGGCATCCTGGAAAGTGAGATAGGATCTCCTTCATTATTTCTTCATGACGGTGGAAAGATGCAATATGAAGGGCAGTCTTGTTGCCATCTTCTGTCCCAAGGTAGGCTACACTCTTTTCTGAGTTTTCTAGCAAAAGCTTCACTATTTCCACATCACAACCTCTCTCTGCAGCACAGTGAAGTGGAGACCATCCATTCTTGTCTACTTCTTTGGTAAGCTCTGGCTTCCATCTCAGTAGTGTCTCTGTCAGTTCTGTTTTAAAAAAAGGTTAAAAAAATTGAGCAAATAAATACAAGTAGTATTTTCGCTTTCAGTGTACATAAAGTGAGAGTAACATAATCAAAGGATACAATGCACAAATGCTCGGAATTTGGCCCATAAATCCCACTTTGCACCTGATTTTTTTTTTTCAGTTCTAGGATACCTTCGAGGTTTATTTCCTTAGCTCAGCCATGTCCCTGTCATTAGAAAATGATAGAGATGGTTAAAACGCCCATTAAAATCCCGTTAAATACCCCACAAGTGGCAAAGTTTCCAGTTTTTTTAATGGGATGGGCATGTGTGACTTTGGAAGTAAACATCAAAGTATCTTGGGACCCAAAAAAAGTTCACGAGCAAAGTTAAACATAGGGGCAAAAGTCAGGGATATTTATGCACCTTATCCCATAATCAATCATTAGTATTATTTGTGAGCATATAGCTAGACTACCTTGGTCATTGCATATTACTGCAGCGTGCAAGGCATTTCTACCGATGAAGCCAGTGTAAAGGGGTGAAGTTCAAAAGCAAAGTAAGACATAGGGACAAAAGTCAGGGGTATTTATGCACCTTATCCCATAATTAATCATTAGTATTATTTGTGAGCATATAGCTAGACTACCTTGGTCATTGCATATTACTGCAGCGTGCAAGGCATTTCTACCCATGAAGCCAGTGTAAAGGGGTGAAGTAGAACTTTTGTCTATGATTGTTTTCACAACCTGTGTAAATCGTCTCTCTGCAGCCATGTAAAGAGGAGTGATACCTGATTCATTAGCACCGTAGGTAAACTCGGGATCCTCCTCAATCAATAATTCCACCACATCAGAATATTTAAATCTGACTGCCTCATGCAAGGCTGTGTTTTTCTCTTTATTTGTCATCCTTATCAACATCTTATTTGCCCCAACCCCAGTTTCAATATCTGCAGGAAGTTTTTTTACAGCCTTTAAAAGAACTTTCAGAGCGTCCAGATGTCCTTCCCTAGCTGCAAGGTGAAGCGGAGTGTCCCCTTTCAGATTAGGGCGTTGCAGTAGAGATGATGAATATGAAGGCAAATCAAGGATCCAACTCACACTCTGCTTGACCAAATTCACAAGCGATATGGAATATGGTGTTATGCTTTGGGCTTAATTGGACTTGAATTACTGACTCCGGGATTTTCTTCAGGACTTCAATGTCTCCTGTCGCTGCCACCTCATACACAGAGTCATCCATGGCTGTGATGTTAAGACTTTAAAAAACAATTCAATGCCATAATGGATGTGCTAACCCACTAGCGGGTTTCTTAGTACAATTGAAAAGAAGGTGGCCATATGTGATCAAGATGTATGTCAAGGTTGGGTTAAGGTAAATATATATGTTTATGCCACTTCCTATATTTTCCTTCCATTTCTTTTTCTGAGAGCTTTTACTCCACATGTTATGTATTTTATCTTCTTAAATATCACTTATATTTATATAATATTTTTTAATTATCTTTTATATATTTTATAGGAGAATAAAGATACTAATGCTTTGAGACTGAAATCATATTTCCACACCTCGATCATTCAAGTCTTGTTTTTAGCAAAGATTGTGCCAAAGGAAAAGAAGCCATGTACATCAACTTCCAATATATTGGAGTTACATCAAGATGAAGAAAGTAATGACATTAGAGTTGATCACTTAAAAGCCAATGCTTGTCCAATTATGAAGATGCACTATTCATATCTCCATATTTGGATATGTGAATAGAAAGACACTATTTACCCTGTTTTTTATTTTTATAATAATAAAAAAGTAAAAAAGTGAAAAAGTGAACTACAAAGTTCAATTCTTTAATTTTTTATAATATTTAGAAATGTGAATAGTGAAGATAAATTTAAAGATTGTAGTTGGAGTTAGAAGTGAAAATAGTGGGTCATATCATCTTCAAATATAGAGGAGATACAAATTTGGAGATAAAAATGGAGATTTGTGGTCGGAGATGCTCTAAATAGAACCAAATATGCATCATAACCTTGTAAGAAAAGAGAGAATGATGACACAACCTTAATTAATGTAATGGCATGGGCATGGGATGCATTACTTAGTCTTGTTGCTAACTTCAACCTATAAGCAAGATGGGAAAGTAACTTGGTTGGTGAATTAGAGAACATTCCCAATCTTAATAGGTCAGGATTATTAAACTCAAGCCAAATCATCAAGGTTGAATGGGTGAAACAACTTCTTCAAACCAAATAATTTTACATGTTGCATCCTAGTTTGTCTATTGTGATAGATTTTTATGTTGGATCAGATATTTTATTTTCATTAATTGCCTAGTAGCTTTTTATTTTTTTTAAATGGATTAATTTAGGTGGATATACTATAAATTTTATTATCTATAGTATTTCTATGTAGGACTCATTCTTTTCTCTATGCAAATAGGAATTCAGTATATGATCGCCTTAAAATATATATATATATATATATGGAAAATTTTGCTCAATTCTTTGATTAAAAAACAATAGTTATATGATATTTTATGATTAATTTTAGTTATTAATTATAGATTATTTTTAAGTCTTATCATTTATCAACCAAAGAAAACTCTCAAAAGTTGTTAATAACTTTTCATTCCCAATCCTATTGTTACTAAATATTTTAATGAAACAAATAATTCCAATTTTAAGTTCCTAATTTCATCCAAATACTAGCAATGAAATCAAAACTATTGTTCCATTTCATAGGAGGTAGGAATAACGACAAAATATTCATTTCTATTCCCATTCCTGCCAAACAAACATCTCCTAAAGCCAAGTTTGTAACAAATATGGAAATTGAGTGATTGGTCTATGGATACTGTGAGAATCAATGATAAAAAATTTAATGTCATGCAATTAAAATGGATAAGCAAGTCAGAGAAAAACATGAGTATCCTTTGCTTTTGAGTTATATATATTTTTTTAACAAGAAACAAGGTTAGTGAATACAACAATAAGCTTAAGAAAATCATGTGTATCATAGTAACATAATAACATAAATTAATACATAACGAAAATGATATTACAAATCAAGTAATCACTGAAATATCACTGATATTAGCGATAAAACACCAAATAATCCTCAAACTAATATTAATTGATTGAGGATATCCCCTATAACCACTATATCAATGAAATTTTAATTGCGATTTATCCCCTATAACCAATATTTTGATCATTTATCTCGATTTTTTAATCCTTACACCACTAGAGAAAGACACCAGATACCTAGAGTAGAAAGCCCATTCTAGATCAGGTGATCAACCTTGTTCTCATGCTCTTAAAGAAAAAAAAAATGAAAAGACAAAAACAAAACAAAATAAAAGAAACAGACATCATCCGACATCATCAAATCCCCCACCACCCTCTGGTGGAGAAACGGAAAGAGAAGAGAGAGGGTTGTAAAAACAGGGAATAAAAAGAAAGCTTCTCGAACAGACAGAAAAGAAAAGAGTTCAGGGGAAAGAAAATGATAACCTAGAGAGCTTGAGTAGCCTCCCTACTGACAATGACTTGTCTGGTCCCTAGCTTTCACTCTCCTTTCCAGGAAATCAACGGCTGTCACCTCTTTAAACACTCATCAAATGAACCCCTAAAATCAACTCAATTCCCAAACTATCATACTTGATTTTTCTCTTTTTTTTTTTTTCAAAACAAGCTGTCATAGTTGATTTTTTTTTTTTTCGAAACAAGATAGCTGCATAGTTGCTCAAAAAATAAGATACTAAAATCAAGTCAGCTCCCAAGCAGTCATATTTGCTCAAAAAATAAGATTATCTCTGGTCCAAGGAAAGAGACTGCCCATGCCAGGCCTCGTGGGAATTAGAATCCCAATTTAATGTCTCTTTCTATATTATTTCTATTTTTTATTTCCTTAAAAAAAACGATTCTGCATTTTCCCTTTATATTATTTGGATGGTCATAGAAACGTAATCTTCTTTTTTGTGTCGATGTTATGTGGGTAAGGCCCAATAAGTATGAAATATGCCCGAAGATGATTTTTTTTTGTGGTCGAGAGCACGCGTAGATCCAGACTGTTCAGACTAGCTACTTGGGCTGCAAGTTGTGATACTGAACCACTTCCTCTGCCTGATTCTCCCCCCTCAGCTCAGCCTTGACCCCTTTTGCATTTCTTTGACAAAAAGGGAGAGTAAAGAATAGAAGCAAAATCTTGGGGGTGTGCAAACTGATTTTGGAACTTCATGGTGTATTACTGGTCTGAGTTTAATTGTACTGCGTCAATGGAATGAATGGCTGGTTCAAACTTCATTAAGAGTGTCTTGTGTTTTTCCTCCTCTGAATTATGCATCTTCTTGATTTATTCTTGAAAGGGTTTATTTTTTTTTCCAAAGAAAGGCCAAAGGGGGCTTAAAATTGGTACTCTCTTCGTCACAAGCATGCTCAATATTTCGAAGATCAAAATTGATGAAGTATTGAAGATCTACAAGGGTAGTCACATGACGTAGTCCTAACAGAAGTAGGAACGTGTTGCCAATCACTTGAGCAATTCGAATGAGAGTCAGAATTGGAGTAGGATTCTACTCTGAACATGACTTCATTGATCCCATGATTCTTGGGAGGAAGAGGCAGGATAGGCTAGTATTTCTTTGTATCCAAAGGATAATGGTAAAGCAAGAGAAAGTCCTCCTAGGACATAAACTCATAGTTATTTGAACTAGAGTTAGTCGAATAAGAGTAGGACTCCACTCTAAAGAGGATAACTTGGCACCCAAGTCTCCTAAATCCATTGTGACAGCTTAAGGATAATCTCATTCAAAGTGATAACATTGGGAATCCTAATCAGATAAGGATACAATATGATCAAAAGTTCCTAATATGATATTTAAGATGCCTATTTGATTCAGATTATAGAATGAGCTTCTATAAAACTTGAAGATGAAGTAGCATATCAGTTGTAGACGTGTAGAAGGAAGCAAATACTCGCTGAGGTATTGCACGCAACACTTATGTTTGAATTTGAAGATGAGAGAAGAAACAAAAATAGAAGTAGAAGAACATATAACTCTCTATCATTCCAAACATTAAAATTGCCTGTAAATAGGCTTACAAAAAATAACAAACCCCACTTCTCCATCCATTTACCGCTACGTCCACTAACAATTAACAAAATGATCAAATAAATAGACCACTAAAAACATGGTTGTCCCACTAACTATTAAATAAGTTGATAAACAACTAGATGAATAATTAAATAAGTCTAAATAATAGGTACCATTTGCAAATGTGAAAAATGTTGCGTGTGTAGTTCTTTGAATCATTCTTCAACATACCCCCCTTGATTCAAAGTTGCATAAATATTTAACTTTCATGGAGCACTTCTCTCCACATTTTCAAATTTGTGAAGCACTTTTCTTCACCTCATAATGCACTTCTCATCATCTTGTTGATGCGCTCTCTCATCAACCTTTACTTGTTAGAGCACTTCTCTCTAAAAAAAACTTCTCACTTCTCTCCAAAAATTCTTCTTGGTGCATGATGAGGACACATATTAATTATTTTAATTAATTAAGAGTCTTTAATGATGAGGACTCCAATTAATTATTTTAATTAATTAAGAGTCTTTAAGGATGAGGAAACATATTAATTATTTTAATTAATTAAGAGTCTTTAATGATGAGGATTCCTATTAATTATTTTAATTAATTAAGATTCTTTAATGATGAGGACACCTATTAATTATTTTAATTAATTAAGAGTCTTTATCTTTTAATTGTTTTATTTTTAATTACTTTTTCTTGTCCATCAAGTATTCTAGTTTCCCATTTAGGCAAGATTCTTGTTTAGAAAGGATTCCTTTGAACCTCTTTAAATACTTAGTCTTTTTTATCTTTGTAAGCAATTTTATTTTTATTCAATAATCAAAACCTTGCAAACTTTGCTAAATCTCTCTGAGATTGTGTTTATTGTTTCTTAATGGAGACTTTGCTTGGAGATTTGTTCATTTGACAATCTTCACACGTTACATACTGCATCAGGTGTTATCAGAGCAGGAATTCACCTAATCCGATGGCCCAAGATGGTGATGATAACCTTCCCTAAGGCGAAGATCGAGTATTAACAGTTGTTTGGAGAGCAATCGAAGAACAAAGAACTTCAACTCACAATCTTGAACAACAGTTGACAAAAATCGCTCCACAACTACGTGAATTGTTGCGAAGAGCTATTCAATGGAACATGAACAACTTATTGAATCAAAGTGGATAAAGTATTAGTAGGTAATGGTTACCCAATTCTCGAATCACGTAGAAGACTGTGTTGATGATGATAGTGATGATGAGCTAAACTTTGATGTCGATCAATTAATCCAGTATGGGTGGGTTTGAAAGGCAAAAACTTTAATTACAATAGGCATGATGATGAGTTTAAGCTTAAGGTAGATATCCCTAATTTTAGTAGAGATCTTGACATAGGGATATCTTGATTGGATTACTGAGGTGGATCGTTTCTTTTAGTACATGGAAATCCCTGAAGAAAGGAAAGTAAAGTCGATCGCTTCTCAATTGAAGGGAGGAGCTTCCATTTGGTGGGAACGATTATGAGAAACTAGAATTAGGGAAGGAAGAGGTGTTCCCTTGTCATAGAGGTGCATGAAACAATATTTGAGGGGCAGATTTTCACCTCCCGACTATGAACAATACTTTTTCGAATCATATCAACGATGTTCGCAAGGGACAAGGACCGTGAATGAGTACACCTCTGAATTTATAAGATTGGCAGCTTGTAATCGATTCTCATAAAGAGATAATCAACAGGCAGCCTGTTATTTTGGTGGTTTGCAGGCTAATATTTGTGATAAAGTTGGGATACAGATGGTTTTGAGTGTGCAAGAGGCAAGGAACTTAACTTTGAAGGCTGAATTATTGTATCAAGAAAAACCTCGAACTAACAATTATAGGCGAAATGGTGGGGGTGACAACAAACAAATAACGACTGAAAGAGGCAAGTAGTCGCAAGGTGCGCAACCCACTAACCAGCCATCCACTAGAGGCAACGATCGAAGTAACAACACATATCCTCCTAAAAATAATAATAATAATCCTTATGCAAAGAGGGTCCTTCCAAGTGTTTTCGATGCAATGAACCTAGGCATCGATCTAATGAGTGTCCCAAGAGAAAGTCGATCAATGTTGTAGAAAGGGAGGAGAAAGAAACACATGATAATGAGGTGCTTTGTGGACTTGACGATGAGGATGATGGGAATGATTTTTGAGCATGAGGTGTACACATGTGTTATAAGGAAACTTATGTTGTCACAAAAGCATGGAGATGATACACAACGCCACAAGCTTTTTTGCACTAGATGTATTGTGAGGGGAATGAAACTTGAATTGATCATTAATAGTGGTAGCCAAGAGAACATTATTGGGTGTAATGTAATTCAGAAATTGTAGTTGACCCCAAAAAAGCACCCGCATCCTTATACAATTGGGTGGATAAAATAAGTAGATGACATTCAAGTGAAAGAACGTTGTAAGGTACCTTTCTCTATTGGCAAATATTCTGATGAGGTTTATCATGATATTGTTGATATGGATGCATGTATTCTTTTATTTAGGAGACCTTGGCAATTTGATGTTGATTCTACACATTCGGGTAGGAAGAATACATATCAACTTGTGAAAGACGGTGTGCATTATACTTTGCTGCCTATGGAAATGAACCAAACCAAAGCTGGGAAAGTGGAGAGGCAAAACTTTCTTACTATAACACATAGATTTAATGATTTTTTCAAAGAATGTAAAGATACTCGAGAGATTCATGTAATGATTGTAAAAGGGGAAAATATGAATGAGCTAGTCAAAGTGAATAAAATTTCAATGGAGGTGCAAGAACTATTGACTGGATTTTATGATGTTTTGGCTGACGATACACCAAATGAATTGCCTCCTTTGCGTGATATTCAACATCATATTGATTTGAGTTTTAGTGCTAGAGTTCCTAATCTTCCCCACCATAGGATGAGTCCTAAAGAGAATGAGACAATAGAAGAGTTGCTAAGCAAGGGGCATATTCAAGTTAGCATGAGCACATGTGCCACCTAAGAAATAAGGAAGTTGGCAGATATGTGTTGACAACAGAGCAATCAATAAAATTATCGTTGGATACAGATTTCTTATTCCAATGTTGGATGATAAGCTTGATCAATTGAGTGGAGCATTTGTGTTTAGCAAGATTGAGTTGAGGGGTGGCTATCATCAAATCATAATTCGTCTAGGTAATGGGTGGAAGACAGAATTCTAGAAAAGGAATGACTATAGCAAGCTTCAACAAAGAAAGTATTGATCGTACCAAATTATGGATTTCAAAGATCTTCAATGTTGCTGATCTTACATTGTTCCAACCATATATGAGTCTTCGATATCTAGAAGTAACTCGAGGACGAGTTCTTCTGAAGTAGAGGTAAATGATGAGGACACCTATTAATTATTTTAATTAATTAAGAGTCTTTAATAATGAAGTCTATTAATTATTTTGAGTGGTAAAAGTCTTTAATGATGGACACCTATTAATTATTTTGGCCCGAGGGAGTGGTGAAGTCTTTGTGGTGAAGACACTTATTAATTATTTTAATTAATTAAGAGTCTTTATCTTTTAATTGTTTTATTTGATTAATTAGGATTAATTACTTTTTCTTCTCCATCAAGTATTCTAATTTCCTTGTTTGGGCAAGATTCTTGTTTAGCAAGATTCCTTTGAGCCTCTTTAAATACTTAGTCATTCTATCTTTCTAAGCAATTTTATTTTTATTCAATAATCAAAACCTAGCAAACTTTGCTAAATATCTTTGAGATTGTGTTTATTGTTTCTTAATTGAGACTTTGCTAGAATATATGTTCCTTTGGCAATCTTCTTGCATTACATGTTTTGTCAGTGAACTTTTCACCAATTAATTCCGAGGAAAGTTTCTTCAACCTCTTTCACCATATTTTCTTGTTCCATTTTTGGTCTACAATGTTTTTGTAGATGCCCAAATCTTCTGCGCTTGAAGATTGAGGCTTTGCCTTGTGCTAGCCTTCTTTCTCTTCATGTCCAGGTTTTTTGCAATGATCACACCGAGGAAATTTTCCTTTTCCCTTTGACTCTTTGGCTAAATATGCTACATCAACCACCCGCTCAGTTGCTTCCTGCCTCATAGTTCTTCTTTGGTCCATTACTTGAAGTGCATTGAGTAATTATGCAAAACTATTTTTTGATAGATCCTTAGAGTCTTTAAGAGAAAAAATTTTGGATTCATACCTTTTAGGAAAGCTTACAAGAAGCTTTCCACAATTCTCTGAGTAGGAAAGTCTTCACAAGTAATTTGATCTGGTTGACAATGGACAGGAGTTTGCTACCATGCTCCTTCACACTTTTAGATTCTTTCATTTTCTAAATCTCAAATTCCTTTTTGAGATTCAAGATTTGCATCAATCTTGTTTGATTGTTACCTTCAAATTCTTCTTTGAGTTTGTCCCATGCTTATTTGGTGATTCACTAATCATTATGCTTGTGAAAACCACATCAGATATGACTGCATGTATATAAGTGAGTGTCTTTAGTTTCTTTGCTAAATCTTCTTTATACTCTTTTAGCTGCATTAGTGTTGGATTTGATGGAAGAGTACTAGGATCAACATCATTCTCAATAACCACCCACAAACTTAGACCTTTTAGATAGGCCTTCATTTTAATAGCTCATATGTGATAATTTTCTCTTGTGAGAGTAGGAGTATGAGCAGAAAAATTATTCGCTGCCATTAGAATCACTCATTGACCCTCAAGACCTATATGACTCTGATACTATGTTGGAATTTGAAGATGAGAGAAGAAACAAAAATAGAACTTGAAAAACTTACAACTCTCTATCATTCCAAACATTAAAAGTGCTTATAAATAGGCTTACAAAAATTAACTAACTAACACTACTTCTCCATCCATTTGCCACTACTTCCACTAACAATTAACAAAAAATCAAATAAATAAACCACTAGAAACGTGGTTGTCCCACTAACTAATAACTCAGTCAATAAACAACTAAATAAGCCGAAATAATAGGTACTATATGAAAACGTGAAAAATTCTACATGTAGTTTTTTGAATTATTCTTCAACACCTTTCACCTTGTGTGAGAGATGATATTCATTATGTTGATATGAAAAGTGAGAGTTGTATGCCCGATGTTGTAATTAGGGGAACGAGGGGATTTGTTCTGAATTCCACGGGGAGTGATTAGGTGAGAAGTAGGCTTTGGAATTAAGGGCAATATCATTCATGTATGACTGATTGTAACCTATTTCATAATAGTGGAAATCCTTACATCTAGGCATAGCCCCGTGGACGTAGGGTTGGCTTAACCGCGAAAACATTTAGTGTGTGCTTTTCTTTTCGTCATAATGATTTATATTTGTCTATTACTCATTATGTTACGCAATTGGTTAGAACTTGATCACAATGTTCAAACATAACCAAAGACAAAGTATGGAACTAGGTTAATAACGCATTGTTATATCTTTCAAACCTCATGGCCACAAGAGCCTACTCAGCCACTTCAAAATCATGTGCATGTAGGCAATCGAGAGGCCATGGGCGCAATGCCATAAATCATTATGGGAATCATTATGCAACCGGCTTTGAGATGGCCCTTACACATGGCATAGAGACAAAATTCCTGGGCATAATGCCATGATCTAGACATACAGCTCAAATGGTTTGCAACCTGTTGCAATAAAGAGGGAAATGATGGTGCATGGTAGCCGGCAAGCCGTATGAAAACCTTGAACAGTGGGAAACAATAGCTAAAATATAAAGAACATGCATGCTTGCCTTCAAGTCGACTAAGGATGAACCGAATACCAGATGTTCGTGAAGAATAGCACAAGGCGACATTGTGAACCGTCTGAAGATTTAAATAATCAAATAAGCGGATAACTTTAAGTCTGACCAAGAATCTCAAATATATGTACATAGCATGTTTTAATTTATTTTTAGATAAAGACATACGTTGTGGTTCGCGTTAAGTTCATCTTTGTCATGACGAGAAAATTAATAGGAAGGTCTTCCTCACTGGCACGATATAGGCCTGATGGGAATCTAAAGTTATTAGAATAGTGAGGGGACCTAGCCTTTTATAACCTTATAATGACTCTTGATATGCCCTCCCATTATGATCAAGCAATGTCATTAGGCCTACATAATGATATGTACGGATTCATACGTTCGATTCATTGTACCTTATGAGGGTTTGAATGCCCCGATTCATTGTACCTTATAAGGGTTTGAATGCCCCTTCGCATTCCTTTGTTATCTCAATAACTATGACCTTTTGTTTGCTTTATAAAATTAAAATGACAATTAAAGTACGTCCACCTTATAGTTGGAGTTATTCCAACATTCTCCCACTTGGACGACTTGAATTGGTTTTTTTACGTAAGAAAATAAGTTTGATAAAAAAAAATAATCAGACCAAAAAGCAAACTTTATGTGGCCACATATAAACATAGTTAAGAGATAAGCACCTCAAAACAATTTGGTCCAATAAAACACTAATATCGAACCATGACAATTATCATGTCATTTAGTGACACAAAATCAACCATATTCACAAATAGTAGTGAAGTTATTGAGATAGATCATGTATGACAGTGTAGTGTAGCAAGCAACAAATGTGCTATATCTTATTAGTCCTCTCTCTCTCTCTCTCTCTCTCTCTCTCTATCTCTCTCTCTCTCTCTCTCTCTCTATATATATATATATATATATATATATATATATATGTTTTATGTAGAAAATAAGTTTGATAAAAAAATAATCGGACCAAAAGCAAACTTTATGGCCACATATAAACATAGTTAAGAAAATAAGCACCTCGAGCCAATGCAGTCCCGATAAAACACTAATATCGAAACATAGCAATTATCCTTGTCATTTAGCAACACAAAATCAATATATTCTGAAATAGTAGTGAAGTTATTGACATAGATCATGTATGTGAGTGTCTGTAACCAAACCTTAGATGTGCTGTTTATCGGTCCTGTATATGATTTCTTTATAAAAGAAATCCTTTAAGAAAAATCCATATGTATATCTCTTGATATTGAAATAACTTAGGATAGTGTTGTTTTGGGAATGCCCACATACTTGAAATAACACCACTTTCAAAGTACAAACAAAGAAAGTCCTTGTATATCTCTTTATAGATTGGAATAACGGAATAATGTTGTTCTTGAGATATACCATACTTGAAATAACACTAGTTTCAAGTATAAATAAATATAAAATTCATGGAAAAATATAAATATTGAATATCAATATTATTCATCAAATAAAATACAGCACATGACAAAATAAATAACTCCACTAATATTTGTAAAGTTCATAATGCCATGTTAAAAACATGTCTCTGGAAGGTAATAGGTCTAAGTCCCTTGGTCAAAGGATCAGCTAACATGTTAGTGGTGTCAATGTGCTCCACCATGATATCTTCATTTTTGACAAGACCACTTACTGTGAGATACTTTAGCTCGATGTGCTTTAAACCTTTTGAACTTTTATTGTTTTTTGAAGAACCGTGACATTATTATCTGAAGTCTTTATAGGTCGAGATATGGAATCATGACGGTAACCCAGTAAGTTCTTTAACCAAATTGCACAAGAGTATGACACCATAACAAGCAACAAACTCGGCTTGTATAGTAGAAGAAGCGATGAAGAGTTTATTTTGACACTCTTTCAAGTAGCTCCCCCTACAGTCATAAAAATGTATCCACAGGGTTTGATTTGAGATCATTCACAGACATCCTGTAAAATCATACATGTGCTTGATACTTCAAGGTTTTCCATTTTCTATAAACAAGCGTAATCTTTTGTTCGTTGCAAGTATCTCATAACTTTCTTTGCAGCCCAATGCGCTTATCCGGGTTAGAAAGATATCGACCCGAACTCCCCTTTATAAAGGCTATATCGAAGCCTTATGCAAACTTAGGCATACTTGAGACTTCCAAACAACACTGGCATATGGAGATATTCTCCGTGATTTTCTTTCAAAATCATTGCCTAGGACATTGACTTTTTACCAAGTTTATCACCTTTTACAAGCGGCACTTCTCGGTATTGCAAGTCTCCATGTTAAATCGTTTAATCTTTCGATCTCGACATACTCAGCTGAGACAATCTCTAAACAAATTCTGAGATCTATCCTATGAATCTCAATGCCCGAGAACAAATGAAGCCTGCAAGATCTTCATTTCAAAAAGTCTGTGGATATGATTTAGTTCGTATAAGAAAGATAACATCATTGCGCAAACAAATATCATCAACATAGAGAACAAGGAAAATAAATTTACTCCAGTAGTCTTAAGATATAATATAGTGGTCACCTTGTCTCAACAAAACCAAGAGGACCTACTTCATCAAACTTTAAGTACCCTTATCTGGAAGCACATTCAACCGTAAATGCGGATTTCTTGGGTTCACACACCAAGTGTTCCTTACTATTTTCCTCAAAACCTTCAGGTTGCTTCATGTAAATAGTTTCTCATAAATCACCATTTAGGAATGTTGTTTTAACAGCCATCTGATGAAGTTCTAAATTGAAATGTGCAGTTAAAGCCATAATAATTCTAAATGAATCATACTTAGAAAGCTGGTGAGAAGGTTTCATTATAATCAATACCTTCATACGAGTAAAACCCTTGGCTACCAATACAGCGCCAGATTTCTCAATCCTTCCTTGAATCATCTTAGTTTGTATACCATTACAACCTATGGGTTTACAACGATGGAAATAATTCCATATAAGTTCCGGACACCATTGTGGTCCATGGAAACAATCTCATCTTGCATGAAGTATTGACCCACATACTTGGCGTGGACAGGTAACTACATCTTTATAGGTCATTAGGTCATTGGCGGACTGATGTCAAAATCATGTGTTCTCACAGATAAACTACGCAATCAGCATGCGGAGTTGTGGGTTTTGGTTCCTAGTTGACCTTCGGGAAGCTATCAACTGGTTCTTGTGGTTGAACAGCGCCTGCATCACGGGCGCATCAATTGCGTCGATCACCACATCCAGAGGTGCCTCACGGGTAGAAGCGATGGAAGAGGTTCCTGAGATCATTGACTCTCGAGGATAAAGGTAATGGAAACAACTATCCTCTTGCTTTCAGGTTCTTTTTAGAAGAGGGACTTGAGAGTTAGGAAAATCAGCTAAATCAAGTTCCAAAAATTTTGTTGTAAGAGACTCAACAATTCTCTGTCCATGAGTAAAATTATAGAATTTGTAGCCTGTAGAATGATCGGATACCAGTGAAGTAACAGAGTAGTTTTAGGATCAGAAGTTTATTTTCATAATGGAGTTATAAAGTCTAACCTCAGTTGGACATCCCTAAACCCGAAAATGATTTAGGCTAGGCTTTCTACTGGTCCATAATTCAAAAGGTGTTTTAGGGACAGATTTGCTAGGAACTCTATTGAGGATATAATTGGCAGTTTTGATTGCTTCACCCCAAAGATATTCAGGAAGATTAGACCTACTCATCATACTCCTCATCATATCCTTAAGGGTGCGATTACGCCTTTTAGCCACACCATTTTGTTCAAGACTCCTAGGCATGGTGTGCGAGCAATTATTCACAATCCACGCAGAGTATTTTGCAAAAGGCCCATATGTTGACCACCATCCCATGTCTCTGCAATACTCTCCACCGTAGTCGGATCCTTGTGATCATGTGACTTTTCCTAATTGTTTCTCAACCTCAAGCTTAAACACTTTAAATTTATCTAGAGCATCTGATTTCTCTTTAATCAAATAAAGATAACCATAACGAGAAAAAATCATCCAATGAAAGTAGAGAAAATACCTAGAGCCACATATGACGAGTTGAATGGACCATTAATATCGATTATAAGACAATCTCCGACCAAATCACTACTATGACTTGCTCCTTTATTTTTAGCCTTGGAAAGTTTTCCTCTAATACAATCCACACAAATCTCCATATCCTCAAAATCAAGAGATGGCAATATGTCATTTTTTTATCAACCGTTTAACTATTTCTCTCTATATATGACCTAAACGTTTATGCCACAACATGAAAGACCTCTCTTGGATTCGTGATCTCTTAGATCATGCTTTATCGACATGCAAAATGTATTCTACCATTCACTACCAAAGATAATTGATATAAACCATCAATCAAAACACCATAGCCAATATTGGTAGAATTAATTGATAAATTGACTCCAAAATTGCAAAAGTCACACAATATCGAGTTTATCTAAAAGAGATATTGAAATCAAATTCTACCAAGGATGGTACATAAAATGTATTGTCGGAACTAAAGTAAATCTTGACTCCAGAATTTAAACTAGCATACGCAATAAAGCGTTTCGACGCGTGTGGCAACTCTAAATTGTCCTTCGGCTCTTTTGGACTCCACTTGTTTGTGAATCCCTGCAAGGTGAAAGCAACATGAACAGTTGCCCCACTATCAAGCCACCAAGAATTTGATGGAACATTTACTAAATTAGATTCAAAACAAACATGAGCTAGGGGATTACCTTTAGCCTTATCTTGCTTTTCTAGCCAAACCTTGAATTTCAAACAACCCTTTGTCATATGGCCTATTTTCTTGCAAAAATAACACTTGATTGGCTTCTTCATGCCATTCTTAGGTTTAAAATTTTCACCATGCTTAACAAAATCCTTACCCTTATGAGAAGTATGATGGATAGGCCTAGGATTTGGTTTAGGATGAGAGACTAACATGGCAGTAGCTAAACCCTCCCTTTCAAGTTTCTTTTCTTCTGCATCACACTTGGAAATAGTTCATAAAGTCCAACTTTCATTTAAAGTATTAAAAGATCTTAGTTGGCTAAACTTGGGAGAGTAAAGAATTCGAGGTATGGTACAATGATAAAGCTGTCGAGAATAGGAATGCAAAGATTTTGACTTATCCTTACACCAATCATCCCTAAAATATATGCTCTAACCCTATCAGCACTATTATAAGACATACCAGTCAATTTTATCATTAGGGTTCCTGCCTCTGCATTTTTATTAATCTTATACCTTTCTGCCACAGCAGCGAGAAATACACTAGCATTCGTAGTCTCGGGTAGACCACTCATGAGATGTTCGAGAATAGTCCCTCGTATAGCTAATAGACTAAGTCGATTAGATCGCTCCCGCTTATCAAAATAGTCTTTTTCAGTAGCAGTGCTAGTATCAGTAAGGTCTGCAGGTTTTGCCTCCCGTAAGGCCATATTAATGTTGGCTATTCCTAAAGCAAAATCTATTTGCTTTTTCCACTCTTTGTAATTGTTACAGTCAAGATCTCTATAGTAACCCATGTTGTTGTTCCACTTAGAAAAAGTAGTGATGATGAGATATATACAAACAATTAGTTCATAGACAAGTTATAAAATTTGAACCATAAAGGTCGACCAAAAGAGTTAAAGCCCAGTATCATTACATAATCACCTTTGGGCAGAAAATGTAACATACAATGCACTCTTTTACATTGTGCGTTTACAAAAATTTGATTTGTTAAAAAAATATCACCTTTAGTGATTAATTTTCAAAACCAAAACATTCTTGCCTTTATCACGATAACATCTCAACTGTAAAATACATAAGATCACCTTTAGGATGAATATATGTATAATAGTAAAGACAATTCTGTAAACCATAAAGGAAAGAATAATTCGTGACATCCCTTAAATTGGCCACTTTGGTGACACAATAAAAATTACAAATTATCCTCTCAAACAGGAAATCAAAAAACATGTCATAAACTCCTTTATGAGATTTTGTAACCGTATATCTCTTATATATATTTCAACCATTTTAAATCACAACATATGTACTAGAGAGAAAATAAAAGTAAAGCAGACAAGATAAGCCTTATCTTAATCCAAATTAAATGCAATACTGCTATATATAAACATTTATGAACATAAGAACTTAAGCTAATCCTTCTAGACTAGATGGCTAAGCATTGATATTGTACCAAATAGATTTAGGTTTGAATCACAACTTAGTTATGGTTTAATATTTTTTTTATTTGAAAATTCCCTTTGGCCATTTGGCCATTCCAATGGACGTCTCAAAACAAATCAAAATGCAACCGAATCAAAACAATAAATTTCAATTTTGTTAATCAAGAATCGAACTAGAACATGATTCAACAATATATACATAAACTAAATTAAACAGCACATGTACAACATATTTGGTGCTCATTAAATGTAAGATTTAAATAATCAAATAAAGCGGATAACTTTAAATCCTAAAAGCCAAGATCTCGAATATGTACATAACACATGTTTTAATTTATTTTTAGATAAAGACATACACATTTGTGATTTGCATTAGGATTCATCTGCATCTGCCCAGCGAGGAAAATTAATAGGAAAGGTCTTCCTCATGATTTACGTCTGAGCCTGATGGGAATCTGAAAGTTATCGGAATAGTGAGGGGACCCTAGCCT
Organism: Tetrastigma voinierianum; assembly: GCA_016808115.1. NCBI lineage: Eukaryota > Viridiplantae > Streptophyta > Magnoliopsida > Vitales > Vitaceae > Tetrastigma > Tetrastigma voinierianum. Next base: position 94,138 of record JAEQBH010005035.1, read on the forward strand.
TTTATAACCTTATAATGACTCTTGATATGCCCTCCATTATAGTAATAATCAATGTCATTAAGGCCTACCTTAATAACGTGCGGATTCATCACGTTCGATTCATTATTACCTTATGAGGGTTTGAATGCCCCTTGCATTCCTTTATTATCTCAATAACTATGACCTTTGGTCTGCTTTATAAAATTAAAATGACAATTAAAGTACGTCCACCTTATAGTTGGAATTATTCCAACACACGATGCATAGACTCGTGGTGGACTGATACAACACAGATGAAAACATAACAAATGATATTAAGAAGCTTTTTATACTTGTAGGTAGTTGATCTTACATCTATTGGTGAAAGCACCTTCTCATAAACCAGCACATTGTCTGCAGTTTAGGGGGAACACGGATTACATGGCTAGCCTTGGTTGGGAAAGGGTGTGGAACTGGTAAGATCGAAGTAATTATGGGTACGTAGTTGCACAACCACCACAAAGTTTGAATTCCATACACAATTCAAATTTAGTGATGGAAAGGAGAGTTGTTGTGGGCATATTGTAATATTGGCTCTTTGACTCTATCATAAAAGTGCTTGTGGCACTTGAAAGTTTTGTAATCTTGTAATTGCAAGAAACACAAGTTGAAATTTAGTTTCTTATAAGATTTCCTTGTCTCTTTATGCTGCTTTTATAGAGACTTAGTGAGAAAGGTTGGCTATGAAGGTTCTTAACATTGCACACTCCATGATATGTCCAATCTTTATCTTTATATTTTTTTTAAAAAGGGGACTGGTTCAATCTTTATCTTTTAAAAACCCGGGACTGGTCTAATATTCATCTTTTAAAAAACCGGATTGGACCCAGCCGACACACCTTCGAACCGCTCAAACCGGAAAACTGATGTAAACCGAGCACGTTGGACGTGATTCATTACGTACATGAACATGCCTTGATTGCTCTGAAGGGAGACACCTGGCAAAGAACTAAAGGTTTTCTCTATACTGAGCAAGACTATATATATATATATATTGCTTTTGTTTTCCATTTTTTCCCGATGTGGGACAATTACATAAGGTAGGAATGATTTTGAAAAAAAATCATTCTTATCCTTAGAAAACCCCAACTGCGGGCCTTAAAGTTATAATAAAGGGCATGAACACCATTCCAACGATTTAGTTGTATTAAAGTTAGGCCATCTTAAGATTATATCTATTAGTTGACATTATTTTATAAACTTTTTTAATCATTCTTTACATTTTTTTTATCTACATGCTATACATATTTTATTTGAAAATTTTTTAAATATAAATATAAGTATATAAAATTAATCAATAATTTTACAAATATTATTAGTTTTTAATACCATCCACGGCATCAATCAACCTAGTCTTTCGTCATAGAAGGGGGGTAGAAGGAGCTCTTATACCTTTACTTTAGGCTCTTCTCTTTGCTTTGTTAGAATTCCCTCTTATCAAGGCACCCTCTAAGCATTAGAGGTAATAGGTAAGCGATTATATATTTGAAAATTTTATAAATATTTTTTATTTTATTAAAATATAAATAATATATTTATGACATCAACTTCCAGTTCAGCTGATGCGTCATTTGCCAATTTGAGCACGATCAACCTGAAATTAGGAGTTGGTGCTGAGTTATTGGCTCAAAAAACCAGGCCAAATTTAGCTCGTTGAGTCAATCGGGCTCGAGCCAAGTTGGCAATGCGATAGAGCTACCAATTTGGGCCTGATGAACCCAAAATTAGGATCGAGCTGCTAGTTTATTGGCTCAAAAAATCGAGCCAAATTTGGCTCGTTGAGTAAATCGGGCTCGAGCGGAGTTGGATCGGTTTTTTTGGGCTGGCCTGGCTGCTAAATTAAAAAAATAAATAAAAAAAATAAAAAAAATAAGGCTTTGTAAAATAGAAAGTGATTTAGGTTTATCACAAATTTAAGGCTTCAGTTCAAGAGAAAGGCAGTGGAGAAATGATAATGGAGAAAAGGCAGCATCATCGATCGTCTCCTCGAGGTAACCCTAACCCTAACCCGGTTTATTTTCCTTTCACACGCATATATGTTCTGGCATTTGATTATCATTCTTTGGGAGCTAGTTATATACAATTTTATGTCAAAGAGTGATTCTCCTCCGTACGCGATGTGGGATTCTCCATATCCTTCTTCTAATCGTTTTCAAGTGTTAGAGTTAGCCTTCTCACTCTAAGACTCACATTCTACTACGAGCCTGCACAACCCTTTATTTCCTTGTTAATAGTACGCTTGTTCGCCTTTTTTTCATCCATGCAAAACTAGACCATGTCATTTATCTCATAATCAGGAACATGGTTTTGGGATTTAGATGAGCAATGAGGAAATTCATGGCCAGTTGGTTTATAATGGTATGTTAGGCATCATGCGCTGTGTGTTTGTGGTGGCTCAATGGTCACTTGGTTGATGAATGCTTAATGCATGTAAGATGTTACTAAAATGCTTGATAGAAATCTAACCTAAACATGTTCCACATTCATCATGTTATTAAAACTTAACAAATATTAAAAAAATTATTTTGAATACATGCTCTTGATTACTATAATTTTTCATTTATCGTTTTAAGTTGAACACAAAAAATTAAAATTAAAAATTGAAAATTAGAATTTTCAATCTTTGATTTTAGGACGGACTTTCACAAGGAGAGTTTTTTTTTTTAATAATAGGCACTTTTATGAAATCAATTATGGACCTATTGTCACGGGCTCATTCTCCAAGTCTCACCACCATAGGGGAAGGATTCCACGATAGGCATCAAGAATTTTTGTTCAATTTGATATTGATATTATATTTGTTTGTAGTCATCAAAATGACTGAATATTAATGTTTTGAATAGGAGAAGTTATACAATTGAATTCATTTATGAATGGTTCATTAGACGCCAAAGTGACTGAAACCTAAAGTTTATTTATTTCCAATTGTATAATATTATAATTGATTGCCTTGCATGAAATGCTTATAAATGTAGGGATGTAATGTCATATAGAATTTGATTGAATTGTCATAAATTAAATATCATTTCATTAAAGGTCTTTTTATAGATAGCTATTTATTTGACTTATACATTATGAATATCATTATCAATATGATGGGAGTTGGCACTTATGACCTTTTTGAGGTATTATTCATATAAATCTAAATGAAACTTATTATGTAAGATTTCTTTCAAAATGTCAACTTCACATTATAACACCACATTTGACATGTCCATGATTTTTCATATTATACAAACTTTTGATATTTGTCATATTTATGAAGCCTCATTAATTTTTTTTTATAGTTAACTATTTTATGATTGGTTGTGGTAATATTATAGTTATTCAATAAAATTTTATATTTTAATTTTATTGTTTTATCACAACATAATGTCTGTATGATAATTTTATCATCATGTAGGAGTACATGTCATTTAAGGAATGTTAGTCATGAAATTATTGAAGGGCCAATTTGATGTTCACCTATAATGATGTAAGATATTGTTTACCACAATATTTTGAAATTCATATAATGTAAAGTTTGTAAGTCATCAAAGTGGTCGAACTTGAATGTTCCATGAATCTCAAATATTTGAGGAATATGTAAAATAATGTTTACTCCAATAATTTTGAAATTCATATAATGTAAAGTTTGTTAGTCACGAAAGAGGCCGAACTTGAATGTTTCATGAATTCCAAATTGAGGAATATGTAAAATAATGTTTACTCCAATAATTTGAAATTCATATAATGTAAAGTTTGTTAGTCATCAAAGTGGCCAGACAGATATTTCATTAATTTCAAATTGGGAATACACTTAATATATTCAATTACTCATTCTGCAGCTTATGGATGCTTGTAACATATTTAAGTACTTGATGAATGAGTACATTGAATTTCATTAATTATAAGATATTTAAGAATTTACCAGAAGGTAAACTAACCATCTTATGAATAATAAATATGATGGGACAAGTCTTATAGTTATGTTAAACTATATTTGCATATCCAAAGATTATAAGTGTAATTTTAACATGAACTATGAAGAATATCTATTAAAGAAATATGTATTAAAAAAAAACATCATGAAGTTATCATATATTATAACATTTGCCCAAAGGAGAGTTGTGGTATATATGCATAGTTTTTAAATTATTTGTTTGGATCTAATTATCGCTTTTGCTTGTTTTTTATTAAGTTTAATAATGAAAGACATGATATCTTATGTTACATTATTACCCTTAGATTTGCTGATTATTTAGCAATATTAAGTTTAATAGTTCCTATGAATAAAATTACCTTTGATTGAGGACTGACCAATATCATCCTATAATTTGATTATATGCAAGTAACAAGTCATTTATAAACAATACAACTACAAGACAAAATCTTGAGAATGATGGATAAATTTTCATTTTATCTTGTTTCAGTATAGACTTCTTGAAGTAATATGTGAGATATGGATGAATTAATAATCATATTTCCTTGAAAGGAAACAAGATTAATTGATGAAAATGCATTTCCCTTGAAGAATTACAAAGAGGTCAACGATCAGACCTATAAAATATATGAATTAACCAATTAAAGAGATGATTCTTATGAAACTATCAAGAGACTTAAAAGAAAAACTCGAATGGTTAAGTATCAAACTATTGGAAATTTATGGATAATTTAAGGATTGCCCAAAGTAAGTTTTTGGAAAGACTCTAGGTTATTATTGGTCATTGATCAACAAAAAGAAAGAATGCAAGGGAGTCTTATGGGAATTTCTTGAGGTAATGGTCTTGGCCTTAAAGGATCAATACCCTTAAACTCCTTTGAAAAGAAGAATTAAAATAATAGTTAAGTGTAAAAATCCAAGTAAATTTGAATTTTTCCGAAAAATGGCAAACGGTAAATTATCGTTACAGTATAGGTTGTAAAACTTGAATTTTTCTAGATCTCAAATGTGGAAGTGGGCCTCACCGTTGGATCCGTCTAGTGAAATCTAGTTACCTAGATGAATTTCAAAAAATTCTGAGACAATCGGATTTTCACGATTTTGGGATGATGGGTGTCTGGTGAACCCCAAAAACGGGATTTTTGAGAAAAATCTCGAAAGTGGAAAATAAATTAAGTAAAGTTCATTTAAAATTATTTGAACTTAACCCATGATGAAATAAATCGTTTCGGGGCAAAAAACGAACCTGGACGGGTCGTGGACACGTGGCTCGACGTGGGCCACATGTCTAGCTTAATTATTTAGTTAGAACAAAATAGAATTTGGGAGGGAGGGAGCCCATTTTCTGGGATGTGCATGAGACGGGAGAAAGGGAGAGAAAAGAAATAAATTCAAACTTCTTTCTTCGATCTACGGAGTTCCGTCGATAGGAATTCGTCGGGCTGAGAACGAAAGTTCATCTCCTCGATGAGGGCTACGCGTGGGTATCAAAAACACGGGATTTCGCTGAGGATTCAAGTAAGAAGTTTGGGAAATCAAAGGTTTCGGGTTTAGGAAGTGTCCACGAGACTTCCTAGAGTTTCTTCTACGCTCTAAGAGGTAGGGATTCTTCCTACTTTGGTTTATTTTCCACCCTAAGGGATGTTTGGTCGTGTTTTCTGCCCTAAGGGGCTGTTTCTTTTGTGTTTTTTGCCCTATAGAATTTGTTTGGCGAATTTTGGGACTATGGGAATCTTTATTTTGATCTTGCTGCTAGTAGGATTTTGGAATTGGTTTTGATTAGGAAACATAGGAAATTTGGACTTGGATTCTTCATAGAAATTGTACCTGCATTTGTGAACTATGTTAGGCTTTTAACTCAACCAAATTGGACCACTATAGCTCAAGTTATGGTCCATTTCATTCCCAGGATTGCCACAACCCTGTTTTGACCCTAGACATTGTCCAGAATTTGGGACTGGTTTTCGATGGGAAAACGAAGGGAATTTGGACTCGGGTTCTTCATAGAAATTGTAGTTGCATCAGTGAACTTGATGTTAGGTTTTTAAATCACCCAAATTAGACCACTACAGTTGAATTTATGCTCCATTTCATTCTAAAGGTATCGCATTTCTGTTTTGACCCTACACACACTATCAGGAAATTTGGGACTCGTTTTAGGTTGGGGAAGCGGAGAGGGAATTTGGACTCATGTTCTTCACATGGAAGTTAGTAGGCTGCATAAGTGGGAATTGATGTTAGGCTTTTTATCGTATTGGAATTGGACCTCTCTGACTCGAGTTACTAGTCCATTTCATTCTTCAGGATAGCCATAGTTTAGGTTGTTATTTGGCAATGTCCATATTTTTAGGGTATTTAGGACCTTAATTCGGTGCTATATGGAATTTGAATTTGGGGCCCCATTTCACGTCTTGTTTAGGGCATGATTGAGGCCTGTGGATGGCTACTTTTGTGAAACCCCGGAAAATCCAAATTTTTTTATAAAGGGTAAAAAGGTAATTTCGGTAAGAAAACCAGAATTTTTCTAGATCTCGAATGAAGAAATGGACTTCTCCGTTGAAACCGTCACGTTAAATCTAGATACCACATCTAATTTAGTTGGATTTCAAGACAGTCAGAATTTCATATTTTTTAAGGCGTATAGTGTCGGATGACACATGGTGTGATTTAGGGGATGCCATATGTCACCCCAAGGGAGTGACACATGGCAATAGCCATGTGGTTCACTAGAAAGGAATGGCTCACATTGAGCTATGTGTGCGATGATGCAATAAAGGAAATTTTGAAAAAAAAAAAGGAGATAAATCAAGGAAATATTGGGGGAGAGACAAGTGGCTTGAATGAAAAGAGGAGGAAGTTTCCTCCCTTGACCGAATGGTAAATGGTTATCCAAAAGAAAGAAAAGAAAAAAGGAAAAAAGAAACAAAGAAAAGGAAAGAAAGAGTTTGTAGAAAGAAAAAAGAAAGGAAGGATAAAGGAGAAAAGGAAAAGGGAGGATCTCCCGGCATCTTGACTGTTGAAGCTCGATGGTCTATGTCCTAAAGTTGGTACACGCAGTGTGTTCTACGTGTGGATACCAAAAACTTGGAGTTTCGACAAAATCCATAAGGTAGGGAATTTTCCTACTCGGTTTACTTTTAGTCTAAAGGCCATGTAATGGTATGGGCTGTTTATGGGAGGCCACGAGAGGCCATGTGACTTAGTTCCAAGATTTGGGACTTAGGTAGAATTTTATAGTAGTTTTCACACGGGTCCTCATTTGTGTGGGTTGGGGTTTGATCCACGAAACTATCGTTTCGGGTTTTATGGCTTATTGATGTTATGTGGATATTTGGAACCAAATTGGTTCACGTTTGTGAAGGGACCATGAGGTACCCTATTGGATGGGTCCAAGATTGTGACCTTGTTGTGTGTTATTGCTTATATGAATAGCATGTAGTGTGAAGAATATCATGTTATTATATGCTATTGATGTATTAACACAGGTTCCTATGGATGTAAATTATATGTATCAATTATAATTATCCATGATGTGTAGTTGTTCCATGTAGCACTCATATATACATGTAACATGAAGTAAAATGCATTGGCATCATGCATTTCATATGCACGAGCACATTACATTGAGTTGGGTGTGGGTGCATGGTATTAGTTATTCATCGGTTTTGGTGAATGGGTCGTGAGCTCGGAAAATGGGACGAAGTCCAAAATGGAGACTCTCAAGGGTATACGTGTGTTGGGTGAAGCAAGTTGGGAGTAGATCCCCCCCGGGTGAAAGACCCGGATTCAGCTTACCCAGGGTGAAAGACCCTGATTTTTATTCACGCTGATTGAACATATTTGCCGGCGATGTCCGTTCGCGAAAATGTTGAAAAGGAGTGTAGCATCCTGCGGTAAGAACTCGAAAATCCGTGGCCCACAAATGTAAAACACACGGGAGTCGGTAAAGTATGATTGGAGAAATATCCAATGGTTTCAGTCCTTGGGTTAAATACTAAGGGCTGGTTGTTCACACTTGACATTAGTAGGTGTGAGGGAGTCGGTTGGGACACGGGTTGTGGGCATGAGGAGTCACATCTCATGCATGACATAGAACATTTCATATAATGTTCCATAAATTGTATGAAATGTGATTGATGTTTATGTACGCCATTGCATGTGCATTTTAGGTAGGGATTAACCCTTGTAGGAAAACTTTCTATTGGGTATTGGTCACCCCGTGTGGGGAACTATTTTTCAGGTACGCAAGCGGAGGAAACTTGATCTGGAGCTTAGTGGTGAATTAGGCTAGTTTGTGGCCTATTCAGTTATTTTAAAACGGTTTGGATGGAATATCCAGTTTTAAATGTATGTAATAATGTATTTTGTAATGGAAATTGAGTTCTAGGGTGTTCTAGTGTAGTGTTGATAATTTCCCGGACTTTTATAGTGCTTGAAAAATGAGTATGAAGGACTTAGTATCGAAATTACTGCATCTGGGTGAAATTAGTGAGTGTAGGAAGAAATGGAATGGGCTACTGCCTAATTCAAGGTTTCTATTGTGACAAGGGAGCTGCGGATTACGATAAAGAGTGTTAAGTTGTGCGGCTTACGGTAGATGGGCGGGGATGCGCACGGGCCGCGCCACGGCTTGATCTTCACGCACGTGCGACAAGGTTATGTGGTACGCTCGAGGGGTTTTAGTGGAGTTCCATGCCGGCGACATAGCTCAGCGTGTCATGACATGGGTGCTTGGGCGGTAGGAGCTCTGTGTTACAGCGGGCAATGCGTGTCGTGACGAAGGGTCCCCCAATGACTAAGGGGTTTGGGTCGACATGATTTTTGTCCTTGTGGCTTGACATTCTCTTTGGGGTTGAGCGACATAGTTGGGTCGCGACATAGTTTTTCTGTGTCACGACATGGTTGGCTGCAACAGGTGAAGTTTGGTATCGCGACATGATTTTTAGTGTCACGACATGGTTGGGCTAGGTTGTGCGGTGTCGCTACTATGTGCTTAACAAGAACGCCTAGCGCTCATGACATGGCGGGCAATGCATGCGATAATGCTCAGAAGCGCGTGCGACAGCATGTATTCGTGCGTGCGAGACAGAGCTCAGTGTGCGCGCACTGTGCACACGACCAAACTGTGACGATGCACTGTTCATGGAAACTATTCAAAAAAAATAAAAATAAATGGCCCTTGGGAATTGGGGCGCCACATCATGGTATCAGAGCTTAGGTATACGAATACCTAGGGAGATAAAGTTTGATATCTAAAATAAATAGTTTGGTATCGGACTTAGGTAGGTGACTACCTAGGAGTTCATGGGATGGGTTTAGACCACTACATGCATGGTGTGTTTCATGTTGTGTTCGGATGTGTGTTCCATGTTTGTGATTGTGTGATTGTGTGTTACACATTACGTGGAAAAAAAAAAACATATACATGGTATGATGTATATGGGAAATGTGATTGTGTGGTTATTACGAGGAAAATTATATGCATGGCATAATGTATATAGGAAAAAGTGGAATTCTAAGGCGAGGAAACATAACCTTAGGGTTCGAAAAAAGAAATGAACATGAAATTTTGGGAATTTAATTAAAATAAATGAAATGAGTGGTTGGCAATTAGCACTACTTAGGTGATGAACGGGTCAGTTCATGGTTGTCAAGTCTATTAGTAATTAGCATGTGCATTACTAGTTAGACTGAAATTAAATGAATCTTGTTGCCATTTGACATGTGTAGATGGCAAATGAGGGCCGGGGATGTAGAGAATTAGGTCGCGAGGTGTTAATCGGGGAACCACTTGTTTTTGACCCGGCCAAGTAACTGTTGAGGTTATTGGGTTTACAGTTGCTGCCATTGCATAGGCTAGTGCGGAGTTAGTAGCCCAGGAGGTAGAAGTAGCCTCCGGAGGTTCGAGTTAAATCATCCTCGACATTTGCACGGGGAGGATAGGTGGCAATTGATCATTGGTTCCGACAGATAGAGAGGATTCTTGAGGTGATGGAGATTACCTTCGACGTTGTGAGATCGGTTCGTGCATTCGACTAAAGGTAAGTCTTAAGTGTGGTAAGGGGCCCAGGCTAAGACCTCCCAGGACTTAGAGGCAATGACTTGAGCAGAGTTCCATGGGCTCTTTATGGGTATTTTAGGCCATTGGTGAACGTAAGGTGAGGTTCCTAAATTTGAGAGACAGGAACTAGGACAAGATAGATCGTGGCGGTCATTTGAGTTAGCGCGTTTATGTGATGACTATTTTGCCATAGACATAGCCAAAGCCAGGAGGTTTAAGAATGGACTAAAGTTGTCCACTCGAGGAAAGATTGTAGGACTTCAACCTATAGGACCTAGACTCTATGGTCAGGACAGCCATGGCCATAGAGAGGGAGGTAGATTATGCACAGAGCATCCGTGACGTGGAGACTAGTGGGAAGAGGAAGGAGGATCAGCCTTATTCGAGTTTAGGAAAGAGGCAGAGGACTTATGTCCCACAAGTGCCCCAATTATGGGATGGCCCGGGTCAACGACGTAGCTACTGTGCCATCGACCTTGACATATTAAGCGGGATTGGCCACGAGGAGTGGGATCCCGAGGTTTTGGGTCGAAGCAGTCCGATGCATCAATGGAGATGACGTGGTTTCGATTTGTTCCTTCTACTTTGGTATGGGTAAGAGGCTAGTTTCAATTACAGCGTCTTTATCCTGAAGAGCACCTTTGGCGATATAGATAGACTGAAGGGCCAGCGTATGGGTCGGAGTTAGGTCTGAGGCCTACGGGACCGGGACAGGGACTAGGGCGTGTCTGTTGTTGTGCAGAGGCTAAGTGTCTGGTCCAGTCGAGATGTCACGGCCCATATGTTTCTCTCACGCACATGTTGTCAGATGCATCATATATGGTATTATTGCATCTTGTGTGATGGCTTTGGTCTTAGAGGTTGAGGCCTCTAGAAGAGCCAGTGTTTGGGAACTCCCAAGGATCGGGGTGAGGTTGATGAACATGTAGGAATTTGTAGTCGAGAGATCTCTCGAGGTGCTCATGGTGGGGTTGCATATGCATGTGATTTAATGTGTGAGTGTGGTTCAGAGACAAAATTCTTTTGGGAGAATGTAGAGCAGAAAGATCCAAATTTTCGATAAGGGTAAAGGGTAATTTTGGTAAGAAAATCAAAATTTTTCTAGATCTCGGATGACGAAGTGGACTTCTCCGCTGAAATCGTCTCGCGAAATCTAGCTACCACGTCGAATTTCATTAGATTCCGAGACAGTGAGAATTTCATGTTTTTCGAGGTGTAGGGTATCGGATGACACATGGTGTGATTTAGGGGATGCCATATGCACCCCAAGGGAGTGACACATGGCAAGAGCCATGTGGTTCATTAGAAAGGAATGGCTCACATTGAGTCATGTGTTGCATGATCCCATGGCTCACATTGAGCCATGTGTGGGATGATGCAATAAAGGAAATTTTGAAAAAAAAAAAAGATAAATCAAGGAAATATTATGGGAGAGACAAGTGAAGCACAGAGGAAAAGAAAGGAAGTTTCACTCCACTGTAGGAATGGTTAATGGTTATCCAAAAGAAAGAAAAGCAGGAAAAGAGAAACAAAGAAGAAAGAAAGAAAGAAAAGAAAGAGTTCGTAAAAATAAAAGAGAAAGGAAGGAGAAAGGAGAAAAGAAAAATGGAGGATTTCCCGGCATCTTGACGGTCGAAGCTCGATGGTCTGAGTACTAAAGTTGGTACACGCAGTGCGATCTACGTGTGGATACCAAAAACTTAGAGTTTCGACAAACTCCATAAGGTAGGGAATTTTCCTACTCAATTTACTTTGAGTATAAAGGTCATGTAATGGTAAAGGTTGTTTATAGGAGGCCATGAGAGGCCATGTGACTTAGTTCCAAGTTTTGTGATTGAAGGTAGAGATTTTATGACCAGTTTTCACACAGTCCTAAACTGTTGTGGGTTGGGGTTTCATCCTGAAACTAAAAGTTTCCAAGTTTTGTGGCTTGTTGATGTTCTGTGGATGTTTGGAACCAAACTGGATCACATTTGAGAAGGGACCGTGAGGTACCCTGTGGGATGGGTCTAAGATTGTAACCTTGTCGTGTGTTACTGCTTATATGAATAGCATGCAGTGTGAATAATACCATGTTATTATACGCTATTGATGTATTAACATGGGTTGCTTATGGATGTAAATTATATGTATCAATTATAATTATCCATTATGTGTAGATGTTCCATGTAGCACTCATATATACATGTAACATGAAGTAAAATGCATTGGCATCATGCATTTCATATGCAGACTGTCAGCGTTGGTCGGGTGTGGGTGCATGGTATTGGTTATTCACCGGTTTTGGTGAATGGGTAAGTGAGCTTTCAAAAAAATGGGACGTAGTCCAAAAATGGAACTAGCGAGGTATAAGATCATTTAAATGGCAATTCGTGTGTTAGGTGAAATGAGTTGAGGTAAGCCCCCCCCCCGGGTGAAAGACCCATATTTTTATTCACGGTTAGACATGTTTGCCCGACGATGTAAGTTCACGAAAATGTTGAAAAGGCGTGCGGTGTCCTGTTGTGAGAACTTGAAAATGTGTGGCCCATAAATGTAAAACACACGGGAGTCGGTAAAGTATGATTGGAGGAATATCCAATGGTTTCAGTCCTTGGGTTAAATACCAAGGGCTGGTTATTCACACTTGACATTAGCAGGTGTGAGGGAGTTGGTTGGGACTCGGGTTGTGGGCATGGGGAGTCACATCTCATGCATGACACTGAACATTTCATATAATGTTCCATAAATTGTATTAAATATGATTGATGTTTATGTACGACAATGCATGTGCATTTTAGGTGGGGATTAACCCTTGTAGGAAAACTTTCTATTGGGTATTGGTTACCACATTAGTGGGAACTATTTTTCGAATGCGCAGGGAGCGGTCTGGAGCTTATTAGTGAATTAGGTCGGTTTGTGGCCTATTCATTTATTTTAAAACGTTTTTGATGGAATATCTAGTTTAAATGCTTAGTAATAATGTATTTTATGTGGGGCGGAGTTACAGGGTGTTCAGGTCTTGGTGTTGATGTTCACAGGATTTGCTAGTGCTTGAAAAATGAGTATGAATTTTGTAGTAGCAGTGCGCATCTGGGTGAAATTAGTGAGTGCAGGAAGGAATGGAATGGGATACTGCCCAATTCCATGTTTCTATCGTGACAAGGGAGCCCCTGATCACGACAGAGTGCGCAGGGTCATGCGCTTATACGCACGACAGGCTAGGGATACGCGCAGGGCCGTGCGAATGCACACACGACAAAGTTTCTGCATGTTGAATACATAAAAGTGCAACATTTATATAGGATTTTTATACCCCCATCTCATGTTTTGCTCTCATTTTGTGTAGAGTAGGTGCCTTTGATCGTTTCTAGTGTTTTTATGCGTGTGCGAGGTTTTTGATCCGTGCAAAATTTTGTAGGGGGTTGATCCTGAAGAACAAATGTAGATCATCATTTGTTGATAATGGCCGTATTTTAGGGGCCCCGGGTAGTGTTATAGTGAAGAGGAGCAATTTACAGAGGCAGTGGTACGTTACCACACTTCTTGAATCTGGAAATGCCCATACTAATGGGCAATTAGTAGGTACCCAATATATTGAGTACCCAGGGTACCCCAAGGCAATGGAGTACTAGTACACTTTTGAAATGCCAGGTACCACACTTCTTGAATCTCGGTACCAACATGATCTCTGCTTGAGTTTAAGCGAATTTTCAATCTTGGTGCAAGGGTATGCTCGTCTTTCAACCACCACTTCGAGATCACTAATGAGGATTGTATTTAAGGCCATTTGAGGGCAAAGTAAAGCAGTTTTTTATTATAGGGTTTGGTTTTGGACGGTTGGAGTGTTTCTCTCATATTTTGATAGGGTTTATAGAGTAGAGTACTTAGCTTTTCTTTGGATTCTGAGTTTTAAATTACTTGTAATCTTTCAGTTGTTTTATATAACTCGGTATTTTCTTACGGGATTCTGTGCTTTTGATATCCCAACCTTGCAATAAAAGTGTTATTTCTCAAGTCACAATTACGATTAGTGTTTTATTAACCATGAATCGATTCGAGTTTCAATGGAGTTCTAAACCCCATGATAGGATTCCTAACGGTGGGAAACTCCTCCTTCAAGTATGACCCTCAATTCCTTTTGGTGCTTCAATGGGATTATATGATGCTAAACACTTACTTGAGGAAAATCTTATAAAACCTTAGTTTGGAGATCTTCTTGACAGCGTGTGAGAGACTCGGTACACATTGTGCTTGAAACCTTGAAATGCGAGGCTAAGAGTCAATCATCCCCGAACAAGTGTTTGTTATCGCTCGTCGTTCTTTGTCTTAAAAGCGATTTAATGTTACATTTTCCGTCGAAGACCATTCATCAATGGCTCCTAGATGAGATTGTGAATAAGAGGTGGGTATTACCTGATCGGCGGTGAGTGAAAACCTAAGGATCCTATCATTCACCCTTCTTGTTTTAAAATAGTTAAGAATCGGTTGCTCAATCAATCAATCACAACCCCCAGATTTTACTTTTAAACGCACATTCTTTGGAGAGCAATCCCTAAGGATCACCTAGGAAACCACTCCCTGTGGAAATGACCTGTGGACTCCACAGTACTATAATGCTTGATGACTTTAGTTCCTACGCTTGGGAATAATTTCAACATCTGAGATTGTGAAACATTTTTGGCGTCGTTCTTAGGGAGTAGCGGCTTGATCTAGTTGATCCAAAGAGAGCTAGTGGTAATTTGCAGTGCATTGCAAATGCAGTCGTCTCTACCTTTTCTTTTAATCCACAGTTCGTGCATAATCTGGTGGATATCTTTCTAGTAGGGTAAGATTGGTGCATGTCGGTTTAGGCTCATGACGAGCAAGCGAGCTTATGGGAGTATACCTCCAAGACATTCTGAAGAGTCCATAGTAAGACATTTGTTTCAAGAGAACCCTACACCTCGAATGGACCGTCACGAAATTAAATGACTCTTTTTTAATCCAAATGCGAGGTTACTTGTTGACCCCAAGACTCCATGAACCTCCACAGCAAGGAGATGGTGTTGCACCACGAAACCTCGGTGGCGGGAGGGAAATGTTAATTTTCATGAAATCAATGCTCCGGGCTCCCCACCTTTACCTAATGTGGAAAGGACCCTCAGAAGTTTACGCAGCCTCGAAGAACCCACGACAAATTCATGTATTCGCCTACGAAGGGGCTAACCAATTCCTTAAGAAGTCGGAGATGATTCGCCTTCTCCCTGTGTATCAAGGAGTCGATTCTAAGAACCCCTACTCATTCATGAGAGATTTCGAGGATGTTTGCAGTGCTTTCCTCTCACCGGATCGCCCCTCATATAATTTGCATGGTTTATTCCATTCTCTGAAGGAAAAGCCAAAATATGGGTTTCATTAAACACTTAATTCAATCTTTTACTTGGGAGGACATGCGAAATAGATTCCTTAATAAATTCTTCTCCGCGACGTACTAATGCACTTTCATCACGAACCAATCCAAAACTTTAAAATAAGGTGAACCTTTATTTGTTGTATAGGAAAGATATAAGGACCTCCTCCATGCTATCCCTCGTCATGGTTTGGATGTTGGAAAAATTTGTGATATTTCACCAAGGACTATCGCCAGATAACAAACAATACATCAAAATGATGTGTACGGGAGAGTTCTATGAGAAAAGTGCCATGGAGGCAATTCAATTTTTTGATACAATAGCAGAAAATGCTCAAACTTGTGAGACTAACACCTCCTTAGATACCGCTAAAGTGCATAGTACACCTGAGGAGGAATCCATCATAAGAGAGTGATGACACACTTGGCGAAAATAGCCAATAACGAGGGAAGTTAGAGGCCGCAGATTGAAAAGGTGAATGAGGTAGCCTCAGTACCTTCGGTGCCTATGGGATCTATAGTGGAGAGAACCATGCATCATTTGCGATGACCAGATTTCACTCGACTAATGCTTTACTAACCTTCCTCTGACTGAGGAACCCAATCAAAATGAAACTGAGGCTAATGCTCTTAATTGCAAGGAAACCCTTCAATTCTCCATACTCGACTTATAATCTAAGGAGGTGCGGGGTGGCGGGTTTTGTTGGAGGGAATGATGGGGCCCACACAGCGCGACCCGACCGCGCCCGTTTCGAGGCGAGGCCTCGAGGATTTCGGTGAACCCTAACCAAGGTTTCCACCCCTCGTCTCAAGGGAATTAAAGCCCTTGCCTTCTCAGCCTCCACGTAGAGAAGTTTGGAAGATATTGCTTGACACGGTTCGTCTAGACCCGACAATCCACCAACACTTGAATTTGATAGCCTTGAATGATGTGAGATCCCCGAATCACTAAGCTAACCTCTTACACATAGAAATCTTCAACAAGAAAGGAAACTCCCTTCTCGGAACTATCAAAACCCAGGTGAAATAGTGTTGGAGTCTCGGGTGGCGATGGCACCTTGAACATTGCAAGGCATCACCCTCTTCGAAGTGGAAAAGTAGTGACAAAACTATTCGATCCCGGTAAACGATACAGATATGAAAAATGAACCATTCAGGGATGATGAGGTGTCTGACAAGCCTCATGTTCCTAGGGCATATGTTATTGATGTTGAGCCAGAAAAAGGCAAGGCCTCCCATGTCCCTCCTGCTCCATACCCTCATAGGTTGAAAGCCCCCAAGAAAGTGAATAATCATTCTGAAATTTATGAGTTGTTCAAACATGTTAAGTTGAACATTCCTTTATTAGATGCCATTAAGCAAATCTCGTCATATGCCAAGTTTTTGAAAGACTTGTGCACTGTGAAAAGAAAACTAGGTGTCAACAAAGAGGCATTTATGATTTAACAATCCACTTCCTTTATCCGGAACAACTTTCCCCCAAAATACAAAGACCTAGGAAGCCTCACTATTTCCATAGTGGTAGGGAATTCAAAATTAGATGCTCTAGTGGATTTGGGAGCAAGTGTTAACTTGTTGCCATACTCGGTATATGTTGAGCTAAGGTTAAGAGTTAGAGGCAGGCCAATATCACCTCCGGCTAGTGGCCAGTAGTGTGAAAATTCCTGGAGGGATAGTGAAGGATGTGGTGGTGCAAGTAGACAAGTTCTACTTTCCTGTGGACTTTGTTGTTCTTGACACTCAACCTGTGGTGAATCAAGGGACTCAGTTCCCCGGTATTCTTGGTAGGCCATTCTTGGCCACTGCTAATGCCATCATACACTGTAGGGGAGGATTAATGAAGTTATCTTTTGAGTAACATGGTATTAATTTGAATTCAATGTTATCAAGTAGGGGATGAGGAGGACGTCTGCAAGTTGACTTATGATGGACTTGGTTGTGCGGGATTACGTAGATAATGTTTCATATGATGAGTCCTCTCATGTCTTGTCTAGTAAGCCCAAGTTGGGTCGAGGAGGTAGCCATCTGAATCGGAGTTAGGCACTCCATAATTTAGACCTGTGAGTGCGGAAGCAAATGGGTGGGCACTAGATTTGAAACATTCCACCAATCGAGAACGGTGTTACCTCGGAAGAGAAACCACCTAAACCAGGTTAGGCATACCATCATCTCGAATATGCATTCCTAGGGAGTGAAGAAACTTTCCGAGTAATCATATCTTCCTTTTTAGAGTCAGATCAAGAGAATAAACTTTTGGAGATATTATGAGAGCCCATAAAGCGCCATGGATGGACAATTGCGAGATATTAAGGAGATTAGACCCTTGATTTACACATAGGATTCACTTGGGAAGGATGTCAAACCCTGCAAATGACCACGGTGACATTTGAACCTTGATCATGAAAGGCGTGTTAAAGAAAGAGGTCTTAAAGCTATTTGGACGTAGGTGTTGTACCACTATTGTGGATAACAAATGGAGTGAGTCCAGTGATAGTTCTAAGAAATCTAGGGTCACTGTGGTAACAAATGAACACAATGAGCTAATTCCCACTCGGGTCACCACAGGTTGGAGGGTGTGCATAGATTATAGGAAAATCAATGCAGGTACTAGGAAAGATCATTTCCCTCTACCTTTTGTGGATCAAATCTTTGGAAAGTTGTAGGGCATGAATTTTATTGTTTTCTAGGCTGAATTTTCGGGAGTGCTGATCAAATTGAGATAGCCTTAGAAGATCAAGAGAAAACCACATTCACCTGCCCTTTTGGCACATTTGCCTTTAAAAATACCGCTGGATTATATAATGCCCCGGGAACCTTCGGTGGTGCATGATGGGGATTTTCAGTGATATGATAGAACTCATTTTGGAGATTTTCATGGACGACTTCTCAGTTTTTGGAGGTTCGTATGAGGGATGTCTAAAGAATCTACGGAACGTATTGGAGAGGTGTCGGGAGAAGAATTTAGTGCTGAATTGGGAGAAGTGTCACTTCATGGTGACACGAGGGATTGTGCTAAGCCACATAGTATTAAAGGAATAGGGTGAAACGAAGCCAAAGTTGAGTTGATTTCAACTTACCTACCCCTCGAGTGTGTTAAGATATACCGTCGTTCTTAGGTCATGTAGGGATTTTATAGGAGATTCATCACGGATTTCGAGTGCCTGGCCCATCCCTTGTGCAATTTTTCTTGCGAGGACACCCCGCTGCGTAGTCCACGCGGGCTTGTGAGGATGCCTTTGATAAATTAAAAACTAGGTTAGTGTCCCTCCTATCGTACGATCTCCCAATTAGGAACTCCCTTTTGAGATCGTACGTGGCGCTAGTGATTATGCTATAGGGGCATTTTTTGGGGCGAAGGAGAGATAAAAAAGCTTTTGTGATCTGTGCAGTGAGACTCTAGATTCAGCTAAATCCAGTTACGACTACGGAAAAAGAGTTTTTAGTTGTCATCTTTGCCAGAAAAATTCCCGGGTCGTACATTGTAGGGTCTCCTGTAACCATTTTCACGGATCATGCAGCACTGAAGTACTTGCTCTCTAATAAAGATACTAAGCCTCGTTTGACTAGGTGGATCCCTCTTGTGTGAGAATTTAACAGTATTAAGGATGAAAGGAGTTGAGAATGTGGTAGCTAACCACCTTTCTCGGTTAGTTCCAGAATCCACTTCGCGAGGCACCCACTGAGCTTGTGATTTCCCGATAGAGCGGCTTTTGCTCTTGTCAACTGCCCATAGTATACGGACATAGTAAACTATCTAGTGATAGGACAAATTCCACCGATGGACCTCGACAAAGAGGAGATTTTTGGTGGACATAAAGAAATCTACTTTGATGACCCATATTTGTTTAAATCTTTATCAGGACCAATTGATGAGATGATGTGTGTATCAGTAGTGATCAGGTGGGGTACTCACCATACGCCACTCGGAAGCTTGGTGGAGGCATTTCTCCCTTGAAAAAGCAGCGAGACAAATCCTATGACAGTTTTCTTGCCTTCTTTAGAACTACTTTGATTTTGCAAACTTGCTTTCAGTGCCAACGATTAGGAGGGAGTCCTGAGAAGACATGATGCCTCTTACTCCTAATTTTATCATTGAAATCTTCGATTGTTAGGGTTTTAGACTTCATAGGGCCTTTTCCCTTCTTATTTGGTACCTTTACATTTTATTGGCGGTTGGTATGTTTCTAAGTGGGTGGAGGCCATTCCAACAAGAACTAAAGACCCGCAAAGGTTGTTTGAAATTTTGAAAGAACACATTTTTTTCTCGCTTTAGAGTGCCTCGCGCAATCATTAGTGATGGTGGCCTCCATTTTGTAATCGATCCTTTGAGAATTTGTTGAAAAAGTATGGAGTCACCCACAAAGTTTCCACGGCATACCATCCATAGACCAATGGTCAAGCCGAATTAGCTAATAGGGAGATCAAACATATTTTGGAAAAAATGGTCGCCCCAAATCGCAAGGATTGGTCACTTCGACTACCCAACGCTCTTTGGGCTTACCGTACTGCTTTTAAGACCATTCTTGGTATGTCCCCTTATCGGCTAGTTTATGGAAAGGCCTATCATCTGCCGATGGAAATGGAACACAGGGCATATTGGGCTATTAAAACTCTTAATTTTGATTTGGCTCAGCCGATTAAACGGCGCTGCTTTGCGAGATGGAAACGAGCTTGATGGTGCGGCGTAGAGTTGTATAGAGCTCACCGAATCTAAGAGAGGCTCAAGCTATTCCATAGCCAAGACCATTTATTAGGAAGACCTTTGAACCTCACCCAGGTATTGTTATGCAACTCGTTTGCACATTCTTCGGGGAAAACTAGTTAAGGTGGGCTGGCCGTTTATTGTATCAAGCAGTTTACCCATATGGCGTAGTGGAAATTGAGAATCCGAAGAAAATGGGAAAATCTTTAAAGTCGATAGCTAGCGCTTGAAGCCATTTCCTCGAGAACTTGACCGTCGGGGAGAGTAGTGGTAGTAGATCCCAGCTCTGGGGATGTTCATGGTAGTAATTTCTATCTCACCTCTTTTGTATATAGTTTTATTTTCTTTCTTGCATTTAACACGCGTTATTTAGTTTGCCTTTATTTATAAAAAAAAAAAAACACAAACACAATAATAACCATACAATAAATCCATCCCTTGCTTTATTCTCTTGGGGGTGTCCTGAGTGCATTGTGGGCAATGCCTTCTTCCGCGATGGGGGTGGGCATACACTAGTTGGAGCCAATTATGCGCATGTTACATGTTAAGTGCATGCAAAATTTTCGATTATCGGCTTTTGTGGGTATGGTACTTGACCTGTGATGTATGCAGCCTCGTGACCTTATGTATGCACTCCATATAGTCTCACTGCACCTACACAATAATAGGCATGCACAAATTTTTTTTTTTCATATTTGGGACCATACGACCCCAATTCTGTTCTATTCTCCATAGTCAATCTTGATCGGTATCACTCTCATTTATTCAGCTACCTACAGGTCATTGATTTTACGCCTCGAGCTCATTTTGCTTGCGCTATTGACTTGTGCGTTGTTTTAACATTCCTTATTAACTACATGCATCGTATTCTACGAGGAACACCCGTCACGTGTTTGAAAGATGATTTTGAGCCATCATTTACGTATTTACACTTCTAAATCATATTAAGTTAACCCTTTACACCCATCTTGAGCCTTGAATTACCAATTTTGTTCGAACCTTAGGAATCGTGATCACGAGGAGTACAACGGACTCCAAGGTAAGCGTGAAGGTGTCAAGTAGGTGCCTGCGATTCAGCGAGCATAAAAAGTCGAGGTTGAAATGGGTATGGGCGAGAAACAAGTGAGCCAATGGAATCCAAGATGTAAAGAGCATTAAAAGTTCTATAAATTAAATCTTCTTTGTTTAAAAAAATAAAAATAAAAATAAAAATACAAAAAAATAAAAGGAGAGTACTCTAGGTAACACACATATTAAATGCTGGTACCAACACAAGGCAGTGTGAGTATCCAAGTGATAAGTTACCACACTTAGTAGTACCGGTACCGGCCAGAACAAACCGGTAGTACACTTTTGAATGCAGGTACCACATGCTGGTACATGTGTACCGCCGTCGTTAGAAATGGCCATTTGAGGGCTTTTTCCCCCAAAGTTTCAAACCTTTTCCTTATTTCCACTCTGACTCCTATATAAGAAAACCTTTAACCTAATTTTCCCACTTACTAAAGCAAGCCCCAAATTCGACGTTCTCTCCCGGTGTGTCTCCGTCTCTACATTAGGATCATCCACGAGTCTTCTGCGAGAGGGTGGAAGTACTAGACTGTCATGGTAAGTGCCTCTCATCTCCTTGAGAGAAATTTGAATGGATTTTCACTGTGTTCACATGGATTTTGGTTGGTGGTTCTCTGTTCTTAGTTGGTGGGGCATCACGACGGATGGTATCTGGAGAAAGTTCTGTGGCTGATTTAGAAGGGGTGAGTCAATACTGTGGAGATGGGTTGTTGGCGAGACCATTGTTATTGTATTAATATCTGCTATTCTCGCTATATTCGCCATTTGGCCATATCTATGGCAAGATCGAAGAACCTTTGGGAAAGCCAGGCTCTAGCTCTTATGGAATGAGTAAAACCAAGGTCGATGCTTGCAGTTATGAAAGGAAAAGGGAAGCGGAAAGATTCCTCATCAGAGAGCGAGGAAGAAAGTGAGAGCGAAGATGAAGAAATTGAGGCCATGTTTGCTGAATCTTCATAATCAGAGCGGGAAAAGTGGGTTCAATCAATTGAAAGGCGGGGTTTCCATTGTGAGTGAGGAATGAGAATTGACATGTTCTTGTTCACTCACCCCATTCGTGTTGTTATTCAGGATCAGAATCTGCAATTTGTTGGTGAAGAGGTAAAAGGTTATTTACCGACCATGGTTGGGAATTTTACTCCAGCAGGAAAGTCGAATGTCGACACCCTGTTGGAGACTACAATTTTTGGGAAACAGTTAATGGTCAGCCCTGACTCGATAGCTCAATCATTGAATTATGTCCGCCCTGCCACACATGATTGATCATACCCTCTTAGGGCTATTACAGAGTTTGATGCTAGTATGTTTGCAAATACCATGTGCACTAACCCGATACCCATTGGGGTTTTTACTTGTGAGTTCATCGAGTAAAGCCTGAGTATGCATTGATGAACAAAGTCATTCACAATATGATCGGGCAGAAGGGACAGGAGAAGTTGCTAAGCAAGGAAGAAATCCGGTTTACATGTAGAGGTAATATTTGGAAAAATTATTGACTATGCCTTGATAATATGGTGTATTATGAGAGGACTTTATAGGAGTCCACTGAATGAAAACAAGCATATCCCATTCAGGCCCTTAGTTACAAACACGTTGGAAGGCTGAGGATAAAGGGCTCTGGTAGAGAAAAAGAGTGACTAGGGCCCATCTGTAAACCCCGGACAAAGCGCGAGGTTGCTTCCTGAGGCCTGCGATCATCACGTCTCACATTTGCCATTTATTTTTTGAGGCTTAAGTCGTCGTCGACTCTTGGTGGAAGTAATTACATCCCCGCAAAGGATGGAGCGTAAAATCGAAGGATGGTTCAAAGTACATCACAGACGAAGCAAGCTGGATCATGGCTCTCTAGGCTTGAGAGGTCACATCATATGAGGAGCCCATGGCCCAGGGATGATCTTCCTCTTAGATTAGAAGGGGATTACGATGAGGCTGAATGGCGTGTACTTGGGCCAGAGACGCGTTCTCCTCGGCCCGAAGAGGAGGGAGGATGTAGAGTAGTAGCATTGTAGGTTAGAATAGGGTGGTGTTGGCAATTGAGTAGAGACCTGACCGTCTTGTAACACCATTTGTTTCTATAAATACTATTTGTGTAGCCATGGTCATTCTGGCTGAAAGACCTTTTTGATTTTAGTTACATTGGATGTTCCTCTTTAACTTCTATCGTGTTAGTTTTCTTGCTGTAATTTAAAATGTTTTGCATTGATAGTAGTTCATTTCGGTTTAGTAGTCTCATTGTAGCCTTTCTTCTCTCATATCATGGTCCCTTATGAGTATCTCGGTTTATATGATTTGTTATTTTATCCATTACTTTGAGGTATGGTATTCATTTTAAGTTCGAGACGGTTACATACTGTCGAGGTTATAACACAGTGTTCATTTTTCTAACTATGGGAAACTTACATTTCTTCTTGATAAGCGGATTTTTGTTGAAACTCATGTCGATGGGCGTTACCAGTTTAAATCTTGCTAGTGACTAGCAAGTTTAGCAGGTTAGGGGGTGTGTTGGATATAAAATCTGACATTTATATAGGATTTTTTATACCCCCGACTCATGACTCTCATTTTGTGTAGAATAGGTGCCTTTGATGTTTCTAGTGTTTTATCGTGTCACGAGGTTTTTTAGTCCGTTGTAATGACCGTACCAAAATAGTACAAGTTTGAAGCGTGTTTGACCAAAAGCGATTAAGTTTGACCAAAGTTGACTAGGTTTGACCAACACTTGATGGGTTGACCAAAGTTGACTTTTTCAAGAATGAATAATTTTAGTTGACTAAGGCACCATTTCGTGGCCTCGTCGTCTGAGTTCATGGGCGGCGGAGCGTCACAATCCGACTTACGGATAAAAATTCACGACTATTAGAAGTTCAATAAGTAGCACTTTATCGGTGTCGAGTGCATCCAGGGTTTTTGCAGGAATCGACCTAGACCCTATATAAACATAGTTTGGGATTCCAAATGAAACCCTAGCCTCGAGACCTTTTGGACTGAGCCTGGGAGAAAACTCTCAGCCAAGGAACACCATTTGGTAGTAGTCACTGCGTGGAAGATCGGGCAGACGGGGCACCTCCGATGACGAGCAGCTACAGCGCGGACCATGGGGTGTACTTCTGGCTCGCCGGCCGTGAATTTCAAGGCCCGGCGGCGCGGACGCGTCGGGATGCAGCCCGGAGGAAGGCGGCAATGACTCTTGATTTTCACACGAGTTTTGTGATTCCAGGCCATTTCCGGCCACCTCGGGCCACCCATAGCTCCTTTCCACATTTTTTGGACCTTAAGACTCATCTACGTGGTCCCTTTTTGCAGATTCCTCACCGTTTGGAAGTTCTGGCAAACAAATCGTAGAAGGTTAGATCTGGAGTTTAAGCCACCAGCTCATTTGTTGGACCAAGGTAATGGTACCCAGTAGGTTCCTGGTCTCTTAGGATTTCCATTGATATGGTTTGTAAATTTTGGACATGGTTGGTTAGTTTCCATTTTTAGGTTGTTTCGGGTAATTACCGAGAAGTCGGGATTGAAATAGAGTACCGATTGGTCAAATTTGGCAAAATTGAAGTTGTATTAATGAAGTGGATGTTTTAGAATTATTAGATAGTTCAATTTCGAAATTAGCTCCGGGTGAAAAACCCCAATTTTAGGTGATATCGGGCCTATAGGGCACCTTTGTGTAGTGGACACATCGGAGTCCAGTTTGGATGGTTTTCTTAGTTCTAACAGTTATTCTAAGGCCTTCGGGGCATCACAGGTTGTTAGTTCAGTTATTAGAGGCACAAGCGGAGTTTTATCTATATTACAGGCACTCAGCCAGAGGCGAGGAGGGCAATCCTCGGGGAGCGGGCGGCGTCTATAGTGCGGTGGTTTATATGCTTTTAAATGATTTGGGGTATTATGTTGATATATCTGTGTGATAAAATACTTTTACCTATATCTTTGTTTTGATCGGATGGTTGGTTGCATTCAAACATGATTTTAGGTTTCGTATAAAAACCAGTTATTATTTCGTATGAATTTTGTCAACATTTCAAATTATTTGCAAGTTTCTTTGTGTTAGTGGATGAGTTGGTGAATTATTTGGATATTTTGGTACGTGGATTGAAGTTGTAAACTATCTTGAAAAATTATTGTTAAAGAAGGTGGATCTTGAGATTTTGTGGGTGACTCTAATATGGTATTGTTGGAAGGTACATGTAGAAAGGAGCGGTTATATTGGTTACCACATGATGGTAGGGTTGAGAGTTTATTAGTTGTCACGTGATGGTAGGGTTTGCCGGGGTTGATAGAGGACACGTGATGGACGGGTTCACTCGGAGGGTTTGTTAGTGCCACGTGATGGTCGGGGTTTGGAGGTTTGATAGTGCCACGTGATGGCCAAGTTTACGTGGAGGTTATTTGGTGCCGCGTGTTGGCCAGGTTTACTGGGTTATTAGGTGCCACGTGATGGTGGGCTTGCGAAGGTTTATTAGTGCGTGATGGCGGGTCTGCACGGAGGTTTGTTAGTTGCCGCGTGATGGCCGGGTCTGCGGAGGTTTAGTTAGTTGCCACGTGATGGCCGGGTCTACCTGGAGGTTTGTTAGTTTCCACGTGATGGCCGGGTGTAACCACAGGTTCATTAGTTGTCACGGTGTCGTGAGGTCGGCTTACCGACGGTTTATGATGGGTATGTGGTATGGACATGTTGTTTCTCTAAATATAGTATAACTATTTTAATACTTTCGTGATTTGGTGCATTTCAAAGTTATCTTATTACTTGATGGCTATACATGTTTATTAGCAGCTTATGTTGTATCACCGGTCGCAGTTATGGTTTTCTTAACATTGGTAACCGGCTGTTGTGGAGCATGATTTGCATATGTTGGACGTGGGGTAAAGTTAGGTTTGTGAAATGTTTCTAAACGGGGAACTTTAAAGTGACTGGAAGGTTTGAGAAGAACCATTGCAAATATAAAATGTTATTTTCCTTATAAATTGGCACCTCACTTTGAGATTATTATCTCCGTTGTTTAAATCATTCCCCCAGGTCGGACGGATCG
This sequence comes from Tetrastigma voinierianum, assembly GCA_016808115.1. Taxonomy (NCBI): domain Eukaryota; kingdom Viridiplantae; phylum Streptophyta; class Magnoliopsida; order Vitales; family Vitaceae; genus Tetrastigma; species Tetrastigma voinierianum. The sequence continues at coordinate 120,310 of JAEQBH010005035.1, forward strand.
TAGGGCCCTGTCGCACGCCAGTTGACGTCGCTCTCCCGCCGCAATTATCGGCATCTATTGCATTTATCCATTTGTGTTTGATGTATTGGACTTATTCATTTCTACTTGTACCCCTAAATCCACAATACTCTTAGAATGCTCTGACATTAGTATTAAACTTATTGGGTTCCTTTTATGTATGATGTGGTTATGACCTACCCTTGGATAGGTCGGTCGTGGATTTATCTATATATTTGAGGTATTATAGTGCTGCAGGTATTTACTTCTCTTTTAGGTGGGGGCCCCTTTGTGCATTCCCTAGAGATTGTACAATGGGACTCCACTAAGTATCACCAGGGTACCACAGGAAAGTATCGGGTCGAGTCTATCGACCCAATGTCAGGCCTCACAGGTTCCACAGATTCCTTGGGTTATACATTCTTTGTCTGAAACTCATCCCGATGTTTTGTATACCTTCTGACCTTATCCTTGAAATTGATTATGTTCATTTATTCTTGGAATATATAGTTCTTCTTCGGATAGCACTTAGAGGTTGTGTATAGACTACGAAGTTGAATGAGTCACTCTTACGTAGAGAAAAACGATATCCCTTGCCTCGGATTGATGACCTATTTGATCGGCTCCCGAGGGTCTGAAGTGTTCTTTAAGATTAGCTTGAGGTGAGTACCATCAATTAAGGATTAGGGAGTCGACATTCCCAAAGGCGGCTTTGAAAGGCGGATATGGGCGTTATGAGTTTCTAGTGATTTCTTCCGGACTCACGATGCCCGGCGGCTTTCATGGATTTAATGAACCAGTCTTAGTCCATACTTAGATCGGATTGTCATTGTCTTCATCGAATGATATCTAGTGTACTTTCGAGAAGCGAGTTGGAACATGAGAGACATTTGGGTTTGGTGTTCTGGGACTTTGAAATGATACAGGTTGTATGCAGTTCGTAAATGAGAATTTTGGTTGGGTGAGTGGGGTTTCTTGGACATGTAGTTTTAATGATGGCATTTAGGTGGATCTCGGAAAGTAGAGCGTTAGCGGGTGGGAGCAACTGACTACGGTGACGAGGAGGTGCGGGTTCTAGGATTAGCGAAATTGCGGTAGGTTCATAGAAGGTTCTCAAAAATCGCGAGGACCACTTCATTGTTTGATAGGAAAGGGATTAGGCCAAAGGTAAAGGTTGTTGGTTTTAATTCTTGTAAAATGGTTCTTTTTCTAGGGTTTGGTTGGGAGATTTCTCTGACCCCAGATTTTAAGGATATGGGAGTAAAACCTAATCCTTGGTTATTTGTGTAAGGATTTGAGGGGATTTTGTATAGAGGGATATGATTCATGGATTACTCTCTTTTGGAAGTTAGAATTTCATCCTAACCTTAGATTGGTTGAGTGATGATTTGGCAGAACCCTAGATTCTTGTTTAAGATGTGTCTTGGAAGATGTTTCGGGTTGAATAGAGTGGCTTTGATGTGTGTTTGAGTATTGGGATTGATTTGGTTGGAAACGCACTGGAAAAAGTGGGGAAAATCATAAATTACGGCATTTTGTGGTGGATTTTTTACATTATGGCGGTGTTAGTATTTTGGCCATAACTTGATCATTTCTGCTCAGAATTGAGTGATTCCACTTGGAAAAGGAACTCTTAGCACTTTATCTTCAAATGAGTAATATGGAGATAGGAATACAAGAGGTGTTTGGCATTGGGTGCGTTGTTTGTGTAACCCTAATAATGAGTGTTAAATGTTGATCCTAGTAAGTGTAAGAGAGTGCTTGGGGGATCGAGGTTTGTATTGGAAGGTATAAGAATATCACGTGAGTCGAGTGGTGATAAGTAATAGACCACTTGAGTAATTTTTATGTGACACGGATTGAGAGGCTAAGGAATCTTATGACTTGTTATTTGCAGATCAGGAGTAGTCTGGGTTTGACTTCCTTAGGAAACTTACGGATTTTGAATCCGAGGAAGGTAGGGTATCTTATAACCTTCTCCTGCGTTCTTGTGGTTTGATGTTGTAGAATTTTGTACCATTCCGTGCTTTGGTAGCTGTGATTGTCTAGTGATATAATGCATATTTTTATATATGTAAATCTTTTTAAGATTAGTGGTACATGATGTTTTTAAATATCCATGTGGTTGATTGCTTGGTGAGGTGTTTTAAAGCATGACATGGGTATGAGAATGTGTGAGAGTCCGGATTGATGTAATGGACACGGGACAATGACTAGTCCTTGGGCTGTAATCCCAGAAAGGTCATAGATGTATGAGATGTGGGCATATCCTTGGGTGGTAAGTCCCAACAATTTGTCATTGTTCTGGGATGATTGGCTAGTCCCTGGTTGAAAGCTCGAAAGAATCGTGAGGGTTGAGATGGTGGTAGTATTGCATTTATGTGTTTCTGTCATCAACCTAATATATGTGAAATACTCATGTTTTGAGATATCTTGGATTATGTATAGTTGAAATGTTTATGAGCACGACATTTGGGGATTCACTGCGAGTTATCAGACTCATCCCCATTCTTCCCTCACCTTAGATTGTAGGTCTGAGACCGGTGTGTGACATGAAGTTGGACACAATAGGGTTTTGGAGGATGGAAAGATTGTATGCCCGACCTTGGCTTGTTGGTGGTTGAGCATACGTTTTGATGAATATTTAAATTTATGTGGATATTCTAAAGGATCTTGAGTTTGAGGTGTCGAGGATTGAGTATTCTTAAAACTCTCTCCTTGGAAGGGAGTGAGTACGCTTTGAGACGAGGAAAGCTAAATCCTGCTTACCTTGACAACACGAGATTATTGAGAGGATAGGTCAGTGGCCTATAGATTAAGACTTACCGGAGGAGCTTTCTCAAAGGTCTATAATGTGTTCCACATCTCCATGCCTACGCAAGTATATTCTAGATCCCTCCTGAGTGTTGGAGACACGGAGATTGAGCGAGGATGACTTATCCTATGAAGACGGCCGGTCACGGTGCAGGTAGAGAAGAGAGGAGCTTCGCAACAAGACAATATCATAGTAAGAAAGTCCCTTGGGAGAAACCACCTAGTAGAAAGAGGCGACTTGAGAGCGGGAGGAGCAGATAGGAACCAGTCATCTCGTCTCTTAGGCGTAACATGGTCACGAATTTCGTGGGCGAATTTTCTTTAAAGGGTAGATTATGTGGCCGTACCAAATAATACAAGTTTGAAGCGTGTTTGACCAGAAGCTTGATTAAGTTTGACCAAGTTGTGGGTTTTGACCAACACTTAGTGGGTTGACGAAGTTGACTTTTTCAGAATGAATAATTTTGGTTGTAGGCACGTTCGTAGGCCTCGTCGATCTGAGTTCATGAGCTGAGGCGGGCGTCACAATCAGGCTTACGGATAAAGTTCTGACTATTAGAAGTTCAATAAGTAGCACTTTGTCCGGTGTCAATTGTAATAGGGATTTTTACGAGAATCGACCTAGACCTATATAAACGCGGTTAGGATTCGAATGAAACCACAGCCTCAGGCCTTTTTGAACCCCGAGCCTAAACTCTCAATAAAGACACCATTTTGGTAGTAGTCACTTAACGTGTGTGAAGTCGAACGAGACAGAGCGCCTCAGGCCCAGCTTGACAGCCACTCGCGGACCATGAGGTGCCGCCAGGGCCAGCTGGCCAGTGAGTTCACGGCGGCCAGGCCCAGCCGGTGGACAGCGTCGGATCTGGCGGAGAAGGCGACTAATGGTACCTGCAGATTTTCACCACACGAGTTTTGTGATTTCAGGCCATTTCCGGCCACCTCGAGGCCACCATAGCTCCTTTCCACCATTTTGGACCTTGAACTCATCGTGGTCCTTTTTGCAGTTCCTCATAGTTTTGGAAGTTACAACGAAACAAATCGATTGAAGGTTAGATCGGAGTTTTAAATACCCACGATATTTGTTGGACCAAGGTAATGGTACTTGATAGGTTCTAGTCTCTTGGGCTTTCATTGATGTGGTTTATGAAATTTTGGACATCGTTTAGTTAGGATTTTCATTTTTAGGTTGTTTCGGGTAATTCTGAGAAGTCGGGATTGAGGAAATAGAGTGTAGATTGGTCAAATTTGGCAAAATTGAAGTTGTATTAATGAAATTGGATGTTTTAGGAATTATTGGACGGTTGATTTAGAGAAATTAGCTCCGGTGAAAAACCCCAATTTTAGGTATCGGGCCTATAGGGCTGCTTGTAGTGGACTGTCGGAGTCAATTTGGATGAACTCTTAGTTCTTGATTATTCTAAGGCCTTCGAGGGCATCCCAAGGTTGTTGGTTCGGGTTATTAGAGCCTAAGCGGAGTTTTATCTATATTACAGGCACTCACGCCGGGCCGGGAGGCAATCCTGCAGGGGAGCAGGACTGAGCGTCTATAGTCTGTGAGTGGTTTATATGCTTTTAAATGATTTGGGGTATTATGTTGATATATCTATTGTGATAAAATACTTTACCTATATACTGTTTTGATCAGATGGTTGGTTGCATTCAAACATGATTTTCGGTTTAAGTATAAAACAGTTATTATTTCATGTGAATTTTGTCAACATTTGATTATTTGCAGGATTTTCTTTGTGTTCGTGGATGAGTTGGTGGTGTTTGGATATTTTGAGTCACGTGGATTGAAGTTGTAAACTATCTTGAAAAATTATTGTTAAAGAAAGGTGGATCTTGAGATTTTGTGGGTGACTCTGTCACGGTGTTGGAAAGGTACATGAGGCAGTTATATTGGTTACCACGTGATGGTAGGGTTGGAGGGTTTATTAGTGCACGTGATGGCCGGGTTTACCCGGAGGATTATTAGAGGACACGTGATGGACAGGTTCACTCGGAGGTTTGTTAGTGCCACGTGATGGTCGAATTTACCGGAGGGTTTGATAGTGCGTGTGGGTTTAGGAGGTTATTTAGGTGCCACGTGATGGCGGGTTTACTCGGAGGTTTATTAGGTGCTGCGTGATGGTAGGGCTTGCCGGTTTGTTAGTGCCACGTGATGGCCGGGTCTACCTGGAGGTTTGTTAGTTGCCACGTGATGGCCGGAGGTTTGTTAGTTGCCACGTGATGGCCGGGTCTACTTGGAGGTTTGTTAGTTGCCACGTGATGGCCGGGTGTAACCACAGGTTCATTAGTTGTCACGGTGTCGTGAGGTTGGCTTACCGACGGTTTATGATGGGTATGTGGTATGGACATGTTGTTTCTCTAAATATAGTATAACTATTTTAATACTCATGATTTGGTGCATTTCAAGTTATCTTATTACTTGATGGCTATACATGTTTTGTGCTTGGCTTATGTTGTGTGCGATCTGCGATTATGGTTTCTTAACATTGTGTCGGCACATTTGTGGAGCATGATTTGCATATGTTGGAGCGTGGGGTAAAGTTGGGTTTTGTGAAATGTTCTAAGCAGGGAACTTCTGAAAATTGAGCGGAAGGTTTTGAAGAGAGAAGAACCATTGCAAATATAAAAATGTTATTTTCCTTATAAATTATGCCACTCAGCAGGATTATTATCTCACATTATTGTTTTTAAATCATTCCTAGGTCGAGACGGTCGTAGAGACTGTCGCAGTTGTGACGTCGCTCTCCATGCGGTATCGCACTCTATTGCATTTATCCATTTGTGTTTGATGTATTGGACTTATTATTCTACTTGTACCTAAATCCCTGATACTCTTAGAATGCTTTCGACATTAGTATTAAACATTAGGTTCCTTTTATCATATGATGTGGTTACCTTGATAATACCCTTGGATGGAGTCGGTCGTGGATTATCTATATATTTGAGTGTTATAATTATACTTGAGGTATTTACTTCTCTTTTAGGTGGGGGCCCCTTTGTGCATTCCCTAGAGATTGTACAATGGGACTCCACTAGGCGGGACCACCCGGGGTACCCTGGAAGGGTATCCGGTTCGGGTCTTGTCACTCGTGCACAATTTTTGTAGGGGTTTGATCCCAAAGAACAAATGTAGATCATCGTTGTTGATGACAGTCGCTGTCGAGGGGCCCCGGGTAGTGTTACAATGAAGATGAGCAATTTGCAAAGGCAGTGGTACCGGTACCTAATAAACTGGTACCGATACCCCAAGGCAGTGGAGTACAAGTACACTTTTGGTACCGATACCACACTTACTGGTACCGGCACCAACATGCAATCTCTGCGGGATTTAAGTAGAATTTCAATCTTGGTGTAAGGGCATGCT